>CM050327.1:12759928-12777928 GCA_027475135.1 Bactrocera correcta | reverse complement strand
TATTTAAGTTAATAAACATTCTTTAACGAACTGAAGTTAACATAAAGCTATAACGGCATAACGGCAGTGCATTTAGAAGAATTCCGTTATCATATACTCAGGTATAAAATCGATTTTCTTGTATATACGCATTTAGCAATCGATATCGAAATGCTTCAAATCATTAGTTTAAAATATTTAAGTTAATTAACCTTCTTTATCTTACTGAAGTTTACATAATGCCATAACGGTATAACGGCAGCGCTTTTGGAAGAATTCCGTAATCTTATATTTAGGTATAAATTCGATTTTGTTGTATATACACATTTAGCAATCGATATGGAAATGCTTCAACCCATTAGTTTAACATACTTAAGGTAATAAACCTTCTTTAACGAACTGAAGTTGGCATAAATCCATGGCGGCATAACGACAGTGCATGTAGAAGAATTCCGTAATCTTATATTTAGGTATAAAGGCGATTTTCTTGTATATACACATTTAGCAATCGATATCGAAATGCTTCAAATCATTAGTTTAACATATTTAAGTTAATAAACCTTCTTTAACGAACTGAAGTTGGCAAAAAGCCATAGCGGCATAACGGCGGTGCATTTAGAAGAATTCTGTAATCTTATATTTAGGTATAAGTCGATTTTCTTGTATATACACATTAAGCAATCGATATCGAAATGCTTCAAATCATAAGTTTAATATATTTATGTTAATTAGCCTACTTTATCTTACTGAAGTTTACGTAAAGCCTTAACGGTATAACGGCAGTGCATATGGAAGAATTCCGTAATCTCATAGTAAGGTATAAAGTCGATTTTGTTGTATATACACATTTAGCAATCGATATCGAAATGCTTCAAATCATTAGCTTAACATATTTGAGTTAATTAACACTCTTTATCTTACTGAAGTCTACAAAAGCCTTAACGGCATAACGGCAAGGCAATCGGAAGAATTCCGTAATCTCGTATTTAGGTATAAAATCGATTTTGTTGTATATACACATTTAGCAATCGATATCGAGATGCTTCAACTCAATAGTTTAACATATTTAGGTTAATTAACCATCTTTATCTTACTTAAGTCTACAAAAGCCTTAACGGCATAACGGCAGTGCAATCGGAAGAATTCCGTAATCTCGTATTTAGGTATAAAATCGATTTTCTTGTATATACACATTTAGCAATCGATATCAAAATGCTTCAAATCATTAGTTTAACATATTCAAGGTAATTAATCTTCTTTAACGTATTGAAGTTGATATAAAGCCATGGCGGCATAACGACAGTACATTTGGAAGAATTCCGTAATCTTATATTTAGGTATAAAGTCGATTTTCTAGTATATACACATTTAGCAATCGATATCAAAATGCTTCAAACCATTATTTTAACATATTTAAGTTAATAAACCTTCTTTAACGAACTGAAGTTGGCATAAAGTCATGGCGGCATAAAGGCAGTGCATTTAGAAGAATTCCGTAATCTTATATTTAGGTATAAAGTCGATTTTCGTGTATATACACACTTAGCAATCGATATCGAAATGCTTCAAATCATTAGTTTAACATATTTGAGTTAATAAACCTTATCTAACGAACTGAAGTTGGCATAAAGCCATGGCGGCATAACGGCAGTGCATTTAGGAGAATTCCGTAATCTTATATTTAGGTATAAAGTCGATTTTTTGTATATACAAATTTAGCATTCGATATCGAAAAGCTTCAAATCACTAGTTTAAAATATTTAAGTTAATTAACCTTCTCTAACGAATTAAAGTTAAGATAAGGCCATTACTGCACAACGGCAGTGTATTTAGAAGAATTCCGTTATCTTATATTTAGGTATAAAGTCGATTTTCTTGCATATACACATTTAACAATCGATATCAAAATGCTTCAAACCATTAGTTTAACATATTTAAGTTAATAAACCTTCTTTAACGAACTGAAGTTGGCATAAAGTCATGGCGGCATAACGGCAGTGAATTAAGAAGAATTCCGTAATCTTTCATTTGGGTATAAAGTCGATTTTCTTGTATATACACATTTAGCAATCGATATCGAAATGCTTAAAATCATTAGTTTAACATACTTAAGTTAATAAACCCTCTTTATCTTACTGAAGTTTACATAAAGCCATAACGGTATAAAGGCAGTGCATTTGGATGAATTCCGTAATCTTTTATTTAGGAAAAAAGTCGATTTTGTTGTATAGACACATTTAGCAATCGATATCGAATTGCTTCAAATCCTTAGTTTAACATATTAAAGTTAATTAACCTTCTTTAACGTATTGAAGTTGATATAAAGCCAAGGAGGCATAACGACAGTACATTTGGAAACATTCCGTAATCTTATATTTAGGTGTAAAGTCGATTTTCTTGTATATATGCATTAAGAAATCGATATCGAAATGCTTCAAATAACCGGTTTAACATATTTAAGTTAAAAAACCTTCTCTAACAAACTGAAGTTAAGATAAGGCCATTACTGCACAACGGCAGTGCATTTAGAAGAAATCCGTAATCTTATATTTAGGTATAAAGTCGATTTTCTTGTATATACTCATTTAGCAATCGATATCGAAATGCTTCAAATCATTAGTTTAACAAATTTAAGTTAATAAACCTTCTTTGACGAACTGAAGTTAACACAAAGCCTTAACGGCATAACGGCAGTGCATTTAGAAGAACTCCGTTATCTTATATTTAGGTATAAAGTAGATTTTCTTGTATATACACATTTAGCAATCGATAACAAAAGGCTTCAAATCATTAGTTTAACATATTTAAGTTAATTAACCCTCTCTATCTTACTGAAGTCTACATAAAGCCTTAACGGCATAACGGCAGTGCATTTAGAAGAATTCCGTAATCTTATATTTAGGTATAAATATATGTTTTTTATGTACACATTTAGCATTCGATATCGAAATGCTTCAAATCATTAGTTTAACATATTTAAGTTAAGTAACCTTCTTGAACTTATTGAAGGTGATATAAAGCCTTAACGGCATAACGGAAGTGCATTTAGAAGAATTCCGCAATCTTATATTTAGGTATAAAGTCGATTTTCTTATATATACTCATTTAGCAATCGATATCGAAATGCTTCAGATCATTAGTTTAACATATTTAAGTTAAGTAACATTCTTTAACGTATTTAAGGTGATATAAAGCCATGGCGGCATAACAGCAATGCATGTAGAAGAATTCCGTATTCTTTTATTTAGGTATAAAGTCGATTTTGTTGCATATACGCAAATAGCAATCGATATCGAAATGCTTCAAATCATTAGTTTAACATATTTAATTTAATTAACCTTCTTTAACGTATTGAAGGTGATATAAAGCCATGGCGACATAACGACAGTACATTTGGAAGAATTCCGTAATCTTATACTTAGGTATAAAGTCGATTTTCTTGTATATCTGCATATAGCAATCGATATCGAAATGCTTCAAATAAGTGGTTTAACATATTTAAGTTAATAAACCTTCTTTAACGAACAGAAGTTAACATAAAGCCATAACGGCATAACGGCACTGCACTAAGAAGAATTCCGTAATCTTAAATTTGGGTATAAAGTCGATTTTCCTGTGTATACACATTTAGCAATCGATATCGAAATGCTTCAAATCATTAGGTTAACATATTTAATTTAATAAACCTTCTTTAACGAAATGAAGTTGGCATAAAGCCATGGCGGCATAACGGCAGTGCATTTAGAAGAACTCTGTAATCTTATATTAAGTATAAAGACGATTTTCTTGTATATACTCATTTAGCAATCGTAATCGAAATGCTTCAAATTATTAGCTTAACATATTTAATTTAATAAACCTTCTTTAACGAACTGAAGTTGGCATAAAGCCATGGCGGCATAACGGCAGTGCATTTAGAAGAACTCTGTAATCTTATATTAAGTATAAAGACGATTTTGTTGTATATACTCATTTAGCAATCGATATCGAAATGCTTCAAATCATTAGTTTAACATATTCAAGTTAATTAATCTTCTTTAACGTATTGAAGTTGATATAAAGCCATGGCGGCATAACGACAGTACATTTGGAAGAATTCCGTAATCTTATATTTAGGTATAAAGTCGATTTTCTTGTATATACACTTTTAACAATCCATATCAAAATGCTTCAAATCGATAGTTTAACATATTTAAGTTAATAAACCTTCATTAACGAACAGAAGTTAACATAAAGCCATGACGGCATAACGGCACTGCATTAAGAAGAATTCCGTAATCTTATATTAAGTATAAAGTCGATTTTCTTGTATATACACATTTAGCAATCGATATCGAAATGCTTCAAATCATTAGCTTAACATATTTAATTTAATAAACCTTCTTTAACGAACTGAAGTTGGCATAAAGCCATGGCGGCATAACGGCAGTGCATTTAGAAGAACTCTGTAATCTTATATTAAGTATAAAGACGATTTTGTTGTATACACTCATTTAGCAATCGTAACCGAAATGCTTCAAATCATTAGTTTAACATATTTGAGTTAATTAACACTCTTTATCTTCCTGAAGTCTACAACAGCCTTAACGGCATAACGGCAGTGCATTTGGAAGAATTCCGTAATCTTATATTTAGGTATAAAGTCGATTTTCTTGTATATACACATTTAACAATCGATATCGAAATGCTTCAAATCGATAGTTTAACATATTTAAGTTAAATAACCATCTTTATCTTACTTAAGTCTACAAAAGCCTTAACGGCATAACGGCAAGGCAATCGGAAGAATTCCGTAATCTCGTATTTAGGTATAAAATCGATTTTGTTGTATATACACATTTAGCAATCGATATCGAAATGCTTCAAATCATTAGTTTAACATATTCAAGTTAATTAATCTTCTTTAACGTATTGAAGTTGATATAAAGCCATGGCGGCATAACGACAGTACATTTGGAAGAATTCCGTAATCTTATATTTAGGTATAAAGTCGATTTTCTAGTATATACACATTTAGCAATCGATATCAAAATGCTTCAAACCATTATTTTAACATATTTAAGTTAATAAACCCTCTTTAACGAATTGAAGTTTGCATAAAGTCATGGCGGCATAAAGGCAGTGCATTTAGAAGAATTCCGTAATCTTATATTTAGGTATAAAGTCGATTTTCTTGTATATATACATTTAGCAATCGATATCGAAATGCTTCAAATCATTAGTTTAACATATTTAAGTTAATAAACCCTCTTTAACGAATTGAAGTTTGCATAAAGTCATGGCGGCATAAAGGCAGTGCATTTAGAAGAATTCCGTAATCTTATTATTAGGTATAAAGTCGATTTTCTTGTATATATACATTTAGCAATCGATATCGAAATGCTTCAAATCATTAGTTTAACATATTTAAGTTAATAAACCCTCTTTATCTTACTGAAGTTTGCATAAAGCCATAACGGTATAACGGCAGTGCATTTGGATGAATGCCGTAACCTCATATTTAGGTTGTCGGGGTTATCGACGATATATTTGCCGGTGTGCCAAATAAAATAAATACTAATTGGATAACAATTCGGATGTGTATATTCAAGTAATTACAATATATGTATGTACATATATGGGTTAATAAATATAATTGTGGGTATACAATTGAGGGGTGGATATGTATATATATATATACATATAAATAAATTAAGTGAAACCTGATGTGGTTATTTATTCCCGCGTTGAGATTTTGGATTCGGCTACTGTGATGCTGCTGTGGTTGTTGTTGCTGCTGATACACTGCTGTTGTGGTTGTTGTTACTGCTGATACACTGCTGCTGCTTGGCGCCTGAATGTCCGTCCGCGTTGGTGATTTGGTTTATTGTGTTTTGTTGGGTTCTTCGTTGTTATATTGGCGCTGTTGGGTGTTTTTTGCATTGTCCTCTAATTCGTATTTCGACGAGTTAGGAGGACAATGCAGGGATGTGTTCATTTGGTGTGAACATCCCGGCCGCCTTGCAGTGTCTGCGAATAAAAAGAATTTTTAAATCTATTTTGATTTGGGTAAATGAGTATTATTATCAACGGGTTGGAGGTATACTTGGGGTTTAAATCGCACAAGCACCGGTTAAAGTCCAACCGAGTGCGGTGTTTTGTGCGATCACGGTGCTGTTATCGGGGTTGAATATGCCGGGTTTCATTACTCTTGGGTAGATGTCAGCTCCTAGTTCCAACATGATTTTGTCGTTCTTCCAAAATGTAGGGTCGGCTAGGACTAAGTGATCGAACTTCTTAATGATTTCGCCACTTAAGTCACGATTATAGGGTCGGGTCGGTAAATCATGCGTCAATAGGCAGTTAACTTCGACATGCCAGTCGGAATCAGTTAATGATCCTATGACGACTTTGAATATACGATGCGAGTCGAGGTACGTTTTCGGTAACCTCAATCTCTGTACCAGTTCTGAGGCAATTACAGTCACTTTTCGGGTCGGGTTGATTATGGCTCGTATTTTATTCCATTTGCCATCATGTTTAATTTTTATCATGACTGTTGGTATGAGGGTCGGCTTGGCCAGTAACGTGGGTAGGTCGTTTTGTTTATGCAATCTCTCTTTGCTCTTTGATGTTTTTTCTGGCTCCTTGCAGAACAACCTGGGGTGTCCATGTAGGGTTGAATGGTGTTCCCCATTACATGTGGCACATCGTTTTGTACTTGTGCACTTTTGGGTGGAGTGCGATCTGGCCAAGCAATTGACGCAGTACTTATACTTAATGACTGCGTTATACTTTTCTTTGATGTTCATTTTGGTGAATTTTGAACATGTTACCAGTCTATGATCTTCTTTACACAATCCACAGGCGACGTGTTTGTGTGTTCGTTTTGATGGACGGCTGATAGCACGCCGAGCCGTGCGATGAGTACTTCCTCGTTCTTCCCGAATAGGAGAAAGGCTGATGGTACGTCGGGCCGTGCGATGCGTATTTCCACGCTCCTCTCGAATGGGGGAAAGGGTCGCTTTAAAGCGATGCAGGCGTCCTGCCAGGGTTCCTTCGTCGGAGAGTGGGCTGATGCTACGGGTCACGCTGAGTGATCGCACAGTGAATGTGGGGCTGCTTTGGCGGCTGCAAATTGACTTCGTACTGCTTTGAGGGGCCATGTCACTATAAGGAAATAAGATTAATTATTTGGTAAAGTGACTTGGAGGATGGGGTCATGTGTAGAAGTTCACGCAAGTGAGGAAAGTTCTCTGATCGCCATTCACTTGGGAGTGGCCAGAAACGATTCTTTTACATATGACTCAAGCAGCTCACGACTTCCGGTCTTTGACCAAGTATCCTCTGGGTAGCCTAAGAACATCCGTTTGAAGGCGAGCTAAAGTGAGAAGGCGAAACACCCCTGCATAGGGTTGTGCGCTGGGTTTGGGACCCGCCACGTAAAAAAACACCCCCAATGAAAACCAACAATCAGCCTCGGATGAGAGCCCCCCCTTTTGATGACGACCATGGCAAACGAAATAAGGACTATGATTTGAGGGCATGCACCTGGAATGTCCGGTCCCTTAATTGGGAAGGTGCCGCTGCCCACCTGGTAGATGTCCTCGTAAAGATAAAGGCTGACATCACCGCCGTCCAAGAAATGCGATGGACGGGACAAGGACAGAGACGAGTAGGTCCTTGTGACATTTACTACAGTGGCCATATAAAGGAGCGCAAGTTTGGTGTTGGATTCGTGGTGGGAGAGAGACTCCGTCGCCGAGTACTATCATTCACTCCGGAGAATGAACGTCTAGCCACAATCCGCATCAAAGCGAGGTTCTTCAACATATCGCTGATTTGCGCCCACGCCCCGACGGAAGAGAAGGACGATGTGACCAAAGATGCCTTTTATGAGTGCTTGGAGCGCACTTATGAGAGATGCCCCCGCCACGATGTCAAAATCGTGCTTGGCGACTTCAATGCCAGGGTGGGCAAAGAAGGTATCTTTGGCACTACGGTCGGTAAATTCAGCCTCCACGCGGAAACATCCCCAAATGGGCTGAGGCTGATCGACTTCGCCGGGGCCCGAAATATGGTTATCTGTAGCACTAGATTCCAGCATAAGAAGATACATCAAGCTACCTGGCTGTCTCCAGATCGAAAAACCACCAACCAGATCGATCATGTTGTGATAGACGGAAGACACGTCTCCAGTGTTTTAGATGTGCGTGCGCTCCGAGGTCCTAACATCGACTCGGACCACTATATTGTTGCAGCCAAAATACGCACCCGCCTCTGTGCAGCAAAAAACGCACGCCAACAAACACAAGGATGGTTCGACGTCGAGAAGCTGCAATCACAACAGACAGCCGAACGTTTTTCTACTCGGCTTGCAGTCCTGCTCTCTGAGAGCACTCGTCAACAACTCGGTATAAGGGAACTGTGGGACGGCATTTCAAACTCCTTACGTACAGCTGCAACCGAAACCATTGGTTTTCGGAAAGTGCAGAAGAACAGCTGGTACGACGAGGAGTGCCGTGTCGCAGCGGAGAGAAAACAGGCTGCCTACCTCGCAACGTTACGATCGACCACAACACGTGCGGGATGGGATAGATACCGAGAGTTGAAGAGGGAAGCGAGACGCATTTGTAGACAGAAAAAGAAAGAGGCCGAAATGCGTGAGTACGAAGAGCTTGATAAGCTGGCCGACAGGGGTAATGCTCGAAAATTCTACGAAAAGATGCGGCGGCTTACAGAAGGTTTCAAGACCGGAGCATACTCTTGTAGAACCCCCAAAGGTGATCTAGTTACCGATGCCCAGAGCATACTTAAATTATGGAGGGAACACTTCTCCAGCCTGCTGAATGGCAGTGAACGCACAACACCAGGAGAAAGCGAACCCGATACCCCAATCGATGACGATGGAGCAGACGTTCCATTGCCCGACCATGAAGAAGTTCGAATAGCAATTGCCCGCCTGAAAAACAACAAAGCGGCAGGGGCCGATGGATTGCCGGCCGAGCTATTCAAACACGGCGGCGAAGAGCTGATAAGGTGCATGCATCAGCTTCTTTGCAAAATATGGTCGGACGAAAGTATGCCCAACGATTGGAATTTAAGTGTGCTATGCCCAATCCACAAAAAAGGAGACCCCACAATCTGCGCCAACTACCGTGGGATTAGCCTCCTCAATATCGCATATAAGGTTCTGTCGAGCGTATTGTGTGAAAGATTAAAGCCCACCGTCAACAAACTGATTGGACCTTATCAGTGTGGCTTTAGACCTGGTAAATCAACAACCGACCAGATATTCACGATGCGCCAAATCTTGGAAAAGACCCGTGAAAGGAGAATCGACACACACCACCTCTTCGTCGATGTCAAAGCTGCTTTCGACAGCACGAAAAGGAGCTGCCTTTATGCCGCGATGTCTGAATTTGGTATCCCCGCAAAACTAATACGGCTGTGTAAACTGACGTTGAGCAACACAAAAAGCTCCGTCAGAATCGGGAAGGACCTCTCCGAGCCGTTCGATACCAAACGAGGTTTCAGACAAGGCGATTCCCTATCGTGCGACTTTTTCAACCTGCTTCTGGAGAAAATAGTTCGAGCTGCAGAACTTAACAGAGAAGGTACCATCTTTTATAAGAGTGTACAACTGCTGGCGTATGCCGATGATATTGATATCATCGGCCTCAACACCCGCGCCGTTAGTTCTGCTTTCTCCAGACTGGACAAGGAAGCAAAAGAAATGGGTCTGGCAGTGAACGAGGGCAAGACGAAATATCTCCTGTCATCAAACAAACAGTCGTCGCACTCGCGACTTGGCACTCACGTCACTGTTGACAGTCATAACTTTGAAGTTGTAGATAATTTCGTATATCTTGGAACCAGCGTAAACACCACCAACAATGTCAGCCTAGAAATCCAACGCAGGATAACTCTTGCCAACAGGTGCTACTTCGGACTAAGTAGGCAATTGAGAAGCAAAGTCCTCTCTCGACAAACAAAAACCAAACTCTATAAGTCTCTCATAATTCCCGTCCTCCTATATGGTGCAGAGGCTTGGACGATGACAACAACCGATGAGTTGACGTTGCGAGTTTTCGAGAGAAAGGTTCTGCGAAAGATTTATGGTCCTTTGCGCGTTGGCCACGGCGAATATCGCATTCGATGGAACGATGAGCTGTACGAGATATACGACGACATTGACATAGTTCAGCGAATTAAAAGACAGCGGCTACGCTGGCTAGGTCATGTTGTCCGGATGGATGAAAACACTCCAGCTCTGAAAGTATTCGACGCAGTACCCGCCGCGGGAAGCAGAGGAAGAGGAAGACCTCCACTCCGTTGGAAGGACCAAGTAGAGAAGGACCTGGCCTCGCTTGGAATATCCAATTGGCGCCACGTAGCGAAGAGAAGAAACGACTGGCGCGCTGTTGTTGACTCGGCTATAATCGCGTAAGCGGTGTCTACGCCAGTAAAGAAGAAGAAAGTGACTATTTTGGTTATTGGGCGGGTAATTGTTCCCTGAGAGGTATGTCAACTACTCTTGCTTTATTGTCTGCACCTAGATACGTTTTTTCGATGCGACCAAGTCTCCACTCATTTGGGGGTAGTGTTTCTTGACGTATAACTACCATATCGTTAACGTCTATGTTGCGTTGAGGGTATTTCCATTTATATCTTTTGTGGAGTTCTTTCAGGTATTCTTCTTTCCATCGTTTGCAGAAGTGTTGATGGAGTATCTTCAGTTTCTGCCATCTTTGTGCGATGCTTAGATGTGCATCTTCTAAATTGGGTTCTGCTGGGATTAATAAAGGGGTACCTATTAAGAAATGGCCTGGAGTTAAAGGTTCTAAATTTGTTGGGTCTTCACTTAATGGGCTTAAAGAGCGAGAATTCAAGCAACTTTCGATTCGAGTTAAAAGGGTAGCTAGTTCTTCGAAAGTGAATTTCTGGTTCTGGGACACCTTTTTCAAGTGGCTCTTTAAACTTTTCACTCCTGCTTCCCAGAGTCCACCCATATGTGGAGCTCCTGGAGGATTAAAGTGCCAGTTGATGTTTTGGTGAGCTTCACTATTTGTTAATTGAGTTTTCAATGACTTCATGAATTCTCGCCGATCTTTAATTAAAAGTTTAGACGCTCCCACGAAATTAGTACCATTGTCCGAATAGAGATCGGCGGGACATCCGCGCCTGGAAAAGAAACGTGCGAATGCGGCCATGAATGCGTTGGTGGTGAGATCACTCACTGGCTCTAGATGTATTGCTTTGGTTGCAAAACAAACAAATACGCATACATAACCTTTTGTGATCAGACATGCTCTGCCGGTGTAATTTTTTATGTCGTAGGGACCAGCGAAATCGATTCCTGTTGCTGCGAATGGACGGGTTAAGGTGGTACGTTCTGCGGGTAGTGCTGCCATAATCTGAGTAGTGTTGCGCTTTTTGTGCAAAACGCAAGTTTTGCACTGATGAATGGTAGACTTGATGAGTGTTTTCAGTTTCGGTATCCAAAATTCAGAACGCATAAGTCGTAATACTAGCTGGTTGCCGCCATGAAGGGTTATTAGATGGGTAAATTGGGTGAGTAGTTTTGACAAACGACTATTATAGGGTAATAAGATAGGGTGACGCTCATTATATGATAGTGCTGCGGAATTTGTTAATCTTCCGTCACTTCGCATAACTCCTTTAGGGTCAATGAACGGATTTAAAGTCAACAATGAACTTTTCTTGTGTATTTGGGTTTTACGGGTCAAGGCATCATATTCTTCTCTGAAATGTGTTTTTTGGGTGTGAATGATTAACTTTATTCGGGCTGTTTTGAACTCTTCCGGGGTTACATCTTGGCTCGAGTAAACAATTTCTCGCCTCCTTGGTGAGGCATTTGCGCAAAACCTTAATAGGTAAGCGATAACGCGAATAGCTTTGGAGAATGAGGAAAACCTTTCTAGTATATCCTCTTGGGTGGTTATCGCAAACGTCTTAACGGGTTTGAATTCAACGGTAGTGTTGTATGTTTTCTCCGATTCTGGAAAATGCTCCTTTTCGCGTTGTAGCCATTGGGGTCCATGCCACCAGAGGTTGCAATTCAATAGATCGGTGGGTGTACATCCTCGGCTTGCCAAGTCTGCGGGATTGTCTTGGCTTTCCACATGGTTCCACTTATCGACTACCACTTTCTCGGTGATTGCAGCTACTCGATGTGAAACGAAAGTGGTCCATGAACAGGGTGGTTTGTTTAACCAAGCGAGAACTATGGTTGAATCAGTCCAAAAATAATTTTTATATTGGGTTAGGTGTAGTTGGGGTAGGGTAGAGTTAAAAAGGTTAGCCAGTAGAACCGCTCCGCAGAGTTCCAATCTGGGTAGGGATACGGTTTTAATGGGAGCAACTTTTGTTTTTGACACTAAGAGAGTTGTCCATATTTTGTCTTCAACTGAAGCCCTTATATAAAGTGTCGCGGCATATGCTTTTTCTGAAGCATCAGAGAAACCGTGGAATTCAATGGTGGCTGTTGGGTTAAAATGGGTCCACCTGGGTATTTCAATTTTGTTTATGTTGTCGTAATCCTTTACGAAGCTGTTCCATCGATGAAGGGTGAGGAGCTTCAGGCTTTTATCCCAGTCAGTTTTATCCAGCCATATTTGTTGCATAATTATTTTTGCCGTGATTATTATTGGACTAAGCCAACCGGCTGGGTCAAACAATTTTGCTATGGCTGATAAAACTTCACGTTTGGTGTATGCGGGTTTTTTCTCCATTGGGTTGACGAGGAAGAAAAATGAATCCTTTTTGGAGTTCCATCGAATGCCCAGGGTTTTGGTGTTCTCGGGTTCCGAAAGGTTGAGTGTTTCTGTCTCTAAAAGATGATCCCGTGGAAGTCCTTTCAGAATGTGTGGGTCATTGGAGGTCCATTTTCGCAGAGCGAATCCTGGGGTCTTCAGAGCAGAAATGAGTTCATCTCGTGCTGATTTTGCCGTGGTCAGGTCATGTGTTCCAGCTAAAACATCGCCTACATACATTTCCTGGCGAAGTATTTTGGCTGCTAATGGGTGGGTTTCTTCAACATCATCGGCTAGCTTCATGAGGGTACGGATCGCTAAATACGGCGCACAATTTATGCCGAACGTGACTGTTTGCAATTCGAAGTCTTCTATTGTGTCTTCCGGGGACTTCCTAAATAATATCCTTTGGAACCGAGTGTGTTTAGGGTCTACGAGTATTTGACGGTACATTTTTTGAATATCCGCATTAAAAACGAATTGGAAGAATCGCCAATTTGTGATCAGAATAACAAGATCTTTCTGCAAAGTAGGCCCGATATGTAAGACGTCATTCAAGCTTTTGTGATTTGACGTGGGGCAAGATGCATTAAATACCACACGCAATTTCGTGGTTATACGGTCGGGTTTAATGACCGCGTGGTGTGGTAAATAATATTGGGTCGCTTTTCCAGAAGGGTCGTATTCTATTTTCTTCATTTGTCCGAGTTCCAAATATTCCATGATTGCTTTGTCGTATTCTGCTTTCACTTCGGGTTTTTTAAGTAAAGCTCGTTCATTTCTGAGGAATTGGGCCAACGCTATATGTCTAGATTGTCCGATATCAATATTGTCGGGTTCTTTGAAGGGTAGGGTTACTATATAGCGCCCATCTGGATTACGACGGGTAGTTTTTTGGAAAATTTCCTCACAAATTTGGTCCGATTTGGAAACTACGGATTCCTTTGGGATTTCCTCCACCTCCCAAAAACGTGTGAGAAGACTCTCGGGATTCACTTTATTGTGAAATGATACTATGGCGGAATTTTGGGAGGGTTGAGTTATGGCTCCGGACAATATCCATCCGAATTCTGTCTCTTGAGCTAAGAGTGAACCTAGTATGTTCCTCTTTACTCCATTGAGTAAAATACTTGGATAAATATCACTGCCGATTAATATATCCACGGGTCTGGGTTTGTGAAATTGGGTGTCGGCTAAAGTGAATCCAAGATTTTTAAGACACTGTTTTGGATCTATGGGGTATGAGGGTAAATTATCAGTTAGGCTATTTAGTATAAATGCCTGTGCTGATAGCTTATAATTTGTATTTAAGGGTGAACAAAGCGTGATTTCACAAATGTTCGTTGGTGTTGCTGAAACTGCATTGTTTAGTCCGGTCACTTGGGCTGATACAGAGTGGGTGGGTATATCCAAGCTTCTCTGAAGTCTTCGAGATATAAATGTGGCTTCCGATCCTGAATCAATAAGAGCTCTCGCGGAATAGCGCTGGCCATTATGTTCTATTTGAACCATTGCAGTACCGAGTAATATCTGCTTCCTACTTGGGTTGGGTGGGTCCTGGGTTGATGATTTAGTGGACTGTATAGTTGTTGTGTAGGCTTGCCGATTTGTATTTGTGCTTTGGGTGGGTAGTGCGGTACTGTTTTCAGAGTTCGAACTAGTGACGTTTGGTATTTCAGGAGTGGATTCAGGTCGAAAGCTGGATTCTCTGTGTATCAGAGTATTGTGTTTTTTGTGACACTTACGACACGAGAATTTACTCACACAGTTCTTGTAGCTGTGTGATATGGCCAAGCAGTTATAGCAATAACCATATATTTTGATTGTGGAGATACGTGACTCTACATTCATTGCGAGAAATTTGGGATATTCTCGAATAGAGTGCTGCATTTTGCAGAGCTTACAGCTTTCTGTATCTATATTATTTGGAGTAAAGTTGAAATTATTATTCCTTTGGGTGTTAGAGGGTCTAGCAATTGGCGTTTCAGCCACGTTTGCATGAAAAGTGTTATATTTCTTTTCATCTGTTCTTTTAACTGCACCGGTGTGAAATTGGGGTGAGTTTGCTACTGAAGCTTTGAAATTTCCAACAGATTCGAGGGTTTTGTATTTGTGGGTTAAAAAATTGTCGAAATTTGACCACGTCGGTATATCTGAATTGTCTGTTAGGGTATATTCAAAGGTTTCGAGAGTTTGTTTAGGTAGTTTGGAACTACAAAGATATATTAATATCGGATCCCAGCTTTGTGTGTCAATCTCAAGGTTGTTTAAATTAGTTAAAACGTTATTAACGGAACGTTGTAAGCTTTTTATAGCACAACCTGTTTCCTGAGTTACTTGGGGTAGGTTAAAAAGGGTCTTTAATTGGGTGTTTACCTGCAACCTCTTATTTTCGTACTGGTCGACTAAATTTTTCCAGGCGAGTATGAAACCATAATTTGTTAGGGGTGCGTTTTGAATAACCTCTCTTGCTTCTCCTCGGGTCTTCTGAGTAAGGTGAAAGAGTCTTTCAACATTACTAATCCTAGGGTTACGGATATACAGGGCTGTAAACATATCCCTGAAGGTGGGCCAAGTTGTGTAATCTCCGTAAAAGATGTCGGTGTCGCATGGTGGAAGGTGAACTGCAGGAGCGAAATCCATCATTGTGGTTTCTGAAGTCCTTTCCTTAATGGGTTGGGTTGACACTTGTGTATTACGCGTATCTACACCTTCGTTGATGGAAGCTAAGCAAGAGAGGTACATTCGATAACTTTTTTGATATTTTTCTTTCACTTTAAAGAAATCGATGGTTTCATGACTTTCGCGAGAAATTCTTCTGATCGCATCGTATGAGCGCTTTGCTTTTTCATAGAGCGAATTTAGTTCGACCCTTTTAATTTCTAGGGTATAACGGCAGTGCACATTTAGCAACCGATATCAAAATGCTTCAAATCATTAGTTTAACATATTTAAGTTAAGTAACCTTCTTGAACTTATTGAAGGTGATATTAAGCCTTAACGGTATAACGGCAGTGCATTTAGAAGAATTCCGCAATCTTATATTTAGGTATAAAGTCGATTTTCTTATATATACTCATTTAGCAATCGATATCGAAATGCTTCAGATCATTAGTTTAACATATTTAAGTTAAGTGACCATCTTTAACGTATTTAAGGTGATATAAAGCCATGGCGGCATAACAGCAATGCATGTAGAAGAATTCCGTATTCTTTTATTTAGGTATAAAGTCGATTTTGTTGCATATACGCATATAGCAATTGATATCGAAATGCTTCAAATCATTAGTTTAACATATTTAGTTTAATTAACCTTCTTTAACGTATTGAAGGTGATATAAAACCATGGCGGCATAACGACAGTACATTTGGAAGAATTCCGTAATCTTATATTTAGGTATAAAGTCGATTTTCTTGTATATCTGCATATAGCAATCGAAATCGAAAGGCTTCAAATAACTGGTTTAACATATTTAAGTTAATAAACCTTCTTTAACGAACAGAAGTTAACATAAAGCCAGAACGGCATAACGGCACTGCATTAAGAAGAATTCCGTAATCTTATATTAAGTATATAGTCGATTTTCTTGTATATACACATTTAGCAATCGATATCGAAATGCCTCAAACCATTAGTTTAACATATTTAATTTAATAAACCTTCTTTAACGAACTGAAGTTGGCATAAAGCCATGGCGGCCTAACGGCAGTGCATTTAGAAGAACTCTGTAATCTTACATTAAGTATAAAGACGATTTTCTTGTATATACTCATTTAGTTTCAAATTATTAGTTTAACATATTTAAGTTAATTAACCCTCTTTATCTTACTGAAGTTTACATAAAGCCATAACGGTATAATGGCAGTGCATTTAGAAGAATTCGGTAATATTATATTAAGTATAAAGTCGATTTTCTTGTATATACACATTTAGCAATCGGTATCGAAATGATTCAAATCATTAGTTTAACATATTTAAGTTAATAAACCTTCTTTAACGAACTGAAGTTGGCATAAAGCCATGGCGCCATAACAGCAGTGCATAAGAAGAATTCCGTAATCTTATATTTAGGTATAAAGTCGATTTTCTTGTATATATGCATTAAGCAATCAATATCGAAATGCTTCAAATAACTGGTTTAACATATTTAAGTTAATAAACATTCTTTAACGAACTGAAGTTAACATAAAGCTATAACGGCATAACGGCAGTGCATTTAGAGGAATTCCGTTATCATATATTTAGGTATAAATTCGATTTTCTTGTATATACGCATTTAGCAATCGATATCGAAATGCTTCAAATCATTTGATTAACATATTTAGGTTAATAAACCTTCTTTAACGAACTGAAGTTGGCATAAAGCCATGGCGACATAACGGCAGTGCATTTAGAAGAATTCCGTAATCTTAAATTTGGGTATAAAGTCGATTTTCTTGTGTATACACATTTAGCAATCGATATCGAAATGCTTCAAATCATTAGTTTAACATATTTAAGTTAATTAACCTTCTTTATCTTACTGAAGTTTACATAAAGCCATAACGGTATAACGGCAGTGCATTTGGATGAATTCCGTAATCTTTTATTTAGGAAAAAAGTCGATTTTGTTGTATAGACACATTTAGCAATCGATATCGAATTGCTTCAAATCATTAGTTTAACATATTAAAGTTAATTAACCTTCTTTAACGTATTGAAGTTGATATAAAGCCAAGGAGGCATAACGACAGTACATTTGGAAGCATACCGTAATCTTATATTTAGGTATAAAGTCGATTTTCTTGTATATATGCATTAAGAAATCGATATCGAAATGCTTCAAATCATTAGTTTAACATATATATATATAAAAAACCTTCTCGAATGAATTGAAGTAAAGATAAGGTCATTACTGCACAACGGCAGTGCATTTAGAAGAATTCCGTTATCTTTTATTTAGGTATAAAGTCGATTTTTTGTATATACACATTTAGCAATCGATATCGAAATGCTTCAAATCATTAGTTTAACATATTTAAGTTAATAAACCTTCTTTGACGAACTGAAGTTAACACAAAGCCATGGCGGCATAACGGCAGTGCATGTAGAAGAAATCCGTAATCATCTATTTAGGTATAAAGTCGCTTTTCTTGTATATACTCATTTAGCAATCGATATCGAAATGCTTCAAATCATTAGTTTAACATATTTAAGTTAATAAACCTTCTTTGACGAACTGAAGTTAACACAAAGCCTTAACGGCATAACGGCAGTGCATTTAGA
>CM050327.1:12737428-12751428 GCA_027475135.1 Bactrocera correcta | reverse complement strand
TATGCCGCCATGGCTTCATGTCACCTTCGGTAGGTTAAAGAAGGTAATTTAACTTAAATATGTTAAACTAATGATTTGAAGTATTTCGATATTGATTTCTAAATGCATATATACAAGAAAATCGACTTTATACCTAAATATAAGATTACGGAATTCTTCCAAATTACTGTCGTTATGGCGCCATGGCTTTATTTCACCTTCAATACGTTGAAGATGGTTAATTAGCTTTAACATGTTAAAATAATGATATGAAGATTTACGAAATCGATTGCTAAATGTGTATGTACAAAAAAATCGAATTTATACCTAAAAATAAGATTACGGAATTCTTCCAAATGTACTGTCGTTATGCCGCCATGGCTTTATATCAACTTCGATTTGTTAAAGAATGTTAATTAACTTAAATATGTTAAACTAATGATTTGAAGCATTTCGATATCGATTGCTAAATGTGTATATACAAAAAAATCGAATTTATACCTAAATATAAGCTTACGGAATTCTTCTAAATGCACTGCCGTTATGCCGCCATGGCTTTGTGTTAACTTCAGTGCGTTAAAGTAGGTTCGCTAACTTAAATATGTTAAACTAATGATTTGAAGCATTTCGATATCGATTGCTAAATGTGTATATACAAGAAAATCGACTTTATACCTAAATATAAGATTACGTAATTCTTCTAAATGCTTTCCCGTTATGCCGTTAAGGCGTTTGTTGACTTCAGTAAGAAAAAGAGGGTTAACTAAGTTAAATATGTTAAACTAATGATTTGAGACATTTCGATATCGATTCCTAAATGTGTATATACAAGAATATCGACTTTATACCTAAATATTAGATTGCGGAATTCTTCTAAATGCACTGCCGTTATGCACTTATGGCTTTGTGTGGACCTCTGTTCGTTCAAGAAGGTTTATTAACTTAAATATGTTAAACTAATGATTTGAAGATTTTCGAAATCGATTGCTTAATGCATATATACAAGAAAATCTTCTTTATACCTAAATACAAGATTACGGAATTCTTCCAAATGTACTGTCGTTACGCCGCCATGGCTTTATATCACCTTCAGTACGTTAAAGAAGGTTTATTAACTTAACTTGTTAAACTAATGATTTGAAGAATTTCGATATCGATTGCTAAATGCGTATATACAACAAAATCGACTTTATACCTAAATATAAGATTACGGAATTCTTCCAAATGTACTGTCGTCATGCCACCATGGCTTTATATCAACTTCAATTCGATATAAAAGGTTAATTAACTTAAATATGTTAAACTAATGATTTGAAGCATTTAGATATCGATTGCTTAATGAGTATATACAAGAAAATCGACTTTATACCTAAATATAAGATTACGGAATTCTTCGAAATGCACTGCCGTTATGCCGATAAGGCTTTTGTGGACTTTAGTAAGATAAAGAGGGTTAATTAGCTTAAATATGTTAAACTAATGATTTGAGGCATTTCGATATCAATTGCTAAATGTGTATATACAAGAAAATCGACTTTATACCTAAATATATTGTAACGGAATTCTTCTGAATGCACTGCCGTTATGCCGTTAAGACTTTTGTAGACTTCAGTAAGGAAAAGAGGGTTAATTAGCTTAAATACGTTAAACTAATGATTTGAAGCATTTCGATATCGATTGCTAAATGTGTATATACAACAAAATCGACTTTATACCTAAATATAAGATTACGTAATTCTTCTAAATGCACTGCCGTTATGCCGCCATGGCTTTGTGTTAACTTCAGTGCGTTAAAGTAGGTTCGCTAACTTAAATATGTTAAACTAATGATTTGAAGCATTTCGATATCGATTGCTAAATGTGTATATACAAGAAAATCGACTTTATACCTAAATATAAGATTACGTAATTCTTCTAAATGCTTTCCCGTTATGCCGTTAAGGCGTTTGTTGACTTCAGTAAGAAAAAGAGGGTTAACTAAGTTAAATATGTTAAACTAATGATTTGAGACATTTCGATATCGATTCCTAAATGTGTATATACAAGAATATCGACTTTATACCTAAATATTAGATTGCGGAATTCTTCTAAATGCACTGCCGTTATGCACTTATGGCTTTGTGTGGACCTCTGTTCGTTCAAGAAGGTTTATTAACTTAAATATGTTAAACTAATGATTTGAAGATTTTCGAAATCGATTGCTTAATGCATATATACAAGAAAATCTTCTTTATACCTAAATACAAGATTACGGAATTCTTCCAAATGTACTGTCGTTACGCCGCCATGGCTTTATATCACCTTCAGTACGTTAAAGAAGGTTTATTAACTTAACTTGTTAAACTAATGATTTGAAGAATTTCGATATCGATTGCTAAATGCGTATATACAACAAAATCGACTTTATACCTAAATATAAGATTACGGAATTCTTCCAAATGTACTGTCGTCATGCCACCATGGCTTTATATCAACTTCAATTCGATATAAAAGGTTAATTAACTTAAATATGTTAAACTAATGATTTGAAGCATTTAGATATCGATTGCTTAATGAGTATATACAAGAAAATCGACTTTATACCTAAATATAAGATTACGGAATTCTTCGAAATGCACTGCCGTTATGCCGATAAGGCTTTTGTGGACTTTAGTAAGATAAAGAGGGTTAATTAGCTTAAATATGTTAAACTAATGATTTGAGGCATTTCGATATCAATTGCTAAATGTGTATATACAAGAAAATCGACTTTATACCTAAATATATTGTAACGGAATTCTTCTGAATGCACTGCCGTTATGCCGTTAAGACTTTTGTAGACTTCAGTAAGGAAAAGAGGGTTAATTAGCTTAAATACGTTAAACTAATGATTTGAAGCATTTCGATATCGATTGCTAAATGTGTATATACAACAAAATCGACTTTATACCTAAATATAAGATTACGTAATTCTTCTAAATGCTTTGCCGTTATGCCGTTAAGGCGTTTGTAGACTTCAGTAAGATAAAGAGGGTTAATTAACTTAAATATGTTAAACTAATGATTTGAGGCATTGCGATATCGATTGCTAAATGTGGATATACAAGAGAATCGACTTTGTACCTAAATATATGATAACGGAATTCTTCTGAATGCACTGCCGTTATGCCGTTAAGACTTTTGTAGACTTCAGTAAGGAAAAGAGGGTTAATTAGCTTAAATACGTTAAACTAATGATTTGAAGCATTTCGATATCGATTGCTAAATGTGTATATACAACAAAATCGACTTTATACCTAAATATAAGATTATGTAATTCTTCTAAATGCTTTGCCGTTATGCCGTTAAGGCGTTTATAGACTTCAGTAAGATATAGAGGATTAATTAACTTAAATATGTTAAACTAATGATTTGAGGCATTTCGATATCGATTGCTTAATGTGTATATACAAGAAAATCGACTTTATACCTAAATATAAGATTACGGAATTCTTCCAAATGTACTGTCGTTATGCCACCATGGCTTTATATACTCTTCAATTCGATATAAAAGGTTAATTAACTTAAATATGTTAAACTAATGATTTGAAGCATTTAGATATCGATTGCTTAATGAGTATATACATGAAAATCGACTTTATACCTAAATATAAGATTACGGAATTCTTCGAAATGCACTGCCGTTATGCCGATAAGGCTTTTGTAGACTTTAGTAAGATAAAGAGGGTTAATTAGCTTAAATATGTTAAACTAAAGATTTGAGGCATTTCGATATCAATTGCTAAATGTGTATATACAAGAAAATCGACTTTATACCTAAATATATGATAACGGAATTCTTCTGAATGCACTGCCGTTATGCCGTTAAGGCTTTTGTAGACTTCAGTCGGATAAAGAGGGTTTATTAGCTTAAATATGTTAAACTAATGATTCGAAGCATTTCGATATCGATTGCTTAATGTGTATATACAAGAAAATCGACTTTATACCTAAATATAAGATTACGGAATTTTTCTCAATGCTTTGCCGTTATGCCGTTAAGGCGTTTGTAGACTTCAGTAAGATAAAGAGGGTTTATTAACTTAAATATGTTAAACTAATGATTTGAGGCATTTCGATATCGATTGCTAAATGTGTATATACAAGAAAATCGATTTTTTAACTGAATATATGATAACGGAATTCTTTTAAATGCACTGCCGTTAATCCGTTAAGACTTTATGTTAACTTCTGTTCGTTAAAGAAGGTTTATTAACTTAAATATGTTAAACTAATGATTTGAAGCATTTCGATATCGATTGCTAAATGTGTATATACAAAAAAATCGAATTTATACCTAAATAGAAGATTACGGAATTCTTCTTCATGCACTGCTGTTATGCCGCTAAGACTTTTGTAAACTTCAGTAAGACAAGGAGGGTTAATTACCTTAAATATGCTAAACCTACGATTTGAAGCATTTCGATATCGATTGCTTTATGTGTATATACAAGCAAATCGACTTTATACCTAAATATAAGATTACGGAAATCTTCTAAGTGCACTGCCGTTATGGCTTTATGTTAACTTCTGTTCGTTAAAGAAGGTTTATTAACTTAAATCTGTTAAACCAGTTATTTGAAGCATTTCGATATCGATTGCTAAATGCATATATACAAAAAAATCGACTTTATACCTGAATATAATATAACGGAATTCTTCTAAATGTACTGTCGTTATGCCGCCATGGCTTTATATCACCTTCAATATGTTAAAGAAGGTTAACAAACTTAAATTTGTTAAACTAATGATTTGAAGCATTTCGATATCGATTGCTAAATAGGTATATACAACAAAATCGACTTTATGTCTAAACATAAGATTTCGGAATTCTTCTACATGCACTGCCGTTATGCCGCCATGGCTTTATGTTAACTTCAGTGCGTTAAAGAATCTTTAATAATTTAAATATGTTAAACTAATGATTTGAAGTTTTTCGATATCGATTGCTAAATGAGTATATACAAGCAAATCGACTTTATCTAAATATAAGATTACGTAATTCTTCTAAATGCACTGCCGTTATGCCGTTAAGGCTTTTCTAGACTTCAGTAAGATAAAGAGGTTTAATTAACTCAAATATGTTAAACTAGCGATTAGAAGCATTTCGATATCGATTGCTAAATATTTATATACAAAAAAATCGATTTTATACCTAAATTCGAGATTACGGAATTCTTCCGAATTCACTGCCGTTATGCCGTTATGCCGTTAAGGCTTTTGTAGAATTAAGTAAGATAGACATGGTTAATTAATTTAAATGTGTTAAACTATTGAATTAGAGCATATCGATATCGATTGCTAATGGTGTATATACAACAAAATCGATTTTGTACCTAAATACGAGATAACGCAATTCTTCCGAATGCACTGCCGTTATGCCTTTAAGGGTTTCGTAGACTTAAGTAAGATAAAGATGGTTAATTAGCTTAAATATGTTAAACTAACGATTTTAAGAATTTCGATATCGAATGCAGAATGTGTATATACAAAAAATCGACTTTATACCTAAGTATAAGATTGCGGAATTCTTCCAAATGCACTGCCGTTATGCCGTTAAGGCTTTTGTAGACTTCAGTAAGATAAAGAGGGTTAATTAACTCAAATATGTTACACTAATGATATGGGGCATTTCGATATCGACTGCTAAATATGTATATACAAGGAAATCGACTTTACACCTAAATATAAGATTACGGAATTCTCCTAAATGCACTGCCGTTATGCCGTTAAAGCTTTATGTTAACTTCAGTTCGTTAAAGAAGGTTTATTAACTTAAATATGTTAAACTAATGGGTTTAAGCATCTCGATATCGATTGCTAAATTTGTATATACAACAAAATCGACTTTATACCTAAATATAAGATTACGGGATTCTTCCAAATGCGCTGCCGTTATACCGTTAGGGCATCATGTGAACTTCAGTAAGATAAAGGAGGTTAATTTACTTAAATATGTTAAACTAATGATTTGAAGCATTTCGATATCGATTGCTAAATGTGTATACAAGAAAATCGTCTTTATACCTAAATATAAGATTACGTAATTCTTCTAAATGCACTGCCGTTATGCCGTTATGGCTTTATGTTAACTTCAGGTCGTTAGAGAAGGTTTATTAACTTAAATATGTTAAACCAGTTATTACGATATCGATTGCTTAATGCATATATACAAGAAAATCGACTTTATACTTAAATATAAGGTTACGGAATACTTCCAAATGTACTGTCGTTATGCCGCCATGGCTTTTTATCAACTTCAATACGTTAAAGAAGGTTAATTAATTTAAATATGTTAAACTAATGATTTGAAGCATTTCGATATCGATTGTTAAATGAGTATATACAAGAAAATCGACTTTGTACCTTAATATAATATTACGCAATTCTTTTAAATGCACTGTCGTTATGCCGTTAAGGCTTTCGTAGACTTCAGTAAGGTAAAAAAAGTTTATTAACTTAAATATGTTAAACTAATGATTTGAAGCATTTCGATAGCGATAGCTAAATATGTAAATACAAGAAAATCGAATTTACACCTAAATATAAGATTACGGAGTTCTCCTAAATGCACTGCTGTTATACCGTTAAGGCTTTGTGTAGACTTCAGTAAGCTAAAAAAAGTTTACTAACTGAAATATGTTAAACTAATAATTTGAAGCATTTCGATATCGATTGCTAATTGTGTAAATACAAGAAAATCGACTTTATACCTAAATATGAGATTACGGAATTCTTCTACATGCACTGTCGTTATGCCGCAATGGCTTTATGCCAACTTCAGTTCGTTTAAGGATGTTTATTAACTTAAATATGTTAAACTAATGGGCTGAAGCATCTCCATATCGATTGCTAAATGTTTATATACCACAAAATCGACTTTATACCTAAATATAAGATTACGGAATTCTACTAAATGCACTGCCGTTATACCGTTATGGCATTATGTAAACTTCAGTAAGATAAAGAAGGTTTATTAACTCAAATATGTTAAACTAATGATTTTAAGCATTTCGATATCGATTGCTAAATGTGTATATACACAAAAATCGACTTTATACTTAAATATTAGATAACGGAGTTCTTCTAAAGAAGCTTTATTAACTTAAATATGTTAAACTATATACAAGAAAATCGACTTTATACCTAAATATAATATTAATTAATTCTTCTAAATGCACTGCCGTTATGCCGTTAAGGCTTTGTAGATTACATCAAGATAGAGAGGGTTAATTAACTTAAATATGTTAATATAATGATTTTAAGCATTTCGCTATCGATTGCTAAATGTGTATATACAAGAAAATCGACTATATACCTAAATATAAGATTACGGAATTCGTCTAAATGCACTGCCGTTATGCCGCCATGGCTTTATGCCAACTTCAGTTCGTTAAAGAAGGTTTATTAACTTAAATATGTTAAACTAATGATTTGAATCATTTCGATATCGATTGCTAAATGTGTATATACAAGAAAATCGACTTTATACCTTAATATAAGATAACGGAGTTCTTCTAAAGAAGCTTTATTAACTTAAATATGTTAAACTAATGATTTGAGGCATTTCGATATCGATTGCTTAATGTGTATTTACAACAAAATCGATTTTATACCTAAATATGAGATTACGGAATTCTTTCAAATGCACTGCCGTTATGCCGTTAAGGTTTTTGTAGACTTAAGTATGATAAAGATGGTTAATTAACTAAAATATGTTAAACTATTGAGTTGAAGCATCTCGATATCGATTGCTTAGTGTGTATACACAGGAAAATCGACCTTATACCTAAATATAAGATTACGGAATTCTTCCAAATGTACTGTCGTTATGCCGCCATGGCTTTATATCACCTACATTACGTTAAAGAAGGTAAGTTCACTTAAATCTGTTAAACAAATGATTTGAAGCATTTCGATATCGAATGCTAAATGTGTATATACAAAAAATCGACTCTACACCTAAATATAAGATTACGACATTCTTCTAAATGCACTGCTGTTATGCCGCCATGGCTTTATATCAACTTCAATACGTTAAAAAAGGTTAACTAACTTAAATATGTTAAACTAATGACTTGAAGCATTTCGATATCGATTGCTAAATGTGTATATACAAGAAAATCGACTTTATACCTAAACATAAGATTACGGAATTCTTCTGAATGCACCGCCGTTATGCCGTTAAGGCTTTTGTAGACTTCAGTAAGCTAAAAATGTTTAATAACTTAATATGTTAAACTAATGATTTGTAACATTTCGATATCGATTACTAAATGCGTATATACAAGAAAATCGACTTTATACCTAAATATATGATAACGGAATTCTTCTAAATGCACTGCCGTTATGCCGTTAAGGATTTTGTAGACTTCAGTAAAATAGAGAGGGTTAATTAACTTAAGTGTGTTAAACCAATGATTTGAAGCATTTCGATATCGATGTGTATATACAAAAAATCGACTTTATACCTAAATATAAGATTACGGAATTCTTCTAAATGCACTGCCGTTATGCCGCCATGGCTTTATGCATACTTCAGTTCGTTAGAGAGGGTTTATTAACTCAAATATGTTAAACTAATGATTTTACGCATTTCGATATCGATTGCTAAATGTGTATATACAAGAAAATCGACTTTATACCTAGTTCTTCTTAATGCACTGCCGTTATGCCGTTATGGCCTTATGTTAACTGCAGTTTGTTAAAGAAGGTTTATTAACTTAAATATGTTAAACCAGTTATTTGAAGCATTTCGAAATCGATTGCTAAATGTGTATATACAAGAAAATCGATTTTATAACTAAATACGAGACTACGGGATTCTTTTGAATGCACTGCCGTTATGCCGTTATGCCGTTAAGGCTTTTGTAAACTTATGTAAGATAAAGATGGTTCATTAACTTAAATATGTTAAACTATTGAGTTGAAGCATCTCGATATCGAGTGCTAAATGTGTATATACAACAAAATCTATTTTCAACCTAAATACGAGATTACGTAATTCTTCCGAATGCACTGCCGTTATGCCATTAAGGCTTTTGTAGACTTAAGAAAGATAAAGATGGTTAATTAACTTAAATATTTTAAACTACCGATTTGAAGCATTTCGATATCTATTGCTTAATGTGTATATGCAGGAAAATCGAATTTATTCTTAAATATAAGATTACGGAATTCTCCCAAATGCACTGCCGTTATGCCGTTAAGGCCTTTGTAGACTTAAGTAAGATAAAGATGGTTAATTAACTTTAATATGTTAAACTAATGATTTGAAGCATTTCGATATCTATTGCTAAATGTGTATATATAAGAAAATCGAATTTATACTTAAATATAAGATTACGGAATTCTTCCGAATGCACTGCCGTTATGCCGTTACGCCGTTAAGGCTTTTGTAGACTTATGTAAGATAAAGATGGTTAATTAACTTAAATATGTTAAACTACCGATTTGAAGCATTTCGATATCTATTGCTAAATGTGTATATACAAGAAAATCGAATTTATGTTTAAATATAAGATTACGGAATTCTTCCAAATGCACTGCCGTTATGCCGTTAAGGCTTTTGTAGACTTAAGTAAGATAAAGATGGTTAATTAACTTAAATATGTTAAACTAATGATTTGAAGCATTTCGCTATCGATTGCTAAATGAGTATATACAAGAAAATCGACTTTATACCTAAATATAAGATTACGGGATTCTTCCAAATGCACTGCCGTTATTCCCTTAAGGCTTTTGTAGACTTCCGTAAGATAAAGAGGGTTAATTAACTCAAATATGTTAAACATTTCGATATCAATTGCTAAATGAGTATATACAAGAAAATCGACTTTACACCTAAATATAAGATTACGGAATTCTCCTAAATGCACTGCCGTTATACCGTTAAGGCTTTTGTAGACTTCAGTAAGATAAAGAGAGTTAATTAACTCAAATATGTTAAACATTTCGATATCGATTGCTAAATGAGTATATACAAGAAAATCGACTTTACACCTAAATATAAGATTACGGAATTCTCCTAAATGCACTGCCGTTATACCGTTAAGGCTTTGTGTAGACTTCAGTATGCTAAAAAAAGTTTACTAACTTAAATATGTTAAACTAATGATTTGAAGCATTTCGATATCGATTGCTAATTGTGTAAATACAAGAAAATCGATTTTATACCTAAATATAAGATTACGAAATTCTTCTACATGCACTGTCGTTATGCCGCCATGGCTTTATGCTAACTACAGTTCGTTAAGGAAGGTTTATTAACTTAAATAGGTTAAACTAATGGGTTGAAGCATCTCCATATCGATTGCTGAATGTGCATATACAACAAAATCGACTTTATACCTAAATATAAGATTACGGAATTCTTCCAAATGCGCTGCCGTTATACCGTTATGGCACTATGTAAACTTCAGTAAGATAAAGAAGGTTATTTAACTTAAATATGTTAAACTATTGATTCGAAGCATTTCGATACCGATTGCTAAATGTGTATATACAAGAAAAGCGGCTTTATACCCAAATTAAAGATTACGGAATTCTTCTTAATGCACTGCCGTTATGCCGCCATGGCTTTATGCCAACTTCAGTTCGTTAAAGAAGGTTTATTAACTTAAATATGTTAAACAAATGATTTTAAGCATTTCGATATCGACTGCTAAATGTGTATATACAAGAAAATCGATTTTTTAACTAAATATATGATAACGGAATTCTTTTAAATGCACTGCCGTTATGCCGTTATGGCTTTATGTTAACTTCAGTTCGTTAAAGAAGGTTTATTAACTTAAATATGTTAAACCAGTTATTTGAAGCGTTCCGATATTGATTGCTTAATGCATATATACGAGAAAATCGACTTTATACCTAAATATAAGATTACGGAATTCTTCCAAATGCGCTGCCGTTATACCGTTATGGCACTATGTAAACTTCAGTAAGATAAAGAAGGTTATATAACTTAAATATGTTAAACTATTGATTCGAAGCATTTCGATACCGATTGCTAAATGTGTATATACAAGAAAAGCGGCTTTATACCCAAATTAAAGATTACGGAATTCTTCTAAATGCACTGCCGTTATGCCGCCATGGCTTTATGCCAACTTCAGTTCGTTAAAGAAGGTTTATGAACTTAAATATGTTAAACAAATGATTTTAAGCATTTCGATATCGATTGCTAAATGTGTATATACAAGAAAATCGATTTTTTAACTAAATATATGATAACGGAATTCTTTTAAATGCACTGCCGTTATGCCGTTATGGCTTTATGTTAACTTCAGTTCGTTAAAGAAGGTTTATTAACTTAAATATGTTAAACTAATGATTTGAAGCATTTCGATATCGATTGCTAAATGAGTATATACAAGAAAATCGACTTTATACCTAAATATAAGATAACGTAAGTCTTCTAAATGCACTGCTGTTATGCCGCTAAGACTTTTGTAGACTTTAGTAAGACAAGGAGGGTTAATTACCTTAAATATGTTAAACTTATGATTTGAAGAATTTCGATATCGATTGCTAAATGAATATATACAAGAAAATCGACTTTATACCTAAATATAAGATTACGGAAATCTTCTAAATGCACTGCCGTTATGCCGTTATGGCTTTATGCCAATATCAGTGCGTTAAAGAAACTTTAGTAACTTAAATATGTTAAACCAGTTATTTGAAGCATTTCGATATCGATTGCTAAATGTGTATATTTAAAAAAATCGACTTTATACCTAAATATAATAATACGGAATTCTTCCAAATATACTGTCGTTATGCCGCCATGGCTTTATATCACCTTCAATATGTAAAAGAAGGTTAATTAACTAAAATTTGTTAAACTAATGATTTGAAGCATTTCGATATCGATTGCTAAATGTGTATATACAGCAAAATCGACTTTATATCTAAACATAAGATTTCGGAATTCTTCTACATGCACTGCCGTTATGCCGCCATGGCTTTATGTTAACTTCAGTGCGTTAAAGAATCTTTATTAACTTAGATATGTTAAGCTAATGATTTGAAGCATTTCGAAATCGATTGCTAAATGTGTATATACAAGAAATTTGATTTTATACCTAAATACGAGATAACGGAATTCTTCCGAATGCACTGCCGTTATGCCGTTATGCCGTTAAAGCTTTTGTAGACTTATGTAAGATAAAGATGGTTAATTAACTTAAATATGTTAAACTATTGCGATGAAGCATCTCGATATCGAATGCTAAATGTGCATATACAAAAAATCGACTTTATACTTATATATAAGATTACGGAATTCTCCTAAATGCACTGCCGTTATACCGTTAAGGCTTTTGTAGACTTAGTAAGATAAAGAAGACTAATTAACTTAAATATGTTAAACTATTGAGATGAAGCATTTCGATATCGATTTCTAAATGTGTATATACAAAAAATCGACTTTATACTTATATATAAGATTACGGAGTTCTCCTAAATGCACTGCCGTTATACCGTTAAGGCTTTGTGTAGACTTCAGTATGCTAAAATAAGTTTACTAACTTAAATATGTTAAACTAATGATTTGGAGCATTTCGATATCGATTTCTAATTGTGTAAATACAAGAAAATCGATTTTATACCTAAATATAAATATAAGATTACGGAATTCTTCTAATCGCACTGCCGTTATGCCGCCATGGCTTTAAGCCAACTTCAGTTCGTTAAAGAAGCTTTATTAACTTAAATATGCTAAACTAATGATTTGAAGCATTTCGATATCGATTGCTAAATGAGTATATACAAGAAAATCGACTTTATACCTTTATATAAGATAACGTAATTCTTCTAAATGCACTGCTGTTATGCCGCTAAGACTTTGTAAACTTCAGTAAGATAAAGAAGATTAAATATCTTAAATATGTTAAACTAATGATTTGAAGCATTTCGATATCGATTGCTAAATGAGTATATACAAGAAAATCGACTTTGACCTAAATATAAGATTACGGGATTATTGCAAACGAACTGCCGTTATTCCGTTAAGGCTTTTGTAGACTTCAGTTCGTTAAAGAAGGTTTATTAACTTATATATGTTAAACAAATGATTTTAAGCATTTCGATATCGACTGCTAAATGTGTATATACAAGAAAATCGATTTTTTAACTAAATATATGATAACGGAATTCTTTTAAATGCACTGCCGTTATGCCGTTATGGCTTTATGTTAACTTCAGTTCGTTAAAGAAGGTTTATTAACTTAAATATGTTAAACCAGTTATTTGAAGCGTTTCGATATTGATTGCTTAATGCATATATACAAGAAAATCGACTTTATACCTAAATATAAGATTACGGAATTCTTCCAAATGCGCTGCCGTTATACCGTTATGGCACTATGTAAACTTCAGTAAGATAAAGAAGGTTATTTAACTTAAATATGTTAAACTATTGATTCGAAGCATTTCGATACCGATTGCTAAATGTGTATATACAAGAAAAGCGGGTTTATACCCAAATTAAAGATTACGGAATTCTTCTAAATGCACTGCCGTTATGCCGCCATGGCTTTATGCCAACTTCAGTTCGTTAAAGAAGGTTTATTAACTTAAATATGTTAAACAAATGATTTTAAGCATTTCGATATCGATTGTTAAATGTGTATATACAAGAAAATCGATTTTTTAACTAAATATATGATAACGGAATTCTTTTAAATGCACTGCCGTTATGCCGTTATGGCTTTATGTTAACTTCAGTTCGTTAAAGAAGGTTTATTAACTTAAATATGTTAAACTAATGATTTGAAGCATTTCGATATCGATTGCTAAATGAGTATATACAAGAAAATCGACTTTATACCTTAATATAAGATAACGTAAGTCTTCTAAATGCACCGCTGTTATGCCGCTAAGGCTTTTGTAGACTTTAGTAAGACAAGGAGGGTTAATTACCTTAAATATGTTAAACTTATGATTTGAAGAATTTCGATATCGATTGCTAAATGAGTATATACAAGAAAATCGACTTT
>CM050327.1:12712428-12734428 GCA_027475135.1 Bactrocera correcta | reverse complement strand
TAAGATTACGGAATTCTTCCAAACGCACTGCCGTTATGCCGTTAAGGCTTTGTAGACTTCAGTAAGATAAAGAGGGTTAATTAACTCAAATATGTTAAACTAATGATTTGGGGCATTTCGATATCGATTGCTAAATGTGTATATACAAGAAAATCGACTTTATATTTAACATAAGATTACAGAATTCTTCTAAATGCACTGACGTTATGCCGCCATGGCTCTATGTCAACTTCAGTTCGTTAAAGAAGCTTTATTAACTTAAATATGTTAAACTAATGATTTGAAGCATTTCGATATCGATTGCTAAATGTGTATATACAACCAAATTGACTTTTTGCCTAAATATAAGATTACGGAATTCTTCCAAATGCGCTGCCGTTTGTGGACATTTTGAAATCGATTTTGTGGACTTAAGTAAGATAAAGATGGTTAATTAACTAAAATATGTGAAACTAACGATTTGAAGCATTTCGGTATGGATTGCTTAATGTGTATATACAAAAAATCGACTTTATACCTAAATATAAGATTACGGATTTCTTCCAAATGCACTGCCGTTATGCCGTTAAGGCTTTTGTATACTTCAGTAAGATAAAGAGGGTTAATTAAGTCAAATATGTTAAACTAATGATTTGAAGCATTTCGCTATCGATTGCTAAATGTGTATATACAACAAAATCGACTTTTTGCCTAAATATAAGATTACGGAATTCTTCCAAATGCACTGCCGTTACGCCGCATTGGCTTTATGCCGACTTCAATAAGTTAAAGAAGGTTACTTAACTTAAATATGTTAAACTAATGATTTGAAGCATTTCGATATCGATTGCTAAATGAGTATATACAAGAAAATCGACTTTATACCTAAATATAAGATTACGGAATTCTTCTAAATGCACTGCCGTTATGCCGTTAGAGCTTTGGAGACTTCAGTAAGATAAAGAGGGTTAATTAACTTAAATATGATAAACTAATGATTTGAAGCATTTCGATATCGATTGCTAAATGAGAATATACAAGAAAATCGACTTTATAGCTAAATATAAGATTACGGAATTCTTCCAAATGTACTGTCGTTATGCGGCCTCGGCTTTATATCAACTTCAATACGTTAAAGAAGTTAATAAACTTAAATATGTTAAACTAATGATTTGAAGCATCTCGATATCGATTGTTAAATATGTATATGCAAGAAAATCGACTTTATACCTTAATATAAGATTATGGAATTCTTCTAAATGCACTGCCGTTATGCCGTTAAGGCTTTTGTAGACTAAAGTAAGATAGAGATGGTTAATTAACTTAAATATGTTAAACCAATGATTTGAAGCATATCAATATCGATTGCTATATGTGTATAGACAAGAAAATCGACTTTATACCTAAACATAAGATTACGGAATTTTTCCCAAACATGCGCTCCCTTTTTGGGTGGCTTTTGAAACGTTTGTTGGTTAAAGAAAAAAAGCTTTAAATTAAACCCAAAAAATATGTTAAACAAAACGTTTTAAAAGCATTTCGGTATGGATTGCGTAAATGTGTATATAAAAAAAAATCGACTTTTTACCTAAATATAAAAATTAGGGAAATTTCTTCTAATTGCACTGCCGTTATGCCGTTAAGGCTTTTGTATACTTCAGTAAGAAAAGAAAAGGGTTTAAATTTAACTTAAATATGTTAAACAAATTGATTTGAAGCATTTCGATATCGATTGCTAAATGTGTATATACAACAAAATCGACTTTATACCTAAATAAAGATTACGGAATTCTTCCAAATGCACTGCCGTTACGCCGTTTTTGGCTTTATGTCAACTTAAAGTAAGTTAAAAAAGGGTTTAAACTTAACTTAAATATGTTAAACTAATGATTTGAAGCATTTCGGTATCGATTGCTAAATGTGTATATACAAGAAAATCGACTTTATACCTAAATATAAGATTACGGAATTCTTCTAAATGCACTGCCTTTATGCCGTTAGGCTTTGGAACCCTTCAGTAAGCTAAAGATGGTTAATTAACTTAAATATGTTAAACTAATGATTTGAAGCATTTTGATATCGTTTGCTAAATGTGAATATACAAGAAAATCGACTTTATAGCTAAATATAAGATTACGGAATTCTTCTAAATGTCTGTCGTTATGCCGTTATGGCTTTATATCAACTTCAGCTCGTTAAAAAAGGGTTTATTAACTTAAAAAATGTTAAACTAATGATTTGCAGCATTTCGATATCGATTGTTAAAATATGTGTGTGCAAGAAAATCGACTTTATGCCTAAATATAAGATTATGGAATTCTTCTAAATGCACTGCCGTTATGCCGTTAAGGCTTTTGTAGACTAAAGTAAGATAGAGATGGTTAATTAACTTAAATATGTTATACTAATGATTTGAAGCGTTTCGATATCGATTGCTAAATGTGTATATACAAGAAAATCGACTTTATACCTAAATATAAGATTACGGAATTCTTCTACACGCACTGCCGTTATGCTGCCATGGCTCTATGTAAACTTCAGTTCGTTAAAGAAGCTTTATTAACTTAAATATGTTAAACTAAAGATTTGAAGCATTTCGATATCGATAGCTAAATGTGTATATACAAGAAAATCGAATTTATGCTTAAGTATAAGATTACGGAATTCTTCTAAATGCACTGCCTTTATGCCGCCATGGTTTTATGCCAACCTCAGTTCGCTAAAGATGGTTTATTAACTTAAATATGTTAAACTAATGATGTGAAGCATTTTGATATCGTTTGCTAAATGTGCGTATACAAGAAAATCGACTTTATACCTAAATATAAGATAACGAAATTCTTCTAAATGCTCTGCCGTTATGCTGCCATGGCTCTATGTAAACTTCAGTTCGTTAAAGAAGGTTTATTAACTTAAATATGTTAAACTAATGAGTTAAATCATTTCGATATCGATTGCTAAATGTGTATATACAACAAAATCGACTTTATACTTAAATATATGATTTCGGAATTCTTCTAAATGCACTGAAGTTATGCCGCCATGGTTTTATGTTAACTTCACTAAGATAAAGAAGGTTAATTAACTTAAATAAGTTAAACTAATGATTTGAAGCATTCCGATATCGATTGCTAAATATGTTAATACAAGAAAATCGACTTTATACCTAAATATAAGATTACGGAATTCTTCCAAATGCACTGCCGTTATGCCGTTAAGGCTTTTGTAGACTTCAGTAAGATAAAGAGGGTTAATTAACTTAAATATGTTAAACTAATGATTTGAAGCATTTCGATATCGATTGCTAAATAAGTATATTCAAGAAAATCGACTTTATACCTAAATATAAGATTACGGAATTCTTCTAAATGCATTGCCGTTAACGCTTTTGTAGTCAGTAAGATAAAGAGGGTTAATTAACTTAAATATGTTAAACTAATGATTTGAAGCATTTCGATATCGTTTGCTATATGCGTATATACAACAAAATCGACTTCATACCTAAATATAAGAATACGGAATTCTTCCAAATGTACTGTCGTTATGCCGCCATGGCTTTACTTCAACTTCAATACGTTAAAGAAGGTTAATTAACTTACATATGTTAAACTAATGATTTGAAGCATTTCGATATCGATTGCTAAATGTGTAAATACAAGAAAATCGGCTTTGAACCAAAATATAATATTACGGAATTCTTCTAGATGCACTGTCGTTATGCCGCCATGGCTTTATATCAACTTCAATACGTTAAAGAAGGTTAATTAACTTAAATATGTTAAACTAATGATTTGAAGCATTTCGATATCGATTGCTAAATGTGTATATACAAGAAAACCGACTTTATACCTAAATATACGATTACGAAGTTCTTTTAAATGCACTGCCCTTATGACGTTAAGGCTTTTGTAGACTTCAGTAAGATAAAGAGGGTTAAATTTAAAGCTTAAATATGTTAAACTAATGATTTGAAGCATTTCGATATCGATTGCTAAATAAGTATATACAAGAAAATCGATTTTATACCTAAATATAAGATTACGGAATTCTTCTAAATGCATTGCCGTTAACGCTTTTGTAGTCAGTAAGATAAGGAGGGTTAATTAACTTAAATATGTTAAACTAATGACTTGAACCATTTCGATATCGATTGCAAAATGCGTATATACAACAAAATCGACTTTTTACCTAAATATAAGATTACGGAAATATTCCAAATGCACTGCGTCTTACCGTTAAGGCTTTATGTAAACCTCATTAAGCCAAAAAAAGTTTATTAACTTAAATATGTCATACTAATGATTTGAAGCATTTCGATATCGATTGCCAAATCTGTAAATTCAAGAAAATCGACTTTATACCTAAATATAAGATTACGGAATTCTTCTACATGCACTGCCGTTATGCTGCCATGGCTTTATGTAAACTTCAGTTCGTTAAAGAAGCTTTATTAACTTAAATATGTTAAACTAAAGATTTGAAGCATTTCGATATCGATAGCTAAATGTGTATATACAAGAAAATCGAATTTATGCTTAAGTATAAGATTGTGGAATTCTTCTAAATACACTGCAGTTATGGCCTTATGTTAAGTTCAGTTCGTTAAAGAAGGTTTATTAAATTAAATATTTTAGACTAATGAGTTGAATCATCTCAATATCGATTGCTAAATATGTATATACAAGGAAATCGACTTTATACCTAAATATAAGATTACGGAATTCTTCCAAATGCACTGCCGTTATGCCGTTAAGGCTTTTGTAGACTTCAGTAAGATAAAGAGGGTTAATTAACTTAAATATGTTAAACTAATGATTTGAAGCATTTCGATATCGATTGCTAAATAAGTATATTCAAGAAAATCGACTTTATACCTAAATATAAGATTACGGAATTCTTCTAAATGCATTGCCGTTAACGCTTTTGTAGTCAGTAAGATAAAGAGGGTTAATTAACTTAAATATGTTAAACTAATGATTTGAAGCATTTCGATATCGTTTGCTATATGCGTATATACAACAAAATCGACTTCATACCTAAATATAAGAATACGGAATTCTTCCAAATGTACTGTCGTTATGCCGCCATGGCTTTATATCAACTTCAATACGTTAAAGAAGGTTAATTAACTTACATATGTTAAACTAATGATTTGAAGCATTTCGATATCGATTGCTAAATGTGTAAATACAAGAAAATCGGCTTTGAACCAAAATATAATATTACGGAATTCTTCTAGATGCACTGTCGTTATGCCGCCATGGCTTTATATCAACTTCAATACGTTAAAGAAGGTTAATTAACTTAAATATGTTAAACTAATGATTTGAAGCATTTCGATATCGATTGCTAAATGTGTATATACAAGAAAACCGACTTTATACCTAAATATACGATTACGAAGTTCTTTTAAATGCACTGCCCTTATGACGTTAAGGCTTTTGTAGACTTCAGTAAGATAAAGAGGGTTAATTAACTTAAATATGTTAAACTAATGATTTGAAGCATTTCGATATCGATTGCTAAATAAGTATATTCAAGAAAATCGACTTTATACCTAAATATAAGATTACGGAATTCTTCTAAATGCATTGCCGTTAACGCTTTTGTAGTCAGTAAGATAAAGAGGGTTAATTAACTTAAATATGTTAAACTAATGATTTGAAGCATTTCGATATCGTTTGCTATATGCGTATATACAACAAAATCGACTTCATACCTAAATATAAGAATACGGAATTCTTCCAAATGTACTGTCGTTATGCCGCCATGGCTTTATATAAACTTCAATACGTTAAAGAAGGTTAATTAACTTAAATATGTTAAACTAATGATTTGAAGCATTTCGATATCGATTGCTAAATAAGTTATTACAAGAAAATCGACTTTATACCTAAATATAAGATTAGGGAATTCTTCTAAATGCACTGCCGTTATGCCGTTACGGCTTTTATAGACTACAGTAAGATAAAGAGGGTTAATTAACTTAAATATGTTAAACTAATGATTTGAAGCACTTCGATATCGATTGCTTAATATGTATATACAAGAAAATCGAACTTATACCTAAATATAAGATTACGGAATTCTTCTAAATGCACTGCCGTTATGCCGCCATAGCTTTATGCCAACTTCAGTTCGTTGAAGAATGTTTACTAACTTAAATATGTTAAACTAAAGATTAAAAGCATTTCGATATCGATTGCTAAATGAGTATGTACAAGAAAATTGACTTTATACCTAAATATAAGATTACGTAATTCTTCTAAATGCGCTGTCGTTATGCCGTTAAGGCTTTTGTAGACTTCAGAAAGATAAAGAGGGTTCGTTAACTTAAATATTTTAAACAAATTATTTGAGGCATTTCGATATCGTTTGCTAAATGTGTGTGCCGTTAAGGCTTTTGTAGACTTCAGTAAGATAAAGAAGGTTAACTTAACTATGTTAAACTAATGATTTGAAGCATTTCGCTATCGATTGCAAAATGCGTATATACAACAAAATCGACTTTTTACCTAAATATAAGATTACGGAAATATTCCAAATGCACTGCCGTTATACCGTTAAGGCTTTATGTAAACCTCATTAAGCCAAAAAAAGTTTATTAACTTAAACATGTTATACTAATGATTTGAAGCTTTTCGATATCGATTGCCAAATCTGTAAATTCAAGAAAATCGACTTTATACCTAAATATAAGATTACGGAATTCTTCTAGATGCACTGTCGTTATGCCGCCATGGCTTTATGTAAACTTCTGTTCGTTAAAGAAGCTTTATTAACTTAAATATGTTAAACTAAAGATTTGAAGCATTTCGATAACGATTGCTTAAGAGTATATACAAGAAAATCGAATTTATGCTTAAGTATAAGATTACAGAATTCTTCTAGATGCACTGCCGTTATGCCGCCATAGCTTTATGCCAACTTCAGTGCGTTAAAGAAACTTTAGTAACTTAAATATGTTAAACTAATGATTTGAAGCATTTCGATATCGATTGCTAAATGAGTATATACAAGGAAATCGACTTTATACCTAAATATAAACTTACGGAATTCCTCTAAAGGCACTGCCGTTATGGCCTTATGTTAAGTTCAGTTCGTTAAAGAAGGTTTATTAACTTAAAAATGTTAAACTAATGAGTTGAATCATCTCAATATCGATTGCTAAATGTGTATATACAACAAAACCGACTTTGTACTTAAATATAAGATTTCGGAAATCTTCTGAATGCACTGAAATTATGTCGCCGTGGTTTTATGTTAACTTCAGTAAGATAAAGAAGGTTAATTAACTTAAATAAGTTAAACTTATGATTTGAAGCATTTCGATATCGATTGCTAAATGCGTATATACAAGAAAATCGAATTTCTACCCAAATATAAGATTACGGAATTCTTCCAAATGCACTGCCGTTATGCCGTTAAGGCCTTTGTAGCCTTCAGTAAGATAAAGAGGGTTAATTAACTTAAATAAGTTAAACAAATGATTTGAAGCATTTCGATATCGATTGCTAAATGCATATATACAAGAAAATCGACTTTCTACCTAAATATAAGAATAGGGAATTCTTCCAAATGTACTGTCGTTATGCCGCCATGGCTTTATATAAACTTCAATACGTTAAAGAAGGTTTATTAACTTAAATATGTTAAACTAATGATTTGAAGCATTTCGATATCGATTGCTAAATAAGTTATTACAAGAAAATCGACTTTATACCTAAATATAAGATTAGGGAATTCTTCTAAATGCACTGCCGTTATGCCGTTACGGCTTTTATAGACTTCAGTAAGATAAAGAGGGTTAATTAACTTAAATATGTTAAACTAATGATTTGAAGCACTTCGATATCGATTGCTTAATATGTATATACAAGAAAATCGACCTTATACCTAAATATAAGATTACGGAATTCTTCTAAATGCACTGCCGTTATGCCGCCATAGCTTTATGCCAACTTCAGTTCGTTGAAGAATGTTTACTAACTTAAATATGTTAAACTAAAGATTAAAAGCATTTCGATATCGATTGCTAAATGAGTATGTACAAGAAAATTGACTTTATACCTAAATATGAGATTACGTAATTCTTCTAAATGCGCTGTCGTTATGCCGTTAAGGCTTTTGTAGACTTCAGAAAGATAAAGAGGGTTCGTTAACTTAAATATTTTAAACAAATTATTTGAGGCATTTCGATATCGTTTGCTAAATGTGTGTGCCGTTAAGGCTTTTGTAGACTTCAGTAAGATAAAGAAGGTTAACTTAACTATGTTAAACTAATGATTTGAAGCATTTCGCTATCGCTTGTTAAATGTGTATATACAACAAAATCGACTTTATACCTAAATATAAGATTACGGAATTCTTCCACATGCACTGCCGATATGCCGCCATGGCTTTATGAAAACTTCAGTTCGTTAAAGAAGCTTTATTAACTTAAATATGTTAAACTAAAGATTTGAAGCATTTCGATATCGATTGCCACATGCGTATATACAAGGAAGTCGACTTTATACCTAAATATAAGGTTACGGAATTCTTCTAAATGCACTGGCGTTATGCCGTTATGGCCTTATGTTAAGTTCAGTTCGTTAAAGAAGGTTTATTAACTTAAATATGTTAAACTAATGAGTTAAATAATCTCAATATCGATTGCTAAATGTGTATATACAACAAAATCGACTTTGTACTTAAATATAAGATTTCGGAATTCTTCTAAATGCACTGAAGTAATGCCGCCATGGTTTTATGTTAAGACAAAGAAGGTTAATTAACTTAAATAATGATTTGAAGCATTTCGATATCGATTGTTAAATGCGTATATACAACAAAATCGACTTTATACCTAAATATAAGATTACGGAATTCTTCCAAATGTACTGCCGTTATGCCGTTAAGCCTTTTGTAGCCTTCAGTAAGAAAAGGAGGGTTAATTAACTTAAATATGTTAAACTAATGATTTGAAGCATTTCGGTATCGTTTACTATATGCGTATATACAACAAAATCGACTTTATACCTTAATATAAGAATACGGAATTCTTCCAAATGTACTGTCGTTATGCCGCCATGGCTTTATATCAACTTCAATACGTTAAAGAAGGTCAATTAACTTACATATGTTAAACTAATGATTTGAAGCATTTCGATATCGATTGCTAAATAAGTTATTACAAGAAAATCGACTTTATACCTAAATATAAGATTAGGGAATTCTTCTAAATGCACTGCCGTTATGCCGTTACGGCTTTTATAGACTTCAGTAAGATAAAGAGGGTTAATTAACTTAAATATGTTAAACTAATGATTTGAAGCACTTCGATATCGATTGCTTAATATGTATATACAAGAAAATCGACCTTATACCTAAATATAAGATTACGGAATTCTTCTAAATGCACTGCCGTTATGCCGCCATAGCTTTATGCCAACTTCAGTTCGTTGAAGAATGTTTACTAACTTAAATATGTTAAACTAAAGATTAAAAGCATTTCGATATCGATTGCTAAATGAGTATGTACAAGAAAATTGACTTTATACCTAAATATGAGATTACGTAATTCTTCTAAATGCGCTGTCGTTATGCCGTTAAGGCTTTTGTAGACTTCAGAAAGATAAAGAGGGTTCGTTAACTTAAATATTTTAAACAAATTATTTGAGGCATTTCGATATCGTTTGCTAAATGTGTGTGCCGTTAAGGCTTTTGTAGACTTCAGTAAGATAAAGAAGGTTAACTTAACTATGTTAAACTAATGATTTGAAGCATTTCGCTATCGCTTGTTAAATGTGTATATACAACAAAATCGACTTTATACCTAAATATAAGATTACGGAATTCTTCCACATGCACTGCCGATATGCCGCCATGGCTTTATGAAAACTTCAGTTCGTTAAAGAAGCTTTATTAACTTAAATATGTTAAACTAAAGATTTGAAGCATTTCGATATCGATTGCCACATGCGTATATACAAGGAAGTCGACTTTATACCTAAATATAAGGTTACGGAATTCTTCTAAATGCACTGGCGTTATGCCGTTATGGCCTTATGTTAAGTTCAGTTCGTTAAAGAAGGTTTATTAACTTAAATATGTTAAACTAATGAGTTAAATAATCTCAATATCGATTGCTAAATGTGTATATACAACAAAATCGACTTTGTACTTAAATATAAGATTTCGGAATTCTTCTAAATGCACTGAAGTAATGCCGCCATGGTTTTATGTTAAGATAAAGAAGGTTAATTAACTTAAATAATGATTTGAAGCATTTCGATATCGATTGTTAAATGCGTATATACAACAAAATCGACTTTATACCTAAATATAAGATTACGGAATTCTTCCAAATGTACTGCCGTTATGCCGTTAAGCCTTTTGTAGCCTTCAGTAAGAAAAGGAGGGTTAATTAACTTAAATATGTTAAACTAATGATTTGAAGCATTTCGGTATCGTTTACTATATGCGTATATACAACAAAATCGACTTTATACCTTAATATAAGAATACGGAATTCTTCCAAATGTACTGTCGTTATGCCGCCATGGCTTTATATCAACTTCAATACGTTAAAGAAGGTCAATTAACTTACATATGTTAAACTAATGATTTGAAGCATTTCGATATCGATTGCTAAATGTGTAAATACAAGAAAATCGGTTTGTACCAAAATATAAGATTACGGAATTCTTCTAGATGCACTGTCGTTATGCCGCCATGGCTTTATATCAACTTCAATACGTTAAAGAAGGTTACTTAACTTAAATATGTTAAACTAATGATTTGAAGCATTTCGATATCGATTGCTAAATGTGTAGGTACAAGAAAATCGACTTTGTATCTTAATATAAAGTTATAACATTACGGAATTCTTCTAAATGAACTGCGGTTATACCGTTAAGTCTTTATGTAGATTTCAGTAAGCTTAAAAAATGTTTATTAACTTAATATGTTAAACTAATGATTTGAAGCATTTCGTTATCGATTGCTAAATGTGTTAATACAAGAAAATCGACTTTATACCTAAATATAAGATTACGGAATTCTTCCAAATGCACTGCCGTTATGCCGTTAATGCTTTTGTAGACTTCAGATAAGATAAAGATGGTTTATTAACTTAAATATGTTAAACCAGTTATTTGAAGCATTTCGATATCGATTGCTTAATGTGTATACACGACAAAATCGACTTTATACCTTAATATAAGAATACGAAATTCTACCAAATGTACTGTCGTTATGGCGCCATGGCTTTATGCCAACTTCAGTTCGTTAAAGAAGGTTTATTAACTTAAATATGTTAAACTAATGATTTGAAGCATTTCGATATCGATTGCTAAATGTGTATATACAAGAAAATCGACTTTATACTTAATATAAGATTACGGAATTCTTCTAAATGCACTGCCATTATACCGTTATGGCTTTATGTAAACTTCAGTAAGATAAAGAGGGTTATTTAACTTAAATATGTTAAACTAATAATTTGAAACTAAATGAGTATATACAAGAAAATCGTCTTTACACTTAATGTAAGATTACAGAGTTCTTCTAAATGCACTGCCGTTAGGCCGCCATGGCTTTACGCCAACTTCAGTTCGTTAAAGAAGGTTTATTAAATTAAATATGTTAAACTAATGATTAGAGGCATTTCGATATCGATAGCTAAATGTGTATATACAAGAAAATCGACTTTATACTTAATATAAGATTACGGAATTCTTCTTAATGCAGTGCCGTTATGCCGTTATGGCTTTATATCACCTTAAATACGTTAAAGAAGGTTACTTAACTTAAATATGTTAAACTAATGATCTGAAGCATTTCGATATCGATTGCTAAATGAGTGTATATAAGAAAATCGACTTTATACCTAAATATAAGATTGCGGAATTCTTCTTAATGCACTGCCGTTATGCTGTTAAGGCTTTATATCACCTTCAATAAGTTCAAGAAGGTTACTTAACTTAAATATGTTAAACTAATGATTTGAAGCATTTCGATATCGATTGCTAAATGCGCACTGCCGTTATACCGTTGTGGCTTTATGTAAACTTCAATAAGATAAAGAAAGCTAATTAATTTAAATATGTTAAACTAATGATTTGAAGCATTTCGATATCGAATGCTAAATGTGTATATACAAGAAAATCGGCTTTGAACCAAAATATATGATAACGGAATTCTTCCAAATGTACTGTCTTTATGCCGGCATGGCTTTATATCACCTTCAATACGTTAAAGAAGGTTAATTAAATTCAATATGTTAAACTAATGATTTGAAGCATTTCGATATCGATTGCTATATGCGTATATGCAACAAAATCGACTTTATACCTAAATAAAAGAATACGGAATTCTTCTACATGCATTGCTGTTATGCCGCCATGGCTTTATATCACCTTAAATACGTTAAAGAAGGTTACTTAACTTAAATATGTTAAACTAATGATCTGAAGCATTTCGATATCGATTGCTAAATGAGTGTATACAAGAAAATCGACTTTATACCTAAATATAAGATTACGGAATTCTTCTAAATGCACTGCTGTTATACCGTTATGGCTTTATGTCAACTTCAATACGTTAAAGAAGGTTAATTAACTTAAATATGTTAAACTAATGATTTGAAGCATTTTGATATCGATTGCTAAACGTGTATATACAAGAAAATCGACTTTATACCTAAATATAAGATCACGGAATTCTTCTAAATGCACTGCCGCTATGCCGCCATGGCTTTAAGCCAACTTCCGTTCGTTAAAGAAGGCTTATTAACTTAAATATGTTAATCTAATGAGTTGAAGCATGACGATATAGATTGCTATATGTGTATATACTTTATACCTAAATATCAGATTACGGAATTCTTCTAAATGCACTGCCGTTATACCGTTATGGCTTTATGCCAACTTCAGTTCGTTAGAGAAGGTTTATTAACTTAAATATGTTAAACTGATGAGTTGAAGCATCTCGATATCGGTTGCTAAATGTGTATATACAACAAAATCGACTTTATACCTTAATATAAGATTACGGAATTCTTCCAAATGCACTGCCGTTATGCCGCCATTGCTTTATGCAAACTTCAGTAAGATAAAGAAGGTTAATTAACTTAAATATGTTAAATTAATGATTTGAAACTAAATGAGTATATACAAGAAAATCGTCTTATACTTAGTGTAAGATTACAGAGTTCTTCTAAATGCACTGCCGTTAGGCCGCCATGGCTTTATGCCAACTTCAGTTCGTTAAAGAAGGTTTATTAAATTAAATATGTTAAACTAATGATTAGAGGCATTTCGATATCGATTGCTAAATGTGTATATACAAGAAAATCGACTTTATACTTAAATATAAGATTACGGAATTCTTCTAATGCACTGCTGTTATGGCGCCATGGCTTTATGCCAACTTCAGTTCGTTAAAGAAGGTTTATTAACTTAAATATGTTAAAGTAATGATTTGAAGCATTTCGATATCGATTGCTAAATGTGTATATACAAGAAAATCGACTTTATACTTAATATAAGATTACGGAATTCTTCTAAATGCACTGCCGTTATACCGTTATGGCTTTATGTAAACTTCAGTAAGATAAAGAGGGTTAATTAACTTAAATATGTTAAACTAATAATTTGAAACTAAATGAGTATATACAAGAAAATCGTCTTTATACTTAATGTAAGATTACAGAGTTCTTCTAAATGCACTGCCGTTAGGCCGCCATGGCTTTATGCCAACTTCAGTTCGTTAAAGAAGGTTTATTAAATTAAATATGTTAAACTAATGATTAGAGGCATTTCGATATCGATTGCTAAATGTGTATATACAAGAAAATCGACTTTATACTTAATATAAGATTACGGAATTCTTCTTAATGCAGTGCCGTTATGCCGTTATGGCTTTATGTTAACTTCTGTTCGTTAAAGAAGGTTTATTAACTTAAATATGTTAAACCAGTTATTTGAAGCATTTCGATATCGATTGCTATATGCAGATATACAAGAAAATCAACTTTATACCTAAATATAAGATTACGGAATTCTTCCAAATGTACTGTCTTTATGCCGCCATGGCTTTATATCACCTTCAATACGTTAAAGAAGGTTAATTAAATTAAATATGTTAAACTAATGATTTGAAGCATTTCGATATCGATTGCTATATGCGTATATGCAACAAAATCGACTTTATACCTAAATAAAAGAATACGGAATTCTTCTACATGCATTGCTGTTATGCCGCCATGGCTTTATATCACTTTAAATACGTTAAAGAAGGTTACTTAACTTAAATATGTTAAACTAATGATCTAAATGCATTTCGATATCGATTGCTAAATGAGTATATATAAGAAAATCGACTTTATACCTAAATATAAGATTGCGGAATTCTTCTAAATGCACTGCCGTTATGCCGTTAAGGCTTTATATCACCTTCAATAAGTTCTAGAAGGTTACTTAACTTAAATATGTTAAACTAATGATTTGAAGCATTTCGATATCGATTGCTAAATGTGCACTGCCGTTATACCGTTGTGGCTTTATGTAAACTTCAATAAGATAAAGAAAGCTAATTAATTTAAATATGTTAAACTAATGATTTGAAGCATTTCGATATCGATTGCTAAATATGTATATACATACAAGAAAATCGACTTTATACCTAAATATAAGATTACGGAATTCTTCTAAATGCACAGCCGTTATGCCGCCATGGCTATATGCCAACTTCAGATCGTTAAAGAATTTTTATTAACTTAAATATGTTAAACTAATGAGTTGAAAAATGTCGATATCGATTGCTAAATGTGTATATACAACAAAATCGACTTTATACCTAAATATAAGATTACGGAATTCTTCTACACGCACTGCCGTTATGCCCCCATGGCTGTATGTTAACTTCAGTGCGCTAAAGAAGCTTTATTAACATAAATATATTAAACTAATGATTTGAAGCATTTCGATATCGATTGCTAAATGTGTATATACAAGAAAATCGACTTTATACCTAAATATAAGATTACGGAATTCTTCTAAATGCACTGCCGCTATGCCGCCATGGCTTTAAGCCAACTTCCGTTCGTTAAAGAAGGCTTATTAATTTAAATATGTTAATCTAATGAGTTGAAGCATATCGATATTGATTTAAATGTGTATATACAAGAAAATCGACTTTATACCTAAATATAAGATTACGGAATTCTTCCAAATGCACTGCCGTTATACCGTTATGGCTTTATGTAAACTTCAGTAAGCTAAAGAAAGTTTATTAACTTAAATATGTTAAACTAATGATTTGAAGCATTTCGTATCGATTGCTAAATGTGTATATACAACAAAATCGACTTTATACCTAAATATAAGATTACGGAATTCTTCCAAATGCACTGCCGTTATACCGTTATGGCTTTATGTAACTTCAGTCGCTAAAGAAGGTTTATTAACTTAAATATGTTAAACTAATGATTTGAAGCATCTCGATATCGATTGCTAAATGTGTATATACAACAAAATCGACTTTATACCTAAATATAAGATTACGGAATTCTTCTACATGTACTGCCGTTATGCCGTTATGGCTTTAGCAAACTTCAAGTTAAAGAAGGTTTAATTACTTAAATATGTTAAACTAATGAGTTGAAGCATCTCGATATCGATTGCTAAATGTGTATATACAACAAAATCGACTTTATACCTTAATATAAGATTACGGAATTCTTCCAAATGCACTGCCGTTATACCGTTTTGGCTTTATGTAAACTTCAGTAAGATAAAGAAGGTTAATTAACTTAAATATGTTAAACTAATGATTTGAAGCATATTGATATCGATTGCTAAATGTGTATATACAACAAAATCGACTTTATACCTAAATATAAGTTTACGGAATTCTTCCAAATGCACTGCCGTTATACCGTTATGGCTTTATGTAAACTTCAGTAAGTAAAGAAGGTTATATTAACTTAAATATGTTAAACTAATGATTTGAAGCATTTCGTTATCGATTGCTAAATGTGTATATACAAGAAAATCGACTTTATACCTAAATATAAGATTACGGAATTCTTCTAAATGCACTGCCGTTATGCCGTATGGCTTTATATCAACTTCAATACTTAAAGAAGGTTAATTAACTTAAATATGTTAAACTAATGATTTGAAGCATTCGATATCGATTGCTAAATGTGTATATACAACAAAATCGACTTTATACCTAAATATAAGATTACGGAATTCTTCCAAATGCACTGCCGTTATACCGTTTTGGCTTTATGTAAACTTCAGTAAGATAAAGAAGGTTAATTAACTTAAATATGTTAAACTAATGATTTGAAGCATATTGATATCGATTGTAAATGTGTATATACAAGAAAATCGACTTTATACCTAAATATAGATTACGGAATTCTTCCAAATGCACTGCCGTTATGCCGTTATGGCTTTATGTAAACTTCAGTAGTAAAGAAGGTTAATTAACTTAAATATGTTAAACTAATGATTTGAAGCATTTCGATATCGATTGCTAAATGTGTATATACAAGAAAATCGACTTTATACCTAAATATAAGATTACGGAATTCTTCTAAATGCACTGCCGTTATGCCGTTATGGCTTTATGTCAACTTCAGTACGTTAAAGAAGGTTAATTAACTTAAATATGTTAAACTAATGATTTGAAGCATTCGATATCGATTGCTAAATGTGTATATACAACAAAATCGACTTTATACCTAAATATAAGATTACGGAATTCTTCCAAATGCACTGCCGTTATACCGTTATGGCTTTATGTAAACTTCAGTAAGATAAAGAAGGTTAATTAACTTAAATATGTTAAACTAATGATTTGAAGCATATGTATCGATTGCTAAATGTGTATATACAAGAAAATCGACTTTATACCTAAATATAAGATTACGGAATTCTTCTAAATGCACTGCCGTTATGCCGTTATGGCTTTATGTAACTTCAGTAAGTAAAGAAGGTTAATTAACTTAAATATGTTAAACTAATGATTTGAAGCATTTCGTTATCGATTGCTAATGTGTATATACAAGAAAATCGACTTTATACCTAAATATAAGATTACGGAATTCTTCTAAATGCACTGCCGTTATGCCGTTATGGCTTTATGTAAACTTCAGTAAGTTTAAAGAAGGTTAATTAACTTAAATATGTTAAACTAATGATTTGAAGCATTTCGATATCGATTGCTAAATGTGTATATACAAAAAATCGACTTTATACCTAAATATAAGATTACGGAATTCTTCCAAATGCACTGCCGTTATACCGTTTTGGCTTTATGTAAACTTCAGTAAGATAAAGAAGGTTAATTAACTTAAATATGTTAAACTAATGATTTGAAGCATATCGATATCGATTGCTAAATGTGTATATACAACAAAATCGACTTTATACCTAAATATAAGTTTACGGAATTCTTCCAAATGCACTGCCGTTATGCCGTTATGGCTTTATGTAAACTTCAGTAAGATAAAGAAGGTTAATTAACTTAAATATGTTAAACTTAATGATTTGAAGCATTTCGATATCGATTGCTAAATGGTATATACAAGAAAATCGACTTTATACCTATAATATAATTACGGAATTCTTCTAAATGCACTGCCGTTATGCCGCTATGGCTTTATGTCAACTTCAGTACGTTAAAGAAGGTTAATTAACTTAAATATGTTAAACTAATGATTTGAAGCATTTCGATATCGATTGCTAAATGTGTATATACAAAAAATCGTCTTTATACCTAAATATAAGTTTACGGAATTCTTCCAAATTCACTGCCGTTATACCGTTTTGGCTTTATGTAAACTTCAGTAAGATAAAGAAGGTTAATTAACTTAAATATATTAAACTAATGATTTGAAGCATTTCGATATCGATTGCTAAATGTGTATATACAAGAAAATCGACTTTATACCTAAATATAAGATTACGGAATTCTTCTAAATGCACTGCCGTTATGCCGCTATGGCTTTATATAAACTTCAGTACGTTAAAGAAGGTTAATTAACTTAAATATGTTAAATTAATGATTTGAAGCATATCGATATCGATTGCTAAATGTGTATATACAAGAAAATCGACTTTATACCTTAATATAAGATTACGGAATTCTTCCAAATGCACTGCCGTTATACCGTTATGGCTTTCTGTAAACTTCAGTAAGATAAAGTAGGTTAATTAACTTAAATATGTTAAACTAATGATTTGAAGCATTTCGTTATCGATTGCTAAATGTGTATATACAAGAAAATCGTCTTTATACCTAAATATAAGTTTACGGAATTCTTCCAAATTCACTGCCGTTATACCGTTTTGGCTTTATGTAAACTTCAGTAGGATAAGGAAGGTTAATTAACTTAAATATATTAAACTAATGATTTGAAGCATTTCGATATCGATTGCTAAATGTGTATATACAAGAAAATCGACTTTATACCTATCTATAAGATAACGGAATTCTTCTAAATGCACTGCCGTTATGTCGCTATGGCTTTATATCAACTTCAATACGTTAAAGAAGGTTAATTAACTTAAATATGTTAAATTAATGATTTGAAGCATATCGATATCGATTGCTAAATGTGTATATACAACAAAATCGAATTTATACCTTAATATAAGATTACGGAATTCTTCCAAATTCACTGCCGTTATACCGTTAAGGCTTTCTGTAAACTTCAGTAAGATAAAGTAGGTTAATTAACTTAGATATGTTAAACTAATGATTTGAAGCATTTCGTTATCGATTGCTTAATGTGTATATACAAGAAATTCGAATTTATACCTAAATATAATTTTACGGAATTCTTCCAAATGCACTGCCGTCATACTGTTATGGCTTTATGCAAACTTCAGTAAGATAAAGAAATTAATTAACTTAAATATGTTAAACTAATGATTTGAAGCATTTCGTTATCGATTGCTTAATGTGTATATACAAGAAATTCGATTTTATACCTAAATATAATTTTACGGAATTCTTCCAAATGCACTGCCGTTATACCGTTATGGCTTTATGTAAACTTCAGTAAGATAAAGAAGGTTAATTAACTTAAATATGTTAAACTAATGAGTTGAAGCATATCGATATCGATTGCTAAATGTGTATATACAACACAATCGACTTTATACCCAAATATAAGATTACGGAATTCTTCCAAATGCACTGCCGTTTTACCGTTAGAAGCTTTATGTAAACTTCAGTAAGATAAAGAAGGTTAATTATCCTAAATATGCTAAACCAGCTATTTGAAGCATTTCGATATCGATTGCTAAATGTGTATATACAAGAAAATCGACTCTATACCTAAATATAAGATTTCGGAATTCTTCTAAATGTACTGCCGTTATGCCGCCATGGCTTTAAGCCAACTTCAGTTCGTTAAAGAAGGTTAATTAACTTAAATATGTTAAACTGATGATTTAAAGCATTTCGTTATCGGTTGCTAAATGTGTATATACTAGATAATCGACTTTATACATAGATATATGTTACGGTATTCTTCCAAATGCACTGCCGTTATACCGTTATGGCTTTATGTAAACTTCAGTAATATAAAGAAGGTTAATTAACTTAAATATGTTAAACTAATGATTTGAAGCATTTCGATATCGATTGCTAAATGCGTATATACAACAAATTCGACTTTATACGGAATTCTTCCAAATGTACTGTCGTTATGCTGCCATGGCTTTAAATCAACTTCAATACGCTAAAGAAGGTTAAAAAACTTAAATTTGTTAAACTAATGATTTGAAGCATCTCGATATCGATTTCTAAATGTGTATATACAACAAAATCGATTTTATACCTAAATATAAGATTACGGAATTCTTCTAAATGCACTGCCGTTATGCCGCCATGGCTTTAAGCCAACTTCAGTTCCTTAAGGAAGGTTTAATGACTTAACTATGTTAAACTAATGAGTTGAAGCATCTCGATATCTATTGCTAAATGCGTATATACAACAAATTCGACTTTATACGGAATTCTTCCAAATGTACTGTCGTTATGCCGTCATGGCTTTATATCATCTTCATTACGTTAAAGAAGGTTAATTTACTTAAATATGTTAAACTAATAATTTGAAGCTTTTCGATATGGATTGCTAAATATGTATATACAGCAAAATGGACTTTATACCTAATTATAAGATTACGGAATTCTTTTACATGCACTGCCGTTATGCCGTTATGGCTACATGCCAACTTCAGATCGTTAAAGAAGGTTTATTAACTTAAATATGTTAAACTGATGAGCTAAGGCATATCGATATCGATTGCTAAATGTGTATATACAACAAAATCGACTTTATACCTTAATATAAGATTACGGAATTCTTCCAAATTCACTGCCGTTATACCGTTAAGGCTTTCTGTAAACTTCAGTAAGATAAAGTAGGTTAATTAACTTAAATATGTTAAACTAATGATTTGAAGCATTTCGTTATCGATTGCTTAATGTGTATATACAAGAAATTCGATTTTATACCTAAATATAATTTTACGGAATTCTTCCAAATGCACTGCCGTTATACCGTTATGGCGTTATGTAAACTTCAGTAAGATAAAGAAGGTTAATTAACTTAAATATGTTAAACTAATGATTTGAAGCATTTCGTTATCGATTGCTTAATGTGTATATACAAGAAATTCGACTTTATACGGAATTCTTCCAAATGTACTGTCGTTATGCCGCCATGGCTTTAAGCCAACTTCAGTTCTTTAAAGGGAAAGGGTTTTAATGATTTAAAACTATGTTAAACTAATGAGTTGAAGCATTCGATATCATTGCTAAATGGTATATACAACAAATTCGACTTTATACGGAATTCTTCCAAATGTACTGTCGTTATGCCGCCATGGCTTTATACAACTTCAGTTACGTTAAAGAAGGTTAATTAACTTAAATATGTTAAACTAATGATTTGAAGCATTTCGATATCGATTGCTAAATGTGTATATACAGCAAAATGGACTTTATACCTAATTATAAGATTACGGAATTCTTCTAAATGCACTGCCGTTATGCCGCTATGGCTTTATATCAACTTCAGATACGTTAAAGAAGGTTAATTAACTTAAATATGTTAAACTAATGATTTGAAGCATTCGATATCGATTGCTAAATGTGTATATACAACAAAATCGACTTTATACCTAAATATAAGATTACGGAATTCTTCCAAATGCACTGCCGTTATACCGTTATGGCTTTATGTAAACTTCAGTAAGATAAAGAAGGTTAATTAACTTAAATATGTTAAACTAATGATTTGAAGCATTTCGATATCGATTGCTAAATGTGTATATACAAGAAAATCGACTTTATACCTAAATATAAGTTTACGGAATTCTTCCAAATGCACTGCCGTTATACCGTTTTGGCTTTATGTAAACTTCAGTAAGATAAAGAAGGTTAATTAACTTAAATATGTTAAACTAATGATTTGAAGCATTTGATATCGATTGCTAAATGTGTATATACAAAAAATCGACTTTATACCAAATATAAGTACGGAATTCTTCCAAATGCACTGCCGTTATGCCGCCATGGCTTTAAGCCAACTTCAGTTCGTTAAGGAAGGTTAATTAACTTAAATATGTTAAACTAATGAGTTGAAGCATTCGATATCATTGCTAAATGGTATATACAACAAATCGACTTTATACGGAATTCTTCTAAATGCACTGCCGTTATGCCGCCATGGCTTTATGCCAACTTCATTCGTTAAAGAAGGTTTATTAACTTAAATATGTTAAAAAAATGATTTGAAGCATTTCGATATCGATTGCTAAATGTATATATACAGCAAAATGGACTTTATACCTAATTATAAGATTACGGAATTCTTTTACATGCACTGCCGTTATGCCGCTATGGCTATATGCTAACTTCAGATCGTTAAAGAAGGTTTATTAACTTAAATATGTTAAACTGATGAGTTGAAACATCTCGATATCGATTGCTAAACGTGTATATACAA
>CM050327.1:12348788-12704162 GCA_027475135.1 Bactrocera correcta | reverse complement strand
AGACTCTCCCACGCAACCATCGAATATGTTTTACTTCATTGGAGTACAGGACATTTTAAGTCACTTCTCTTGTGTGTACTAACGGATACCTAATATGTTGAAAAAGTCTCAGTTTTGCTATTACTGAAGCTGACGCTTCGCTGAGAGCTTTCAATTTCTCAGTGGACTGACTGAAGCTGACAGCATTCCATTTCTCAGTGGACTGACACATGAGTGTCGTTAAATTTCTGTCCATAAAATTAACAACGAATGTAATTTTTAGATTTTTCCTTGTATTTAAGAAGCGAGGGTATAAAAGAATACAGGTTCACAGTCTTCTATACAATCTCTACACGTCGGACAGTTAGGTTAGGTTAGGTTAGATGGCTGATCAAAGATCGCACGTGGACTATACGTAGTCCTTTTTGATGCCATAGAAAAAAGAACTCCCTTGTTCGAACTTAAAGATCGGCAAAACGCCCGGTAGCCGATACAAATTTGCAAAGGCGCCCGATATCTACACCCACCAGTTCGGTAGGATGTCTGAAGGTATGTGCCCCTAAGTGTCTGAGCCTTAACCTCCCGAACGCGGGACAGTCAAGAAGGAAGTGCTGGCTAGTTTCCGTCGCATCTTCTTCTAAGCAGCTTTTGCAAGCAGCATCCGGTAAGATTCCTAGTCTTACGCATGTGTGCCAATGGGGCAATGGCCTGTAAAGAGCCCGACTACTAAAGAGAGGCTAGCCTTACTGAGGGCAAAGGGATCTTTAGATCTTCTGTGATCTATCTTGGGCCAAAATGCTTTTGCGACCGCGCAAGTACCAGTGCTCGCCCATCGTTGACCAAGTATCCGCGAGGCCCAGCTATCCAGTATTAGGACACAAGAGGACACCGGAGCACCGACCCGCTCCCATTCTACCGATAGTGGCTCTAGGGTGCCCTTCCTTGCTAGCTCATCGGCTCTGCAATTACCCGCTATTTCGCTGTGGCCCGGCACCCATACAAGCCCTATGGTAAATACTGTCGCCGCCAAAGACAGTACCGCCAGACACTCCTCAACCAGCCCTGAACGCACTGTGAATGAGTTCAGGGCTAGTATCGCTGCTCTACTATCTGAGTGAGTGGTCACTTCCCTGAAGGTGGACACCCTCCGGAGTAGCAGATCTGCTGCTCCCTTGATGGCTGCAATCTCAGCCTGGAAGACGCTGCAGTAGTCGGGAAGTCTGAAACTGAAGTTGATAGAGAGCTCCCGACAATAAACCCCTCCACCAACCTTCCCCCCAAGCCTTGACCCATCCGTAAAGAAGCTTACTGCCCCAGCTCCTTAATTTTTCTAAGTCTTGAGTCTTAATTAAGCCCGGATACGTAATTGTGGCTGTGAAGTAATCTCGCACTTGCACTATTAGCTTCATATCTGCTGGTTGCTGTCTTTTTAATACTCCGTACTGGTTGCTGTCTTTTTAATACTCCACTACTACATTGGCGTACGCATCGCTTACGTGTTTATAGCGTAGTTTGCTTAAGTTAAAATACCTACCGAAACCACGTTGCTCTCCACTTGATCTTTTCGACGGAGTAGAGATGTTCCCTTTCCTCTGCTTTCTCCAGCGGGTACCATGGCATCGAACACCTTCAATGCTGGAGTTCATTCATGAACTAGTCTTCTTATTCGCTGAACTATGGCAATGTCATCTTATAACTCGTACAGCTCATCGTTCAATCATCTGCGGTATTAGCCAGCACCTATGTTCAAAGGACAGTAAACCTTTCGCTCGAAGACTTCTAGTGTTGTTTCAACAGATGTGGACATCGTAGGTCAACGTTTTTCGACGTCCTTCCCAATTGACTTCGCTAAAGTATGTATGTAGACCGTATATATGCCCTAAAAATGCCGTTCCTTTTCGTGCTGTCCAAGGTGGCTTTTTAATCGATGAAAAGGTGGTGTGCATCGATTTTTTTCTGTCGGATCTTTTTTAAGATATTGCGCCTCTGAATATCTGGTTGATGGTTCTTATGCCACATCTAAACCCACAGCTGATAAGGTACAATAATTCTGCAGACAGTGGGCTTTAATCTCTCACACAGTACGCTTGAAAGGGTCTTATATGTGATATTGAGGAGGTTTATCCAACGATAATTGGTGCAGACAGTCTCCTTTTTATGGATTCGACAGAACACATACCTGATATACATAGTTGTCTCAAATTGATGATGATTATTGATGATAAAAAAGAAATGGAGTAGAGGTTTTCAAGCACAAAAAACCGTATTTTTTAGAAAGTAATGTTTTTTTTGGATTTTGAGCGACAACTTTGCATTTTTTTTGCTGGGATTAGAGTCCCATATTTTTGAACACTCATTCTTATGTAAAATTTAACGGGGAATCGAACGGAAAGGTCAATTTTGAAAAATAGTTGGGGGAAAAGCATAAAAACCCGGGTTTTTTGAATAAAATGTTTTTTTTTTTTTGGATTTTGAAAATTTTTTTGGATTTTGAAAATATTTTTATCAGAAAGCTGAGATTTTTTTACATAAAATTGGATAACTTAAAAAATTTTTTCACTCAATTTTGAGGTCGTTAAAAAATAAAAGAAAAAGTCATGTTTTTGTTTGATCTCAATTTGAAGTGCGCGCCAAAAAACAATGGAGCAACTTTGACCGCTAAAAAGTTAACAGATATTCTTCTATTGGTCTATATTATGATATTCTAAAGTTTAGTCAAAATCGGAGAACCACGGGTACAAAACCATGTCGGCAATTGATGGAATGGCCCATATATATTCATCAGCTCCTGAAACTTTGAACACGTATTCTCGTTTCAGAGTCGGTGCGGAAATTTTCTCCAAAACGGCTAGACCGATCGACTTGAAATTTTCACGCGACCTTCTTTGATATAATTACCAGGTAATGATCGAGGATATAAGATTTTAGATAATAATTTTTAAAATCAAAAAATTGACTAGTCTTTTGATCATTATAACCTTAAGAAGAAGGTTGCTCAAATAGCACATACAAATTAAAAATTTACATTTCATTTTTCGGAACTGTATTTGTTTTATTCTTTTTATTCAAAATAGGTAATTTAGTAATATCAACAAAATCATACATTTGTATCTTCCGTTTTGGCCTCCAGGGAAATCTCTTTAGTTTTCTCCTTCTTTCTATTTGACTCCCGTCGTTTTTTATGCTTATTGGACTTCAGATGTAAATGCCACTGATATTCTCCTATGAAATGCCGTTGACAAATCTCACAGAAGTTGCTGGTCTAATAGTAAAAGCATTACATGGAAAATATTAGAAATATATAAAGTTATGTGGAAATCTATTTAATAAGAATTTTATGTACAAAACTCTCTAACCTGCTACCAATGAAAATATATTTTTCGGTCATCGATTATAAGTACCTTACCACGAGTATATACCACAAAAATGTCTTAACAAATCACATTCCAATTTCAAAAACTTTATTTTTCAGTGTCAGTTCTTCGAGTCAGAACTTGTCGTTCGGTATTCGGATAATACCGTCTTCCCAGTTTATTCAACCAACAGATCGTGCTGTTTTTCTATAATTTTCTAATCCCCTTACTGAATACCACCACTAACACTTCGAAACATTTCTTACCAATTGGAAGACACAAATATACCTTATAGTAAAATTAAACCGGATTATTTAAGATTTGTGATAAAAATACCGACATTATTGTCGACTTTTATCCAAAAAGTACAGAACCATTACAAAATCCTCAAATCCTTAGTTGCCAACACTGCTGCGCAAGGCCATTGTATACTCATACGAGTACTTGGTTGGCCATGAATGGAAATAGGTATCACCTTTCAAAAAATTCCTCATCGAATGTGGTATCATACAAACAGGATTCTGAGGAATCCAAAAATTCACCAATGCTAGGTTAAGAGCTATATTGTTTCGCATGACTCGAGTATTAGTTGTGGTACGGATGCTGCTTTATGCTAAAAAACTCTTTAAAGAAACTTTAACTTATGTTTTGTGTGAACTAACTAATCTTTGACAATACTGCCCTAGAAGACAAGGTTTAGATATTCGCTAAACACTAAAATTTACATACATATGTACATATATCACATTTTTCTTAAGAGATAGGTACGAGTATACCTATAAATTTGTGTCTAAGTAGTATAAAAATAAATTCCATGTCTCTGGCAGCTTACCTCCTCATTGAGTCCCGCACCCGGATGTAGACGCCGCGCCATTGGCTGCACCTCGCAGACCTCAGCTCTGCGATAGCTTTCGATGACCGTCACAGCACGTTCGTACACTTCTGCTGGCCACAAGTTAACATCACTCGTATCGAGTTCATACAAATCGGGCACTTGACGATCCTTACTGGCCAAAAAGCGATTATTTATCCACTTGATTTGCTTCTTAGAGTAGCGCTGTGTGACCAGTTTCAGCTCATTCAAACACGCGTTTAGCACCTCGAGGCCCGGGGGCAAAGGTGGACATGTAGTTTTTGTATCGCCATCTGTCGCTGCCTCCAATTCTAATTCAATCTCTCTATGCGTGTCGTGCGGCTGTGGCGGTTGTTGTGATTGACGTTCGCATATATGTTGGCTTTGTTTGTGCCTCTGAACTGGTGTTACGTTTATTGAACTCGGCTTTTGTGCTTTGAAGTGCTCTGCATGCGAATGATATAAGTTATTGTACAATAAAAAAAATTATGGTTATTCAAATGTGAGTATAAAAGATATTAAGCGTAAAGTAAGAAAAAGTGATGGTTTCTCATCGACTCTATTATGCGAATGTGTGTGGGAAAATTAGATCTCTTAGATATTGGAATGGCAAAGAAATTGTTCAAAAAGTTGACGCAAATTGGGAATTTTTTGGTTGAAGATGTGATACAAATAGACATAAAAACTGAATATAAGTGAGTGTCTACATGGTAAAAAAACTGGGATCTAAGCAGAAAGTAGTAAAAACTTATATAAAATAATTATATAAGTAAGGTCACTTAATTAACTTCCTCCTTCAGGCAACATCAAACCTTATAGCTGAGCACCAATAGGAGATTCCAAGTGTAGCCAGGTCCTTCTTCACCTGCTTCCACTGGCGGATTCTGCGTCGAATACACTCAGAGCTAGTATATTCTCATCCACTTCGACGACATGGTCTATCCAGTATAGCTATCCGTTGCCAATGCGCAGAGACCATCGAAAACTTGTAATGCCAACTCAACAGATGTTGTCACCGTCCATGCCTCTGATCCTTATAGCAGGCCAAGAATGATGAGTGACTTGTTGAATTTGGTCTTTGTCCATCAAGAGAAGACATTAGTTAAACATACTAATATTATCTATATTTTATGACTGGAGAATTCCAAATTAGAGAGAGTCTCTCTAAAACGACCCCACCTCAATTTATCTTTCATACCTCATAACTTTTCGAGCGTGCTTGTACTGGTGGTTATTCGGCGTTTGCTGAGCTTATGAAAGTTGCTGGACACGTTTCAAGACCAATGGAACTCCTACCCTTTACTAATAAGTTAACAATACAACATGGTTGACGAGAAACTCATTTCATTTAAGTTCATAATTTCTATTGCTTTTGTTATGGTCGGCATTCCTAGTAGAGCAATCGATGTACGTAAGAAAAAGCCAATTCTCAACTAATTTTAGGTGCACGTGAGGTCTGATGTTTAAAACTAACTGCTTCTAATTCTGTTAGATAAACAAGTGAGAAGTTTTGGTATTAGATATTCACTCAGGCGGATTACGATTTTATGAACAATATGGTCTGTCAAACGAGTAGCAAGTTTGATATAGTAAACTGCTCCCGACAAACCTACTTCTAAGAAGGTGAAGATAACCCTATCCATTTGAAAGGTAATGATCACCAGAGATCGAAGTAGAGATCTACTCCGACTACTTGAGTAGAGAGGCAAAAAGGATTACAGTGTTCTATTATGCTTGAACATTGAGCCATTTCAACACCGACTTATAAAAAAAAAAGGGTCGTACGGTGAAGATAAAAATGCTCTTCCACCACAAGAAAGATACATTTTACACCTTCAACACTTTGTTCTTTAGATGCGACGCCGTGCGCTTTTTTTATTTTCAAACTTGAAAAAATCATTCGACGGGCATAAGGAGGTTAGTTTTGCATTGATGTTAAGGGTTTACATGGATATCCTTCCTCAGGTAAAAAACAGTCTTCTTTCAACAATTGTTTCTCATATAAAAATTTAAATATTTTATTAGAATTTTTTTATCGTTAAAAACATGCGATATTAACAAAGAAATTCTGAAATTTTTTGAAAAAAAAATAATTTTAAACTCGACCATTGCGACATTTCCGGTGTCCCCTCGGAAAAAATATGTGCACGCCTTGGCAGGATAACTCCTCACAGGATCATCAAAAGTAAAAAAAACGACTTTTAATTAAAACCTTAACTTAGAACTTGGATTAAAGTAAAAAACTAAATATTGGATTTTTGACGTTTAAAAAAAAATTAAAATTTCTGTGAAAATTTCGCAACATTTTACTTTCAAATAGTTGCAATCGTAAAAAAATCCTTCATCCATAAAAAAAATTTCATGAAGATCGATTGAGTAGTTCTCGAGAAATCTTACCAACCGACTTCAAAAACTCAGTTTCGAGAATAACATGTTACTAGCCTAACTAGTCTCGAGTGCACAAGTTCTCAAGGCTGTATCTTCGAAACTATTACTCGAATCAACAACTCAAAATTTAGGACAATATTCTTGATGTGTTGAGAATTTAATAAGACAATAAAAAAATAATTTTGTTTTTTTTTAACCCGTATACCTATGTAACCCCTTAAAGAAGTATGAACATCGTCAAGCTTATCGAGCTAAAAGGCTATATATGTATATATACATATTAAAAACCTAGTTCTAAATAACCGAAGAGATAAAATATCTTAACCTAACTATTATATAACCTAAACTTTTCAAATAATTTTTTTTAGTGTCAAAACTGTACGAAATTAAAAATGCCAAAAATTAAGTGGCATTAAGTAGTAGTCAGAAAGAAAACGAGAAACGAAATTATTGTATACAATTACCTTCCGTTGGCATTTTATACGCATTCAAGCGTAAGTACTCTTCAATTTTCTGATCATTTGCCGCATTAAACTGCTCCAAGTAGGGTATAAATTCTTTGAAGCCTATTGTTTGAAGTACGCCACGCGTGTGCGCTGCGGAATTGTCGGTTTGGCTGTGGCATAGAGAACATAATGAGTACATACTTGCTAATATAAAAAAATGTACAAATGTAAATAAAAGTTTTTATAATAAGACATAATACATACATACATATGTATTTACAACAAAAAAGCTAGCCAAAGTTCTTCGACACTTTGTAGGAAAGTTATGCAGAGATTATCGAACGATTAAAATGATTAATGGTTTTTGGCGCTTTTCTGCTGTGCTTAGTACATATATATATATATATATGTTATGTCTGCAAGTTATATAATATATAAACATATGATAGCTAAGTAGATATGCGAGATATGTACATACATACAATTGTCTTTCCTAATCAAGCGCACAAGTGGACTCTATACTACATTTGTACATTATAATTAGATATCTCCGGGTTTTCTACAACTTTTTATACAGAAATTACTCTTTAGCGTTTGTTTACCTTTTATCAATGTTGTGTTCGTTGTGAAATGCACGTATTTCAGCCAAGAGACCTTGTTCCAGCATAGCGTCGACGCGCTTGTCCAAACGCGCGTTGAGCACATCCTGAATGGGAGAGCGAGAGTGAGAGTAAGAGATGGATGAGTGATCATACACAAAAATTTAGGCTTACAAGTTAATTCAAAAAGTGGCAAATTGAAAATTATATCGCTCAATTAAAATTAATTTTACAGTTTGTGCCTGCCAACCATGATTAGTAACTGAAACTAAGTATGTAATAATTATAGGCTTATTGGTTAACACCATGCTCTATATTTTAAAAACCATATATTAGCTATAATTAACAACATTACAACTTCCTGCAGATCATTAGCTCTAATTGCGGGCTCTTTAAACAAGGCGCTTGCACTCACACACACAAACACGCAGCAATTAAGCTTGTGGTGTTTTGAAAAGTTTGTCTATTGGATATTGATTTTGGCAGGCGTGTCTGCTAAGTAATCTTTTAAATAACACTTGAAAACTTGAGCAATTAATGAGCACTGATCGATGACTGAAATATCTAAACATACATAAAAGTCCACCGATATTTCGTAAAGCCCTTTTTGGAGCATAATTGTAATTGTCGTTTTAAACATATGTACCATTGATGTACTTATGTACGAGAGCGGCTCGATAATAATTTCATATTTTTTAGTATTTTGTCTTCAAGTTTTTTATACCCTGAACAGGGTATATTAAGTTTGTCACGAAGTTTGTAACACCCAGAAAGAAGCGTCGGAGACCCTATAAAGTATATATATAAATGATCAGTATGTTGAGCTGAGTCGATTTAGCCATGTCCGTCTGTCTGTCCGTCTGTCCGTCTGTCTGTATATATACGAACTAGTCCCTCAGTTTTTAAGATATCCTTTTGAAATTTTGCAGACGTCATTTTCTCTTCAAGAAGCTGCTCATTTGTCGGAACGGCCGATATCGGACCACTATAGCATATAGCTGCCATATAAACTGAACGATCGGAATCAAGTTCTCATAGGGAAAACTTTCACATTTGACAAGATATATTCAAGAAATTTGGTATATATTATTTTCTAAGGCAACAATGTAATCTCCGAAGAAATTGTTCAGATCGGTTAACTATAACATATAGCTGCCATACAAACTGAACGATCGGAATCAAGTTCTTGTATGGACAACTTTCACATTTGACAAGAAATATTCACGAAATTTGGTATAGATTATTTTTTAAGGTAACAATGTAATCTCTAAAAAACTTGTTCAGAACGGGTTACTATAGCATATAGATTCCATACAAACTGGACACATAGTTACTAACAGAAATGCACCTGTGAAGGGTATTTAGCTTCGGTGCAACCGAAGTTAACGTTTTTTCTTGTTTTTTTTTAATAATATATACATTTTGATGCAAGACCAAAAAAATATAACTTAAGCAAATAAGTATATATCCGATGATAAAAACTTAGAGCTTTTCTTTGTAAGTTTAGAAACTAACAGACAGTCGCCGATATCATAATACTAATTAAAAATGCTCAGTTCCACCGAAAGCACAGTTTTCAAGGTTTTTACCAATTATCCTGCGGTCTTTGTTGTTTTATAAAAATATGAAATATGATTGAGACAAGTTTGTCACCGGCCATAAATGTCATAAATAAAACGAACTGTCAGAGAAATTGTAAATATAGCTTTCAACTTGCCGTTCGTTCATGAGAATGGACTTCAACATGTCAAATACTGGACATCGTCCATCACAAACTATGCATAATTGCTCGCCAGCTGGTCTCATAGTCTTTCACTTCGATAAGAAAACACATCGGTTTTGTTAGAAAGAGTTGCAGATCAGATGTTGTTGTTGTAACGGGTATCTAGTCCCGGTTAGGATGGTAAGGATAATATAAGTTATTGACGTCATCCAACGGTGAGCCCAAGAAACGTGCTGTTTCAACGGCGTCGGTCTAAAGGTAGAAGGGTGTCAGATGTGTACAGTTATCAGGACACTTTATAGCCCAGTAAAGATGTAGATAAGTAAGAGTTTAATCTGCTACAGTTTTCAGAACGAAGCTGCGCTCTCTCGATTCTCGCTGCAACTCGAACTCTTCGTCTGCAATGGGCGGTGGTTTGACTCCACGTACTCCATTCACTGAAAAGAGCTGGTGAAGGTGTTAATAGCTCTATTGTGAATGGCGGTTAGTCCATGTCTAAAGTTTGTTGCATCTGAAGTCTGGTCTGTGTATTGATTTATGTTGTCGACGTAGTTGATGACGGACCTCTTGATGCTCCTAGAAAGTGCTACAAGCAGGTGACCACAAGGATGATTTGTGCGAAAGCTCCCCAGCAAAAACTGCTCGAAAGGGAGTTGAAAGGGAGTTAGTTATGCTCCTTAAATGTATGTATGTTTCACTGTGCAAGCGTTCGAGGGGCATCCTGTTCTGACATGTTTGTAGCTTCTTCGGCTGCGTTTCACTGCATCCAGGAGACCGTATTGGTGAGGCTTACATAAGATCTGCCGACCGAATGCCTTGTATGTTGCCAAAAATGTTTCTTCGGCAATAATCACGATCTTGTGAGGAGTTTAGGAACACAGGCTGTCAAAAGTCACACCTAAAATCTTAGATTTATTGACAGTTGAAATCTTAACGCTATTCTATTGCAATTGAGATCAAGCCTGTACGTCTTCGTCCAATTTGTGAATATGGTCGCTGAGGAGTTATGGGGGTGAGTGTTAGGTTTTGTGCAGCGGGGAAGCGAAAAATGCCGGAGAAATAGCCATTTACATTTGATCAGATGCCATCGATTCCCTTGCCCGACGTCATGATCGTGCAATCACAAACATTCGAGGTGATATGAATTCCCTGTGCTGGTAGCAGGAATTTCAAGATGTAGAAGTAGTCTTACTGAGCTGCAATAATCAACCGAAATTCTCCTTATTTTTTATCAATACAATCACGAGATTTTTTACACACTGATCTATCAACGGATTTATCGAACTACCCTAGCATAAACATAAGCATAAATACATTTTAATTTATATGTCAGCAGTTGCCGCGCATACCCTCCAGAGATACAAAATCTTCAACACTGCCGGTGTATTACGAGGCACGTGTAGCTAATGAGTTTCTACAAATATTTATAGTAAATTGGCGGGAAGAAATGGTACAGTATTGGATTTTACCAAAAAAAAAAAAAAAACAAAAACACAAATAAAAGAAAATCTTTGTACGAGGGTATATTTATTTTTATGAAATATGTATGTATGTACCACTTAGTATATCCGCTCAGAAGTTTTTGAATGAAAAAAAATGGAAATGGAATTCTGCAAGTTTTCGGTTTTGACTGACACTGCCATCTAAGTAAGGCAATTTATATATAATGATTTCAGTCTTCGTAATCTTCCGAGGCTAATCCGTAATATTTTCATATAATTGCTTCTGTATTTTACAGATAAAGAGAAGGTTGTTCAGCGGCGTGTTATGTCTTGAAATTCAGCACAAAACATGGACTGAAAACTAAAAACAAATGTTATGAAGATAATTTTGAAACTATAAATGTTTCATTTGGGCATCTGTTAATAAAAACAAATTCAAAAGCCGGATACTCATAATACTTTTTAGAAATCGAAATAAATGGACAGTGACATTATTTTTGAAAGCAATATACATATGTATGTGGGGTATTCCATACCGAATCGACCACTTTTGAACCCAAACCCTTTAGATTTTGCTGAAACTTATTCATCCTTTTCTACCCTTTAAAAAATATTTTTGAGAATTTTTTCAAAATTTTTTGTCCAACTTCAAAAAAGTTACGAATTTTTCAAAAAAATGGCATTTTTATTTTCAAATAGCCATAACTTTTGTAGAAATTGACTTAGGGACCTTTTTTTTTTGATTTTTTTTTTGAATGAACTTTTAGAAAAAATACACGAAAAAAATTTAACACGATCAATTATATAAAATAATCGGTTTTTTAAGTAAAATTGTAATTTTTTGGAAGCTCGCCATTTTTTGGAAGCTCGCCATTTTTCTTTCCTCAAAAAAAAACTTCAACTTTGACGACTATCCCTGCTAATCACGGAATGGGTCGATTTTTTGTATATTTTTTTTTTATTTATTTAAAAAAAAATGTCGAATTTTCAAAATGAAAAAAATTTTTTCCCGTAAACTTTATTTCAATCAAATAAAATATATAATTTAACAATTTTATGATATAATATTCTCAATTTATAGACTTAATTTACGAATATAATCACCAAGATTCAAATTTTTACCATTAGTAAGGTCGATAAACTAGGGTTGGACAATTATAGACTTACCTATAGTCAGTATACTAGAAACTATACGCTAGTGTGTATCGATTTATCAATACGGTTTTTTCATACTGTCTAAAACATAATCATAACATATATTTTTTATATTATAGAAATAAAGCTCCGGGAATTTTTTTTTGTCAAAATGAATTAAAAAAAAAATTATTTATTTTCAAAGCAGTATCCCTACAGGGTTCCACACATGTTTGCATGCTAAAGCTTGTAGCTGCCACAAAAACTTGACTGGACACACGTAGACACTATGTGTTTACATATGAATATGTTGGCATAAATTAGAACATATTTTTTTTAAATAAAAATTTTATTTGTTTATACTTGTTTATGCATACAATAATAATAATATTCAATAATATTTGAGAGCTCTTCTATATGTGTTTTGAAGAGAAAGTATAGTATGCTGCATAGGCTTATATTTATACCCGAAGAAAACGATCGTTTTCGACTAGAGTAATATGATACATATAAACAGACACAAATCTGGCCATATAAATATGGCTTTAATCGAGAAGAAACTAATTAAATATAGATCTTGCAACTCTCTACATTATAACAGTAATTAATAATTATTATTAAAAAAAAATAAATAAATATATTTTTACATTTTATTTCTGTCAAGTAAAATCCGACATGTATTTTGAGGTCAGGAAAAAATGCTGACGTGATGGAGGCAAAACGGATTTCAGATTTGGTTTCAGCGGCCCAAAATACATATAATACACTATGTTTGGTCAAAGGAAGCTTTCATCGATTTTTTTTTTGTGGACCTGTGTAATATTTTACAAAAGAAATTATAAATATTCTCGAAATCATGAAGATTTTGGTTTATAGGTGTAAAGGTGGCAACTTCTAGAAAAAGTATTAGACTTTTGTGGAAAACTTGTTTTTGACAAGGTCCTTCACGAAATTTGACAAAAATTATTACCCAAGGATACAAACTATGTACTTCGAACAAATTGTTGAGATCGAATAACTATAGCCTACAGTTATATATACTCTTTGCAGCTGTAGAAAATGCACCAGTGAAGCGTATTATAACATCGTATGTAAGTTAACTTTGTTTGTCTAAAAATTGACTTTCTATTCACGACTATGATCGTGTAATTGATGAGCTGAACTCACGGTGGCAGTCAGGGTGTTTTTACTCAAATGTCATATGTGATCGCACGCAGCTGTCCTAAAATCTGCCGTGATTTTAGGTACTTATGTATGGGGTATTCCATACCAAATCGACCACTTTTGAACCCGACCCCTTTAGATTTTGCTGAAACTTAGCCATCCTTTTCTACCCTTTGAAAAACATTTTTGAGAATTTTTTCAAAATTTTTTGACCAATTTTAAAAAAGTTATGAATTTTGCAATTTTTTGCTAAAAAATGGCTTCTTTATTTTCAAATAGCCATAACTTTTGTAGAAATTGACTTTTGGGGACCATTTTTTTTTTTAAATTTTTGTTTTTGAATGAACTTTTCGAAAAAATACAGGAAAAAAATTTAACACGATAAATTATATAAAATAATCGGTTTTTTTAAGTAAAATCGTAATTTTTTTTTTTTGAATTTCGCCATTTTTGTTTTTTTTTTGTTTTTTTCAAAAAAAACTTCAATTAATTTAACAACTATCCCTGCTAATCCCGGAGTGGGCCGATTTTTTTTAATATTTTTTTTTATTTATTTAAAAAAATGAAAAATAAAAAAAAAAATTTTTTTCCCGTAAACTTTATTTTTATCATATAAAAAATATAATTTAACGATTTTATGATATAATATTTACAATTTATAGACTTAATTTACGAATATAATCACCAAGATTCAAATTTTTTTGGTAAGATTTCAATCTGGCCATCGGTCGTTTTCATTGGATATTAGCAGTATTAATCATAAAACTTAGTCATTATATTCGTAAATTCTCAAAAATGTTTTTCAAAGGGTAGAAAAGGATGGCCAAGTTTCAGCAAAATCTAAAGGGGTCGGGTTCAAAAGTGGTCGATTTGGTATGGAATACCCCGTATATATTAAGCATGTTTAGGTGATCAGCAGTGCTTAGCTTGGTCAACATGTTATATCACCAGCGAATATTCAAACACACGTTTGACCTACTTTTTCTATTAAAAACCCGAGTGATTGTTTCTTTTTTTTTTTGTATAATTGTTTAAGTTAACTACTCGTATAATAAAAATACAAAAAAGATATGCATTAGCCATAAAAAAAATAATAATAAATAAACAAAACACGTAAGGAAGGGCTAAGTTCCGGTGCAATCGAATATTTTATACTCTTGCAACTTGGAGGAATCAATGTCAGGGAAAACCTTAAGGTGTAAAACGTCAAAAGATCAGACTCTCAGAAATTTTATATATACATACATAACTCATAAACTGACCGTCATATTCGGCATGAGGTTTACTAAGGAAACGAAAATTATTATATGCAGTATATGAGGTATCGACCCGATTTTATATATATTTGCCAATAACAGATATTAAATAAATGTTCCTTGGGTTTCATTAAGGTACCTCACAGGCAACCATCAATTATGTGGAGTAAAGTCAACTGGATGTTCGAAAATTCTTTTATTAGTTATATAGAATTGGGCCAAGTTTTCACCCAATTGTATCTATTTAAGCACAAAGATATACTGTTATGAGTAAATCACTTTCATTTTCATTGAAATAACTCAAATATTGTCCGTTATATCCAGCATAAAGTTATCTGGAAGTTCAAAAATCTTTATATTAGGTATATATAGGGGGTTCACGGAAGTACTGCCCCAACTGAACCCATTTTTGATACATGGATACTATTATCAGAAAAGGATTAGCCCTGAATTTCGATTGTATATCATATACATTGACCGACGTTTTCGGCCAAAAGTCAACTATAGGACGGTACCTAATGGCTTGAACAGCTTTAGTTGAGTTTGGACCGTTATATTAATTAGCTTCTTGACTTATGCACTCGAAAGAACATAATCAGGAGCATTTCGAAAGTATGTTATATGGGAAGTAGGCATAGTTGTAGTCCGATTTTCGCACTGTGACATAGGAATGTGAGGAGAATGTCGCCTACTCAATTTAGTCGAAATCGTTTGGTCGGATCCTAAGATATGTGATTTTGCCTAAAAGTAAGCGCTGCCACGCTCATCGTCCAATTTTTATTTCGGCTCCCATAAGGCCCTCTCATACCATCTCGAGTGTAAAATTTAATGTCTGCGTTTTGTGGGCGTGGCAGTGGTCCGATTACAGCTGCCAACTCGTCCTTACTTCTTTGCCAAAGAACGCGTATACCAAGTTTCATCAAGATATCCTAATTTTTAACCAAGTTAAAGAGAGACAGTCTCCCGGATTTCAACTCGTCTCGTCTCGTCTCGTCATCCTGATTATTTTTATATACTATATATATAACCCTATATCTATCTCGATTAGTTTTAGATGATTCATACAACCGTTAGGTGCACAAAACTATTATACTCTGCAGCAACATGTTGCAAGCGTAAAAAAAAGATTAATAAATTTTTCGTCAATTCTGTTGGTCATTGGCTTCAAAGTTTTTTGTTTTAATTTATGGTATTTTTTTTTGGTTGATAATGAAATTGATAAGGGCTCAAGTACTTGGAAGGCCTTTGTTTACCACTTGACAACCGAGCAATGGCATCACCTTTACATTTGTTGAATTCCTTGCCGCTGCTAATGCTAATGAATGCTTGCTGCCAAGTCGCCAACAAATATCTTATCAGTGTGTTCTAATTTTCGTATCTAAATTTAAAATCAAGCATGTGCCGTACATATCGCCATGCACAGGCGGTTGTACGCGCCGCCAACTCATCAGCCACAATTAGATTTGATTGAATTTTTCGATGCATACGCAAGGTGTCTACAAACATACATACTTATATAGTAATATACACCATAAATATTTATATATTTTATGAATGTATTTATCTAGCTAAGTATAACTATAAATATGTCCCAAAGTTTGAGTTTAATAAAATAAACCCATTGATTACTTTCATATTTACTTAATTTTTACCTTTCTTATACAAAGTAAATGGAGGAAGATCAGTCAATAATTTTTATCACACTTGTTTTAGATTGTGTGAGTATTTTTTATGATTTACAATAATAGTTTGAATAGCTAGTATTCTATTCTCCACTTGTCTACTTGCTATGCTTGAACTACTTTACTTCTGCAATAAAAACTATACAACTGATTTCACAACAGAAGCGTATAGTTATCCTATACATTACAGTGATACAACCTATTTTTATTCTTGGCATCTTTCTGGATATATGCTAGTCTATGTAGAAGAGAATAGTAATAGTCCTTACTAAAACTCGCTTTCGATTCGTTACTTCTATACTCGCTTTGAGCATATCACTTAGATTTATACCTATTTATGATATTTATACCAATCTATGAGAATTATACCAATTGCTTGTTCGATTCGCTACTCTTCAACTAATTTTGGCTGATCGAAAGCATATCTTATTTACTACAATTCACCGAGTAAGTGAGCACAAGTAGACACCGGAGTAAAGTAGGACTAGTACTTATTACAGATGGCCTTCAATTCGCCACTTCTGTACTAGTTAAGGTTGAGTAGTATTCTGTAGTAGTATTCTGTTAAAAAATTAAAAAATATGTCTTAAAATACAAATTATCGAATTGAATTATCCATAAAAGAGTGTTGGCGTATCGCTCATTCCCATTGCTTTCTATGGAAAATCCCTACCGATTTTCCAGTACTTGACTTTATGGTTAATCATCAACAGGTATTTTTTTCGGAAATTTCTGAATCGAAAGTATGAATAAGGTTAGTGCAAATATTTCCAAAAATTTTCCCTTAATTAGTGACAAAGTGATTTTAAATTACTAGATAGGTCTGCCAACTGCTTATATAACTCTGGTTTGTTCAAACTGCAGAAATATTGCAATAGAAAAGAAACATTATAATTCGCCACTTAGTTCTAGAAACCCACTCTACAACATATTACTTTAATTATTTTTATGAGGTGACAGCAATAATGGGAATATTAGATGCTTCGTAAGTTATATTTTACCCAAATTTTATTTTGGACATGCTGCTGCAGCTACATCCAATAGTACAGGCTTGCATAAGAATTTGTCTAAAAATTGGACCATGCTCCGAAAATTTTTAGGTAAAATCCCATAACCTAGGATCTACTCCACCAATTTCAGTCATATTTGCTTCATAGTGTAATCATCATATTTTAATGTCACTTCGTGAAAACTGGTGAAATCGAACTATAACCAGGTCTATTTCCCACATACCACAATTTCATACGATTTTTTTACTTTACAGTGTGTAGGTAGATCAAACACCAGATCCACGTATATATCGAATAAAATTTAGCAAAAATAGAAAAAATACATTTAAAGTATATATCACAACCAAAAAAAAAAAAAATTGGAATCACACGATAATTTTCAAGCACTCGGATACCGAATATGTGGATCGCACTGTCTGTGGCTGACATTTTTCTGGAAATTTTTCATGGTAATAAGTTGCATTTGTGTAAAAACTGGTTGAAATCGTGTCAAAACTTTTCTTAATCCCCCTAAACCTGATAAAAGCAAAAATTTATTTTTTGATTATATGTATATCATGTATATTATTCCATCTATGAGATATTTTTATGAAATTCAGAAATCATATTTTCCTGATAATAATGTTTCCTGATTGGGCCTAAAACTGGCATTTCTGATTATCCAGTTGACTTTAAATTTCCTTTCTTTGGTTGACTTTACATCGCATAGATCTCAATAAATCTTATCTTATATATATTATATTAAATATAGCGATAATATTTTAATTAGTACTTATATATTGTCATTTCGTAATAAAAACAAGAAAAAACGTTAACTTCGGTTGCACCGAAGCTAAATACCCTTCACAGGTGCATTTCTGTTAGTAACTATGTGTCCAGTTTGTATAGAAGCTATAGTAACCCGTTCTGAACAAGTTTTTTAGAGATTACATTGTTACCTTAAAAAATAATCTATACCAAATTTCGTGAATATATCTTGTCAAATGTGAAAGTTGTCCATACAAGAACTTGATTCCGATCGTTCAGTTTGTATGGCAGCTATATGCTATAGTTAACCGATCTGAACAATTTCTTCGGAGATTACATTTTTGCCCTAGAAAATAATCTATACAAATTTTGGTGAAGATACATTGTCAAATGCGAAAGTTTTCCATATGAGAACTTGATTCCGATCGTTCAGTTTATATGGTAGCAATATGTTATATTGGTCCGATATCGGCCGTTCCGACAAATGTGCAGCTTCTTGAAGAGAAAATGACGTTTGCAAAATTTCAAAAGGATATCTTAAAAACTGAGGGACTAGTTCGTATATATACAGACAGACGGACAGACGGACAGACGGACATGGCTAAATCGACTCAGCTCAACATACTGATCATTTATATATATACCTTATAGGGTCTCAGACGCTTCTTTCTGGGTGTTACAAACATCGTGACAAATTTAATATACCCTGTTCAGGGTATAAAACTTAATATACCCTGTTCAGGGTATAATTATGGATATCGAATGTACCTTCCCATAGCACTAATGTCGTAATATAGAGATTTCTAACTACTATTTAATATTGTTTTTAATATAAATATCCTAGCTATGGAACCGAGTGATTTTATGAGCTATAATATATATTTTTTCCTCTCCAAAAGTTGCGCATTTCTTAGAAGCGCCGATATCGGACCACTATAACATATAGCGGCTATACAAACCGACACAATCCAAATCAAGTAAGAAATGCTTCTATACACTTTATCCTATAAAAAATGCACCTATGAGGGAATTATAGCTTCGATAAAGCCGAAAGTATTTCTTTTTTCTTATTTTTAGAGGGGAACAGCGTCGAAAGATAATGAAATAAATTGACGAAAACTAGTAAGATAATTTTTTTGTTTTTTTATAAATTAGCAAAACTCGAGAGCATTAGCAGCAATTAAAAAATTTACACTTAGCTTTTTATTGCTTTTATTATACTCTGTATGTATTATATGTGTGTTAATAAATGTATATACATATGTAATGTTGACATTGTGCTGCTTTGCAGGGTTTTGTATGTATGTATTAACGCGAATTTTCACTTCTATATACACGCACACACACACACAAATTTACAACAATCAGCGCATATTACGCATTACAACAACATTTGATGCATTCCGACACTCATCTGTGTACATAAGTCACTTCACACGTCCGTACATTTTGTTGGTCTCACGTCTTTAAGATGCCACCAACGTTCTTTGCCAATTCTTTTTGCAATTTTTTTACGCAAATTCATGGTATTCAAGTCTTCCTTGCGCCTCTACCGGATTATCGGTTAACCCCATATGCGATTATAATTCTTCATTGCCCACCGCTACCGCACCGCTATATCGCTGTACCTTTCATACACACATTTTATCGCTACAATCGTGTAGTGTCACGCATACAGCCGTACAATGTTAAAGCTTTAAAGCCGCTTCTTTGTGTTCACGATGGAAAAGAACCTGTAAAACTCCTTTCACTTGGCATTCCTATACATTCGACATTCTTCTTCAATTACGACTCGCATTCTAACGCGCCCCGCTGTCCGCACACAATCTACCGTTCACTTGTGCTTACGCCAATCTTTCACTTCCAGCTGTTGGACGCAATGGTTGTACATTTGTGTAAGTGTGTATGTGTGTGTGTTTGGCGAGTGCGTCGTCACTCAGCGAAATTGTTTGTTCTGGCATCGTAAAAGCGCCTACTCGAAGTCATTTTGGCCAAAAGCCAAATGAGTCGTAAACCACTGTTCAAGCCAACTCGCTATCGCCGCAGCGACAAAGAAGTCAAAGAACGTCTTCAACTTCTTGTTACGACTATCGATGTGTGGCTTATTGTTGTTGTTGTTGCAGCCAGTTTGTCGAAGTTAGCGCGCCGGCTGGTTACCACATCTACATGCTAATTTCACATTCGACGCAATCGCGTATTTCATTGTAATGCGTCGCCATCATTAGGTGTAGTGAATGTTGAGGAATGCACGCAGACATATATATAACTAGTTGCAAACACACATATACACATATGTGCACATACATATGTATGTATATCTATTGCTCGGCATTTGTAAGTTTTTGCTAAGTGCTTTAGCTTCGGCTTAACAATTAAACTGGTTGCGCAATCGCATTACGGCTAAAGTTATACAAACAACAAAAACAAAATTGTAAAACAAGAACAAATTACTTTAGGTCACTGCAGCGCAGAATGTCGCTGAATTTTAATTTTCATATCGATAAATAATTGAGGTGAATACAGTGGAAATAATAAGGAAAACCGCTAACTTGTGCCACATACATACATTCATACATGCAAACACGATTTCTTACAACTACAATTGCGTTTGTATGTAAATGCACGCGTGACTGCAGCCCTGGTATGTCTCCAGTGATGATTCAGCTAAGAAAAACAATTAAGGAGGTATTCGAGTCTAGAAATTAAAAAAAATCGAATTTTTTTATATATTCAAAGTTTAACTATTCAAGAATATGTGTACAGGAGGATTTTTCAAGATTCAAATTATTTTCGGAGATATAGTCTTTTTTCTGACCCGGCATCCAAACTGGTTCGGCCGGAACGCGAAACTTTAAACGCGCTTTTCTCAAAACTGACTTTTTCGGAATGATGCCCACGATTTCTCAGGTTCTACTGGACCGATCTACTTGAAATTTTTATAGAGTCTTCTTTATAGGCTTGTCTATGGTTGGAACTAACCCCATCCCAATTTTTTTTTATTATTTTTAAAAAATTCTAAATAGCCAGAAAAAGTGATAACAAAAATTTTTTTTTCAGACAGTCGGCATGTTGTGGAAAGAATATTTCCCACTTTTCCGTAGTTCCGGTCATTGCGACATTATTCTAGATTAATAATCTTTTTTTTATGGTTTGAGATAACTAGGAGGGTTGAAATCATGGGCATGATCACGTGGAAATTTTTAGAGACCCCCACTTCGTCAGCTCATAATTTTTGAAAATTTTTACTTTATTTAGTTTTTAATTTTTTTTTTGTGCTCTTCAAAAATTAGTAAATAACTAATGAAAAAATGGATAGTAAAAATATTAATTGCCTTTTTTTTACGACACTTTAAAAATTACTTGAAATTCATGCTTCTAGACTAGAATACCCCCTTAAAATATTTATTGTTGTTTCTTTGAGTGATAAGAAAGATATTTAAGTAATTTAAAGACAAAACAAAAAAATGCGTTAACTTCGGCCGAAACTGTAATACTTTACACATTTGCATTTTTTATAGCTTAAAAAAGTAAATGAAAATCTCTATTCTGATTTTGACCGGTCAGTTTGTATGGCAGCTATTAGCTATAGTTGCCCGATCTGAACGATATATTCGGAGATTGTAGCGCTACCTTGAATAATAATTTCTGCCAAATTTCGTAAAGATACCTTGTGACATAAAAGAATTTTTTATACAACCAACAGCGTGGTTACGCCCAAAACTCGAATTTTCAACCTCTTCATCAACGAATTCTTATTTGCACAACAAAGTAAAAATGTATCTGGGACAATCTTGTACCGATTACAGATTAAATTAATTACTATTCTGCAATTAAAAGAAGTGAAACTAAGCAATAGGTTCTGTACTCAAAACAGGGAAATGTTTACTTTCGTTGATAAGATAAGAAGGACAAAGACAAATAGAACAGGAACAGGAAGAAAGGTATCAGTTTGGGTGTACCCGAACATTCTTCAAATTCTTCTTCAATTCAAATTCCCCCAACTTGCAAGGATTAAATGCGATGAAATATCTTTAAGTGAGTTTAAAAATTTGTATTAAAAACTATTACGAAAGAATTCAACATTCACTGTTCGATGATATCGTATGGATTACAATCAAATTTAATATGTAACAAAACAATTGAAAAGTCTCCGGCCACTAGAATTAAATCCATATGATTTTTTGTTAGCTCAAACCTTCAAAAGGCGCGTGCCTGATTATTAGTTTGTGAATTACATCATTTTGAGCGAACCAACTTTTGTTATTGTGAAAAAAAATGGATAAAGTAGAATTTCGTGTGCTAATAAAATATTGCCTTTTGAAGTGAAAAAATACAGTTGAAGCTCAAACTGGACTTGATGATGAGTTTTCGAACACTGCCCTAATAAAATCAACCATAAACGATAGGTATATTAAGTTTAAATGTGGGGAAATAGGCAACGAAGATGGTGAACGCAGTGGACGTCCAAAAAAGGTTGTTACTGACCAAAACATCAAAAAAGTTCACAGCATAATTTTTGAAGATCAAAAAGTTAAGTTGTTCGAAATAGCAGGCACTCTAATGATATCAACTGAACGTTGCATATCATATTATATAATTCACGATTATTTGGGTTTAAGAAAGCTCTGTGCCAAGTCCGTTCCAAGCGAGCTCACTTTTGGCCAAAAACCGACAAGCCAATGATATGGAGTAGTGTTTAGAGATGTTCAACTGTAATAAACCCGAGTTTTTGCATCGATATGTGACAGTGGATCAAAAATGCGTCCATTTCCAATCCAAAAGGCAATCGACAGTTATCTGTGTGGACTGCACACAATGATCAGCTCCAAAGCGTGTAAAAATGCAACAGCCGGCTGACAAGGTTATGGCATCGGTTTTATTGGGATACGCATGGAATAATTTTTACTGACTTCTTCGAAAAGGTCGAAGATGATCAACAGCGTCTATTGCATATCGTTATTGGACCGTCTGAAGAGTGAAATCACCAGAAATCAGCCGCATTTGAAGAAAAATAAGCGGCTGTTTCAACAAGGCAATGCACCGTGTCACAAGCCATTGAAAACTATAGCAAAAATCTATGAATTCGGCTACGAATTGTTCCTGCATTCACCTCATTCTCCAGATCTGACCCCCCCGGGACTATTTCCTGTTCTCAGATCTCAAAAGAATGCGCGCTGGGTAAAAATTTTCGTCGAAAAAATGAATAAACTTAAAAGATGTATCCAAAAAATTAAGTGACATTTGAATTTAAACTGCGCGCGTCGAAGGATTTGGAGAATTATTTTTTTTTTAGGTTGGTAGTATTGTCAGTCACATTTATGTCAAATTGCATGTCAAAATATTCATTAGTGTTTGAGATACGTTTATGAGCTGCTAAAAGTGAGTTTTTCGTTTTTTGCGATGTCGAAATTTGTTGAGCAAAGAATTTGCATTAAATTTTGTTTGTGGAATCAATTTTCTGCTGCGGATACGTTGAGGATGGTGCAGAAAGCCTTTGGTGATGAGGTTATGTCTAAAAAAAAATGTTTACAAGTGGTATAGTGAGTTCCAATCCGGCCGTGAACGTGTCGAAGACGAAGAGCGTCCATCAACCTCAACCGACGAAGCTCACGTTCAACAAATCAAGCGGGTCAAATCTCGACTGGTATCGAAAACATTGAATTTTTTGGAGAAAAGGCGTCGCGTTGAAGTGTGTGAAACGATGCTTTCCGACTGCCAGAGTGTCATGAAATGCAATATAACTGGCGATGAGACTTGAATCTATGCTTACGACCCCGAAACAACCGATCAATCCAGCGAATATCGTACCAAAAGAGAGCCGAGAACAAAAAAATCGCGCCAAAGTCGCTCAAAAACCAAGGTCTTGTTGACTGTTTTCATCGATTATCGAAGTGTTGTGCATTATGAATTCCTTCCAACCGGCCAAGCAGTCAACAAGGAACAATATTTGAATGTTAAGACAATTCTTGGTTTTTACACCACGATAATGCACCATCCCATACTGCCCTCGTAATTCGTGATCATTTTGCAAAAAACACAACCCATATCGTTCCGCAACCACCGTATTCACCTGATCTGACGCCGTGCGACTTCTGGCTGTTCACCAAGCTCAAAAGACCGCTCCAGGGACACCGTTTTTATACGATAGAGGAGATTCAAGCCGCAGAGAAGACGGAACTGAAGACCATCCCGGAAAGTGGCTATAACCAGTGTTTCGAAGATTGGAAAATCCGTTGGCATAAGTGCATTGCATCGGGAAGGGATTACTTTGAAGGGGATGAAATTGGTTTGGAAGAATAATTAAATAATTTTCAAAATAAATACAATGTAATTTATTTTTTGGGCACAGTAGTACTTGTACCATGAAAGTATCAACCAATGAAGATGAAAATCACTATATGTAGTATATGGACGCTGGGTAATTAGTGGATCAATATCGCACATTTTTGGCTCTGAACTAGAGTATATCTAATATTATATATTCAGCCAATTTCGCTAAGATATCTTATATATTGATCGATATATATATAATATAAAGCCAATGAAGTTTAAAGTAAGTAGAAATAAATTTGAAATTCTTATAATTTTTTTATTTAAAGTAAATGGCGCCTAGCGAATATTATGAGCCGATTGATCAATATACTTATAAGTTACAAAGTCAATTGGAATAAACGTAATTAAGTTAAATTTTGTTTAAATTTATTTTTTAATTTTATTTCACTTTCAATTCAACAAAAAGTAGACAGATGGGAAGTCCGGAAGCAGATTAGTAGAGATGAATTGCATAAATTTCGATAATTTAACGATGCTGAGATAATCATTCATGTTATATATAATATGAATGCATTTCATGTTATATATAAACACATGCATATAAATACATGTATATATATATATATTGTATATGTGAGTCACAAAACACACTTCTGAGATTGTTATTCCAGCAAACAAAATGGAAAAAATTAAAAAGAAAACGACAACAATTGGAAATTTCGAACAGATTTATCAGCTGTGATGTGGGCGTTGGTTGCAGTGCTTATTCCCGTAGTTGCTCCCTACGTTGCACCAGATTGACAGTGCGCCATCAGCGATCAGCTGTTGTCTGCCCATCCCTTCAGATACTTAAAAACACTGCTGCGTCTAATGGGATTTTCGAGAAATATCTCATTTCTAATTATTTTACGTTCAAAATTTCCGAGATTTTCTTTGTTCGTTTTGTTTATTTCCTTATCATAAATTGAAATACTTGCGCTTGTGCATGCAACCGCCGCTGTTTTACTACAAAATATCGAGAAAATTAGAACTAATGCTATTTTTGGTGTTGGAAAATTTTATTAACACAAAAAAAGAATCATGAAAATGGGGGAACAATACAACAACCATGGTATGCTACATGTCGCATAAAATTTAGTGTTATGGAGAAGCGTCAGCTCAGCTCTGCAACGAACATAAATAAAATGCTGCAAAGGTGACAAAAGTGTTTCCTTCCACACACAATGTTAGCAGCTTTATAAAACATAGACACAGATTTGTTGCGGCCAAGCAATATGTAACACCACATAGTATCTGACATAGCCATATGTTAGCGTATTAATGGGGGATGTTGATTGAGTTTTCATTCCATTACATATGATTGCATGTTTTTTTATTATTATGTGAGAATATATTTGAAACTATTTCAAGTCGACTATTTTTAAACCACTGAGAACTGTTCTGATCCCAAGTTGTCGGTATGGAAACATTGAAAAAAAAAACTATATCTAGAGTAACTTGTAGATACCCTTATAATCTTCCTACAGAGGCGAATGCCTTAACTCACTTGGCAGCTTGGATCTCTTACTAGACTTGAAGTGTCTTACATCTTTCCAAATCATATCAGGAGTATTGAGAGAATGAATAGACTAAGCATCCAGCTGTATTAGTTCTATTATATAGAGATTAGTTCTAAGCCCATTTGAGCCATGAAAACTTTATATAAACTTAGTTTTTCGGAATCGAAGTATCTTCAAGCTACTAAAATAAAGTTTGAAAGTCAATTGTATTAACCAATAATTAACGGGAAATCGAATTAATGGTCATTTGCGTCATCAAAAGTATTCTTCTTAGGATCTTATTCAAAAAGCCAGAGCTAGAGAAGTAAAACATTCAATATAAGCCAATTGTTAAAAGCTTTAGCATTATTTTATTTAACTAATTTTAGTAGAATTACAGAAAACAATCCAAACCCCCCCAAATATATTCTTTGGCTACACCTCTTCCTTATTACCTACAATGGAAATTTAAGTGACATTCCGCAAGCCAGAAGCTGAATGAAATATGTTAAGCATTTGGTTGTGGACGATTTAGAGCAAGCACACCGGCGGCGTCCAGACGAACAACTAACACATCATTCAACAGCAATGTTATGTCTGCAGCCCCGGTACAAAGGCGCATACGTCTGAGATTTGTCAACCCAATTGCTATTTTAAAACATTTTATGACGCATATAATGCGTTAATTTACCGTTTGTTTCCCACTTTCGAAAGAAACGCCACTTTTGTGGATGTCTCCTGGCTGCAAACAGTTTTTAGTCAAAACACAAGAAAAGTACAGTAATTATATTTCATCTGCTTATGTTTTTATGCCGTCTAGCGGTTGTTTAAGTTCAATATTATTTTTGGTAATATTTAATTAATTTTTTGTTCGTACCTGTTTACAACGCAACCAAAACAATATAGTATGCGGGTAACGCAGTGGACCACCGAGCCGATTGCCGCCTGGTTGTTGCCGTTGCGCCTGCAATTTGGCAGTTAGAGTCTCTCCCGTTTGCTGATATACTTCTATGGCGCTACGGAGAGAAGAAAGAGAAGATAAATGTCAAAACGGAAGCTTGTGGTGCTTGTCTTCTATAGAAAAGAGTTCACTTCTAAATAAAGTAAGACACAAGAAGTAAAATACATATAGTTCACGTACGATAGAAATCGTGAGAATCAGCAAGGTTAAAGGAAAGAGTGATACAAAACCTTCAAAGACGCTTGAGAGATCGTTGAAAACATGTCTCGCTCTGAAAGACCTTTGACTTCTTCAACTGATGAAAATATTAAAAAAATGGAGGAAATGATGCTTGAAAATCGTCAGGAAGAGAGAGAGCTTGAAATCTCTCGCGAGTCCGTTCAAATGATTTTGGCGAATATTTGTGACATGAAACGCATTCTTGCTCGACTCGTCTCAATAAAACTTTTTTTTTTTTTAAAAAAGGGAACCGTAAACAGGCCTCTATGAGTATGCTTGATCGTCGAATTCCGGTCCCACATTCATGGAGAACATTATAACATTATGGGTTTATGAGTTTGACATGCAAACAAGTCAACAATCATCTGAATGGAGCGACAAAAATGAGCCGAAACCAAAAAAACACTCCAACGCCGCTCAAAAATCAAGGTGATGCTCATTGATTTTTTTTTTTCGATGTTCGTGGTTTGGTGCACCATGAAAATGTTCCGGGGGGACAGACAGTCAATAAAGAGTCCTATTGAGGAGTTTGCATGAGAACATTCGAAAACCGCCGAAATTATGGAAGAACAGTTCATGGTTTTTACACGATGATAATGAACCATCGCATGGAGCCACGATTGTATTCGAATTCAAAGCCAAAAACGCAATTAATACCATCGATCAGCCATCACGGTGCACCGTATTTGCCAGATTTCGCTCGGTATGATTTTTTCTTGTTCCCCAAACTGAAATTGTCACTCCGTGGAACCCGTTTTCGATCGATCGAAGAGATACAAGAAAATTCTTTAAAAAAGTTGAAGGCCATCCCACAAGGTGCTTATGAAAAGTGTTTCGAGGACTGTAAAAATCGTTGGCATAAGCGTATTACATCTGTTGGGGATCACTTTGAAAACTACATGAAAAATATTCCTGAATAATTAAACATTTTTCGTTTTATTTACAATTTCCGAAAACTTTTTTGGCACAATGTATATCAGAAAATCTGACATCTGCTGTTAAAATAAAGAAAGTTGAAAAACTATCTCTCATGTCGTTATCTGCTCTTTATATTTACTTCGTAGAGGAAATTTGAGTTTCGGGAAGAAAAAATGTTGCAGGGTGTTAAGTCTACGAGCAACTTTTGGGACCGTTACAGTTATCAAAATTATTAGCAAACGAACTGAAGTGAATCGAATCCTTAGAGATGTTCAAAGTCTTTTTATATTTTACTGACGAATTATATCAGAAGTATATTTTGCTGCAATAGAGATTACGATTAATTGTGAACTAAGGAATAAAATCTGAAATCTTCTCAGAAACGTCAACCACCAAGAGGCGTCTAAATATGTTATAAAAAATCTGATACTAATCTAAGGAAGCTTGCCCCACTTGGCACACAGCATCTAAAACGAAGCACTACAGTCGTGTTTAAGTAACTTAAACACACTGGGATCCATATCTAAACAAGAAGTATCAACTCGGCAGAACTCCCCAAAATTATTTTGGATATAAGTGCCATACGTTCTACTATAAAAAAGAAATAGAACCCTAAAATAAAAAGTTGAGATGCCAATCAAAAGCTTGATTTATCATAATTTGAAACCTGCGACTGCAAAAAAACATAAGACATAAAGTGAAGAAATGCTAATTTTCCATTACAAATTTGACCCACAATTTTTTATATTTTTTCCTTACGTATATTTTGTATATTTCATCTTAATAGCGTCGTTTTATTGTTTGCAACATAGGGTGCTGTCAAATCTTACAAATGAAAATAGTTTAAATACACTTGTACTTGGAATTCTCAAAATTTTTACATAACATTTTTGACACCACATTAAAAAAAATTTCAAAATCAATGGCGGTTCAAAAGCTTCCTCAATCACTGTGTATTTTGTCAAAATCAACATATGTAAGTCAACAGATGCTTGAGATCTCTTGACAAGTTGTTAAATGGTGTGCATGCCGGCGGAAACATTTGTTGTCGGCACCTGTCAATCACAACTAGGCGTATTTGCATTTTACTTAGAAAGTTATTAATACATATTTATTATCTGAAAGGACAAGAAGTAGCCTCACGCATCTTAATATTTAGTTTTCTAAAATTGCATAATTGAAATTGTAAATTTTTGTTTTTTACGAAGCCATTGATGATGGCCGCACTCGGTTTTTTATATAGTATAACATATTTATGTATGTAAGAAGGCGATGCAATAAATATTTAGTAAGAGAAACATAAAATTTTGAATGATAATTTCTGACTGTTTAGTTTGCTTTTAGCCGATAGACATGATCTAGCGATGTTCAAACTACTTTAATTCATACAAAAAATAGGTTTAACGGAAATCATCAAAAAGGCCGTCATGACAGCGTGAACAAAAAAATACGGACTAATTTTTTTTTTGTACGCGAAATGTGTAGTTTAGGCAAAAAGGGCAGCAGTTTGTAACCTAATTCGACCAATTTGGTTGTGGCAGCGGATGAGTTGTGAGACGATGCCTTGTGACAGTATGTAGTATAGACATTTTATCTTCACCCAATCTAATAGTGCACAGTTCATGTAGAAGACATCTCGCCCCCATAACATAGCCTTCGCTTTGTTAGTTTTTTGAGGTGAGCTCATCGGGTGCAGAACACTGTTTAAATTATTTCTTGGAATCTACCAGTAGAACCATCTTTCGTCGACGGGCATGAAACGACTCAGACACTCTTTTAGTGATAAACAGCGTCAAACCCTGCTTTAAACTGGCCTTACGATTGCGCTAGTCGCTTGCAGAGATCAAATGCGCCATCCGTCATACCGGCAACTTTACCATGCATAATATATTCCATGAGTTGTGGGCTTTTTATCACGTTATCCCTCGTGATAGCATTTTTTAAAGCTCTTGAGATGGTTTAATAAAACCCGACTAGAGATCACATTGAAACTTAGTGAATTCAATACACACAATCGCATTCAAGCAAAAATGTTATTTGACTTCTCAATGCGTTTTCCTGTCGAAAAAGAAGAAACAAATCACCCTGAAAATGGTAAAATGGTATATTAAGTTTTCCGAAGAAATTGTTTAAATCAGGTGATATCTCTGGCAAATATCACATCAAAACAATCATTATAGCAAGGGCTTTTGATGGTAAAAATTATTCAAAAAGGGTCGAGAACGCGTTGACGATGAACCACGTCCACGGCGATCATCGACATCAACTGATGATCAACACGTCAATAAAATAAAGGAATTGATGCTTGAGAATTGACGATTAATAGTCAGAGATCTTACTAACTTCGTTGGAATGTTGGAAGGATCAGTGTAAATCATTATACCCTGAACAGGGTATATTAAGTTTGTCACGATGTTTGTAACACCCAGCAGGAAGCGTCGGAGACCCTATAAAGTATATAAATCAATGATCAGTATGTTGAGCTGAGTCGATTTAACCATGTCCGTTTGTCTGTCCGTCTGTCTGTATATATACGAACTAGTCCCTTAGTTTTTAAGATATCCGTTTGAAATTTTACAAACGTCACTTTCTCTTCAAGAAGCTGCTTATTTGTCGGAACGGCCGATATCGGACTACTATAACATATAGCGGCCATATAAACTGAACGATCGGAATCAAGTTCTCATATGGAAAACTTTCGCATTTGACAATCTATCTTCACCAAATTTGGTATAGATTATTTTCTAGGGGAAAAATGTAATATCCGAGAAAATTGTTCAGATCGGTTAACTATAGCATATAGCTACCATACAAACTGAGCGATCGGAATCAAGTTCTTGTATGGACAACTTTCACATTTGGCAAGATATATTCACGAAATTTGGTATATATTATTTTCTAAGGCAACAATGTAATCTCCGAAGAAATTGTTCAGATCGGTTAACTATAGCATATAGCTGCCATACAAACTGAAGTGTTTTACGTCGTTTGTGAGAAGCTATTCGTAAAAAGAGGCCAGATTTACGGACCGCCAACTCTTGGTTTTTGCACCACCATAATGGACCGTCGCAAACTGCATTGATTCTTACTGAGTTTTTCACCAAATTCCCTACAAATCGTGCCGCAACCACCGTATTCGCCTGATTTAGCTCCGTGTGACTTCTGGCTATTCAGCAAATCAAAGGACCATTCCAAGAAACCGTTTTGAGTCAATTGAAGACATTAGACGTGAATCGCTACGTGCTTTGAAGGCTCTTACGAAAACTGGCTTTAACAACATTTCGAAGATTAGAAAAACATTGGCACAAGTGTATTCTAGACAAGGGGAATTGCTTTGAGGGAACGGCATAGATTTGGAAGAGTAAATTTAAAATTTAAAATTTTAAAATTATGAGCAAAGTCTTCTTATTTTTTCGTCGTAATATAAAAATCTTTCAAGTAAATTTCTCTAGCGATAGTGATGCAATCAAGCACTAAAGCTAACTACTTATTGTACCGTTCTCGTAAGTCTGACAAGTATCAGTGCATGAACATATGCAAGTCTGCATTTGCCAATCGCGCCCATTTCAGCTGCAATTGCTTTTTTTTTCATTTCCTTTGCTTTGGCAATTTTTATTAATATCTGTCAACACCCATTTTCCGGAAGTCACGTTTCTGTTGTCGCTTTTTTCTGCACGCTTTTCGATTTCTTGCTTTGCTTTTAATAACCGCACACAGGTAAAAAATCCGGCCTAGAGGCGTGCGTGTGTGTGAGTGGAAATATCAATAGCTTGTGCTAATTAAATTCCAATAGAAAAGCAACTGTGGCGGCAATTCGATTATTGAAAGAGCATCACAATAGAAAGGTATACATAACTGTACATAACGGCATATATAGTTCAGAATCTTGGATTGTTGCAGTATACATGCGCATACACACATACATTCATATGCATTTGGTCAAAGTTATATGTAAGTCTAGGCAATCACTGCCGTCTGCAAGTTCTGAGCCTCCAACCGCCACAGCGTGAGTCAGAAAACGAATGCCGACGAGACAGGCCTAAATGTGGGTCAATCGGCCAATTGGTCGTCTGACTGAAGTGCATTTATGTACACACATATGTATGTAGGTGTGTACTCCAAAGTACATAAATATATGTATTCACCTTCATATGCGAGCCCAACTCATATTAACTTACATAAGTAACTATGAATTGATCCCTGTATCAATGTGTGTCCATATGTATGTCTACCCCTAAATACACATGCACCACAGCAATAGCTAATTGGCTATTATTTTATCTGCACAATCACAACTGGCGCTGCTGAAACGAGCAACGAGTCCATACGGTTATTACGTATTCAGCTTCAATATTTTAGCCGCCACTCTTTGCTGTCAGTGAGTTTTTCTGAATGGTCGGCCTGAAATCGATTGCAGTTGTTGCAATTGCATTTCCCTTTCGAAGTCGTCTTTCCAGTTTATTTCTTTTTCATTCATATGTAATTTTCATCTCGTTTTCGTCTTCTGCTGCTCTATTTGCGCACACGGCTATCGATCGTGAAGCCTAGTTTTTGTAGACAACGCGCAAGCACGCGTTTACTTTTACTTTTTTGATTCGATACGAAATGCTTCACAATTGAAATGTCTTATTTAGCTTCGATTTTTTCAAAGAAAAGGCATGACTGAGCTAGAAAATAACTGTGTAAGTGCGTAGGTGACTGGGAAGCTGGAACGGAAATGTTTGACTGATGAAGTTATCTGAATGTGTAGTACTTTCAGTAACTGGAAAAGGTTGCTGACGCTCAGGAAAATAATGAAATCTTTGAAAAGTTCTTACAAACAAGAAACACAAATTATTGCTGTTTAACACTTCATTGATTTGAATTGACAATTATTAGGTGACAAGAAATGGCAACGAATCACGTATTGTTGAAAGCCGCCTTTGAAAGCACAAAAGGGATTGTCAAACTAATCCAAACGTATCCAGCTTCTTTTAAAATATAAAGGAATTACTTAACTCTTTTAATGTAAACGATGTCTAAGATAGAATGTCTCACCTATGGCAGAAAACCTTATAGTTTAAGCAAAAGAATCTAACCTAAACTAACTTCATTTGCAACTCTGCCAGACAGGCTACATCTGGCTTGCAGCGTCCACACGTACCTCGCTTATTGCTCTCTCCACGAAGCTCAGCCCAGAACTATTCAAAAACAAATTGCTGACTTTAATATTATTTCTTAACAACGTCATGATTTTATGCTAGAACAGTCGGTTAAAAGCGGAGTTTCTTATTCTCCAGACATTCCCTATATTCTGATGATAATTTTGTTTGGTTCTTCCGCTGTCAATATTATTCGAATATTATTCTGAAATATGGTTTACTGGTGGATCAAATTCTAACATAATACAAATCATCGACTTCTTAATTATATTTGAAGACTTACATGGCCAAGGATCTCCATTATGATCATCTTGTCCTCAATTCAACATTATTTACTTATAATTTTACATAAACTTTGTATAATTTTCTTGGTTCTACTAATATGCCTTTCAGTCCAAATTCATTTTCCAGCAAAAAGGTACGCTGAGTAAGTTATAGAGACTGGTGAGGATATGTATAAATGCATGTGCGAGCTGATTCGATAAAAATTTGTTGATGAAACTTTTTCTATGTCCAAAAAATAAGGTGACATTTGAATTTAAACTGCGCGCGTCAAGGGATTTGGAGATTTATTTTTTTTTTTAGGTTGGTAGTACTGTCAGTCACATTTATGTCAAATATCATGTCAAAATATTCATTAGTGTTTGAGATACGTGTCGTTTTGTGAGCTGCTAAAAGTGAGTTTTTCGTGTTTTGCGATATCGAAATTTGTTGAGCAAAGAATTTGCATTAAATTTTGTTTACGGAATCAATTTGCTGCTGCGGATACGTTGAGGATGGTGCAGAAAGCCTTTGGTGATGAGGCTATGTCTAAAGAAAATGCTTACAAGTGGTATAGTGAGTTGCAAGCCGGCTGTGAACGTGTCGAAGACAAAAAGCGTCCAGGGCGACCATCAACCTCAACCGACGAAGCTCACGTTAAACAAATCAAAGATTTCGTGTTGAAAAACCGTCGATTAACAATAAAAGACCTTGCTGAAAGGCTCAGCCAATAACATTTTGAAGGATGTTTTGGGCCTCAAGCCGGTCAAATCTCGACTGGTACCGAAAACATTGAATTTTTTGGAGAAAAGGCGTCGCGTTGAAGTGTGTGAAACGATGCTCTCCGACTACCAGGGTGTCATGAAATGCAATATAACTGGCGATGAGACTTGAATCTATGCTTACGACCCCGAAACAACCGATCTATAGAGCGAATATCGTGCCAAAAGAGAGCCGAGGCCAAAAAAATCTTGCCAAAGTCGCTCAAAAATCAAGGACATGTTGACTGTTTTCTTCAAATATCGTGGTGTTGTGCATTATGAGTTCCTTTCAACCGGTCAAACAGTCAACAAGGAATATTATTTGAACGTTATGCGTCGTTTGCGTAACGCTATCCGCCTAAGAAGACCGGAATTGTGGAAAGACAATTCTTGGTTTTTACACCACGATAATGCATCATCCCATACTGCCCTCGTAATTCGTGATTATTTCGCCAAAAACACAACCCATATCGTCCCGCAACCACTGTATTCACCTGATCTGGCGCCGTGCGACTTCTGGCTGTTCACCAAGCTCAAAAGACCGCTCCGGGGACCTGTTTTTATATGATAGAGGAGATTCAAGCTGCAGCGAGGGCGGCACTGAAGGCCATCCCGGAAAGTGACTACAACCAGTGTTTCGAAGATTGGAAAATCCGTTAGTATAAGTGCATTGCATCGGGAAGGGATTACTTTGAAGGGGATGAAATTGATTTGGAAGAATAAATAAAGAATTTTCAAAATAAATACAATTTCATTTTTTGGGCACAGTAGTATGTCCCCATAAAGTTTGTCTCCATATGTTTTATTGTGTTATTGACATCTCATTTTGTAGCGATTTTTACCATTGAAGAGATTTAACAATGAGTCGTGAAGTCATCTCTGCTTATGACGATAACATTAAAAGAAATAGTGTCGGGAAATTGTCATGTTGGCATCATCCAGAGGATCGAGGACCTCAACATATCGATTGACTGAACCTATTTTTTCCGATTTTGGGTATGAAGCAAAAACGACGTGGAGTAGTGGTCTCGTTAGAGATGCCTGACAACGAAGTTCAGGACGGTGATGTGGTCATGAATAATGTCGAAACTTTTTAAAAAGTAATATAATAAGAATTAAGCCGAAACCGAAAAAACTAAAATTCGCCGAAGTCACTGAAGGCCATCGCCACCGGGTGTTCGGAAAATTAGGTTAAGCGTTGTTGGCTTGTATTAGCTGAGGAGCCTATTTTGATGTCAACTATAAAGATTTGTATTAAAATGCTTAAAAATGTCATTTTTTGCATCTAAAAAGTACCCTTTATACACAAAAATATATATCGAATATATTTCAAGTAAATTCGGTTAGAAAATCCCAACATTCGTGTGGTTTATTTACAAAAACAATATTTCCAAACCGAATACCGATAGAATTCCGATACGTAAGTTAATTATAAAATTGCGCTTACAACAAAATTGCATTTAATAGCAACAAAATAACTCGAATGCCGATTACTATTGTGGCTACAACAATTTACGAATGCAATTACGGCGTTTACGAGTGTACGAACAAATGCCGCTGCATATGTATGTATGCATTTAGTTGGATGTGTGTGAGTCCGCACATGTAATTCCATTGATAGAAATCATTGGAAACCCGCAATTAAATCACAGATTCCTGGCGATTAGCACATATGTATGGGTTCGCAGAAAAATCACACACACACTTACACATTCACACACCTATAACAACACATATGTGTATGTATATGTGAGTAATCGCTTATGAACAAAACGAGAATACCGAATTTATGCATAAAGCTACGAAGGTGTCGCAACAACAATAAGCGCAGCGGCAAAACACAGCCGATTTGAATTGTTGTTTTAGCCTCTAAGAGCCAGCCGTCACAGTTTGCTGCACATTGCAGTTTGCTGTCAGCAACAGCCGCCAATCAAACAACAGCAACAACAATGATAGCGGCATACAGTCAATGCCAACGTTGATGCAAGAAAATTGAATTTCATTCATAAAATGTGAATTTTGTTTTTGTCGCGTGCAGCATGTTCGGAAGTAAACAAAAGCACAAAAAAAAAAAAAAAAAAAAACAAAAAATAATAATAAATTAACCGGACGAGTGGTTAGATGAATGTTGTCTATCGACTATCCGATTGCCGTACATGTGCTGTACCTACTTATTCATCATTGTGTTGTGGTTATGTGCAAACCGTTTATTTAAAATTGCATGTGAATGTTTCACGTGTTTGGAAGAGTAGCTTTATGTTCGTATATTTATTAGTAACTTGGTTTTAAATACAAAGTAACATATGTATAGTATATAGACCATATGTACTAGGGTGATTAAAAAAAAAAAACTTTTTTTTCGATTGGTACTCGGAAAAATGGGTTCCTAGACACCTCTAAGAAAGCCTCTCCAAAAATAATCAAACTTTAACTGTTAATATCTTTTAAACGTTTGGGTTTACGAAAAAATCATGAGAGACCTTTTTGTAGAGCATTCAATTTCCTACAAAATCTAAGGAACAGGATAATTTTTCAAGTAGTTGAAAATGAGATATAAATTTTTCCAGCTGATAATAAGAAAAAATAGAAAACTGTATGTAGGAGGACCTTCCCGTTACAATTAAAAACTCTTATTTGGAGAGGCTTTCTTAGAGGTACCTAGGAACCTATTTTTCCGAGTACCAATCGAAAAAAAAAAACCTTTTTTTGAATTTGCGCCTTTTTGACAGCTCTTACTTGATTTATGCTCAATTTGGTTTACCAATTCATATTAAATATTTTTTATTAATTGTATTTTGTCAATAGATGTAATTGCAGTCATATAGTGTTGAAAAGCTTCATTCATTCATTCGGAGAAGTTGAAAAAAGTTACAGCTGTTCCAAAATGAGTAAAAATAATGAAGAAATTCGTTATATTTTTAAATTTTTGATATTTGTATAAAAAAGGGAAGAATGGCACGCAAGCCACGAATGAAATTTGTGAAATTTACGGAGACGATGTTGTATCAGTTCGTGTAGAACAACAATGGTTCGTTCGCTTCCGTTCTGTAAATTTCGATGTGAAAGATGCACCTCGCTCTGGTCGACCTATCGTTGAAAAAGTCAATGAAATTATGGAAAATATTGACCAGGACGGTCACATAAGCAGCCATGACGTCGCTAAGGAACTTCACATTCATTACCAAACGGTTTTGAACCATTTAAAAAAGGCTGGCAAAAAAAAGAAACTCGATGTTTGTGTACCCCATGGATTTTCTGTGAAAAATTTAATCGAACCATTTCTGAAGCGAATGGTAACAGAAGACGAAAAGTAGATCAAATACGACATTAATGTGCCAAAAAGATCATGGTCCAATCGTGGTGAATCTCAAAAATGGCCGCCAATTGATTGACGCCTCGAAAGATTAAGCTGAGTGTTTGGTGGGATTGGAAAGGAATCATCCACTATGAGCTGCTCCAGCCTGGTGGAACGATTGATTCAACATTTTACTGTCAACAACTGATGAGACCGAAGCAAGCAATAGAAAAAACGGCCAGAACTGATCAACTGAAAGAGCTTCGACTTCCATGAGGACAACGCTACGCTACACACATCTTTGATGACTTGGAAAAAACTGAGAGCTTGGGTGGGAAGTTTTGATGCATCCACCGTATAGCCCTGAAGATGCACCATCGGACTTCCACTTATTTCGGTCAATGTAGAACACCCTTAATGGAGTAACATTGGCTTCAAAAGAAGCCTGTGAAAATTCCTTCTCGCAGTTTTTCGCCAAGAAACCAGAAAAATGCTTGGTCGAGAAGAGTGTTAAGGAGACACTGGTGTCAAGTTTGTAATTTTTTTTTAATATTTTGTTTAACTTTTTTCAATATTTTTCTTGTTTTTTTTTCATATTATTATTTTTTTATTTTCTTTTTTTTTAATATTTTTTTTTTTTAGTTTTGTTTTCATATTTTAAATGGTTACATCCTTAAAAATAATATACCAAAATTTAAATCGATATTTCAAACAGTTTTAGAACTACAGTCTTTTAAAGTTTATCTCCTTAGTTCAATCCGCTTTATTAGTTTGACATTCTTTCTCGAAACATATGATCGGATCACTGCCGTCAGAGATCGTGTGAATGTGAAAGACATTTAAAATTTTTTTTCCAAAAAAAACTGCGTATTCTTAAAATATAAAAATATATCGTTTTCAGACTGTCAGGGTTAGTTTAGGTGTGCCGCTTAACAATTTTCATTAAGTATGTGAAGATACCTATAGAATTGCTTATGCACAAATGTCTCAGTGGCTGGCTGAACTGGCCTCCAAAAACCAAATTTTGGGGAAAAAACGAAAAGTGAGGTTATGCATAAATGATAATTTTTTTTATCTTTTTTTTTTTGGTGTGTTACTCATACTCTTACAATATTATGTATTTGATTAATTTAATTAAATAAATAGACTTCTCAAAAATATATCTCTATAGGATTGCTGCAACTTTTTTAATTGTGCAACAGTTTTATTGGGTTGAAACTTAAAAACAGATGGCAACCCCTATAAAAAAATTATTCCAACGCTTATAGTCCTTAAGCCTATTTATTTTGATATACATTTTTAATAAATTTTTATCTGTTTAATTTTATTGCATTAACATTTAAACAGGTGGCAACCTTTTGAACTTAGTGATTTTAGTAGTAGGCTATCTTAAAGCTATTATTTCATATTTAAGTTTTGTTTACAAAAAATTTACAAACAAGTGGCAACTCCTTAAAAAAAATTGAAACTTAAAACAGATGGCAACTATATGAATCCAACCAACCAACTATAAGAATTTTTAAGCTTATTTATTATGATATGCATTTTTAATAATTTTTTATCTGTTTATTTTTATTGAATTAACGTTTAACAGGTGGCAACCTTTTTACATATGTATGTATTTTTAGCTGTAACTTATTTTAAAGCTCTTCAGTTATAATGTTACATCATATTTGATTTTTTTTTTGACAAAAAATTTAGGAACATGTGGCAACTCTTTAAAAAAATATTTTCTATATAAGCTTTCTTTAACTTCATCAGTCTGTAGTGAAAAAAATTGCCTATTTTATACTTTTAAATACCATTTTGCAAACATGCGGTCACACAAAACTAGTTCAATGTGGCAACTCCTTTCAAAAAAATATTTTCGCTGTAAGCTTTTTTAACTTTCTGCAGTTTTTAGCGACAAACCCACATTTTTTATACTTTTAAAATTCAACGAGGTGGCAAGGTTGCAATTTTTCTTTTAATTCATTTGAGTACCAAATCCATCGGAGTACCATTCGGTATCAAATGCGTTGCAGTCTCCGTTCCGAGTTTTGTTAGCCGACAGATTTTCATTACATGCGCCGATTTTTTGTCATCAAAACCAAATCCGATTTGTTAAATAATCTCAGACATGCTTTTAATAACCAAGGCTTTAAGAAGAACTTAATAATAGAAGAAGAGTTAATAACCTTTTTCTTTTCGCTGAGCAGCAAAAAAGTAGAAGTTTTCATTAATTTTCCTCAACCCAAATATATCGATATGACACACCTTCTTTTTTCACGTTATTGTTTAATTGATTGTTGTGCATGTAATTAGGTGCGACGGCGTGTGCGTGTAAATATGACGGAACGACTGACAGATGCATAAACACATTGTGTGATTTAATTGATCAATGAGGCATTTACAATTTTGGTTGTTCGCCGTGTGTTTTTTATTGATGTTTGGGTGAGTGTTTGTGCTTGTTTTTGTATATATGTATATATGTCTGTTTGTTTATTTAGTTTTATATATGTATGTCTGTATGCATGTGGGCACGAACTGTTTACTGTTGGCGTTTTAAAGTGTAATTACAGCCAACAAACCCACAACAATTACAAAGATTCAAGCGTAAACTATTAATAAGGCCGCAGACACGCAAACGAGAAACGACATACACACATACACGCACACTTGCATACGTACTTAATGGGCACACGTTCAGCGCCATGCGAGAAAAGCTCAATGAATTTTGATGCTTTCGTCCGGCGTTCGCTGGTAGGCGCAGCTTCCATTGAGAAAAGTCCAGCAGTAAAAGTAAATGTGAGCAAACATATAGATTTGTACATATGTATGTATACGAATCTTTATATGTACTATATATATTTCATAAAAGAATATGACAAAGTTACAAAAAATGCCGTAGAAACCACTGATTTTTGTCATGAGCCAATAGTCAAAAACGCTAATTGAAAGAAACTAATTTATTTATATGTACGTATGTATTTGTTTACATAGCAGAACTCGAGCATATTGCATTCATATGTACATATTTAGTGCAGCGGAAAGGGCAAGCGAAACACGTCACTGTGAGCCTCTGCCTCAGCCGCGTGCGTACTTGCAATTGCGCATGCCGGTTTGCGCTCTGTTGTTGCAGTTGTTGCAATTGCAATTGTCGCACATCATTACATTATAATCGGAGCACAACAACAACAACAAACCGCTGCTGCAATAAAACTGCCGCCTCACCCCTTCACCTCAAGCAAATGTTAATGGAGCAGCTGTTCATTGAACTAGTTTTGAGGGGCGTATGAGTTATGCTTTTTTGTTATGGTTTTTTTTACTTTTAGGAATTTTTTCCACACTTATTTGCATATGTAGAAGTAGGTTGCTGGTCGCTTTGGGTAGGTTGTGCGGCAAGCATGTAATTTTCCGTAAACAAAATCGAAAGGTAAATAGAAGAGCGTTTGTAAAAAACTAAAAGACCAATAAAAGGGAAGACAAATAGACACGACGAAGTGCAAATAGGTGGTGTACCGATAGCTGCAATTACCCATATGTGCACATATACTAATGTATGTAAATATGTAGTAAACAAATGACGCCAATTAAGCAGACACAAACACAAACACGAATGTGTGCGACGCCACCGAAGGTGAGGCACAAAACAAAGAGCGCAAAGTGAAGCTTTTATGTGTGATACCTTTTTTATTGGACGCCTTTTGCTGTTGGCGCCAAATTATTTTACTTTTCTTCCCGCCGTGCTTAACTTTCATGCGCTGTGTGGGTATGGATTTACCTTTGATTGGCGTTTTTTATGAGCGCAAATCGGCGAATTTGCACATAATTTTGACGCTGCTCCCACACTTTTCGGCAGCAGCTATTAAAAAGGCATAACCCAGTTCAATATTAAAAAACATAATAATAAAAAATTATGACAAAAATTGTGAAAAAATTAAAAAAAGATTTAAAAAAAATATAAAATATGAAAAAAAAAATAGAAAAAATTAAACAAAATTTAAAAAAAAAATTATGAAAAAATTGAAAAGAAATATAAAAAATATGAAACAAATAAAAAAAAAATATGAAAAAATAAAAAAAAAAAAATATGAAAAAAAGAAAAAAAAGTTTCAAAAAAATATAAAAAAAATTAAAAAAAAAAGAGTTCGAAAAAAATATAAAAATAATAAAAAAAGTATAAATGTAATAAAAAAAATTATATAAAACCCTCAAATTCAATCAATGAATTTTGAATTAGTGCTTATGGCGTATACTTAGATCTGTGTCAGCAGACAATGCAGACACCGCTTGGAGATGGCACAGTCACAGCGACAGTCACGTGTGTTTTAAATTGATTGGCCACAGTGGCGCTGTTAAAGTCACGCTGGCGTTTGCTATTAAACTCTTCATTTATTTATTTTCATTTACGCAGAAATTTCTTTTATATTGGAATAAGAGTGGCTTATCCATTTTAAATGCATGGTAATTTAAGAAAAAATAAATAAAAAAAAAATTATTTTTAAGGCAAGCAAATGTGTATTGTCTATGTATTGTATCTTCTGAACAGTTGAAATAAAGAAGGACAAAATTTTGAAAGAAGAACTGGATTTTTTTATTGATGGTTTTATTGAGTATACTAAATTTCACAATTTTTAGATAACCAGAAAGTACATTAATAAATTTTGATAGGAAGTGGGTGCCTTAAACTACCAATTTACATAATTAACCGGCTAATGTTGCTAAACTAAAGTATAAGATCAATTCTCCATACAGCTTTAGCGGTGAAAGTACCAATTCGAGTTAAGCTGTTTAGGAATGAGCGTATAAAGCGAACTTTAAACAGTAATCTAAGCACCCAACTCACCGCCTAACACTTTCCGCCACTAAATCCACAGCAAACATATTCACGAACTGGACATAAGCGGACAGAGTGGATATGAATATCAAGATTGTGCGAATTACATTGGCAACCTATGCTTCTTCACTCCACAAACGACCACGATTACTGCCAAAGTACAGAGTCGCAACAAAACGCTTAAAACGTTAATCAGCAACAGCCGGCCGTTCATCAACTTCGCAGTGTCGATATGGTCGTCTGGATGTAGTGAAAGGCAGACAATACTTTACTCCATACGATAACAAAATGTTTGCTAATGTCTGACCTCGTCGAACACTTCCATAGTGAGTCCTGAATGCTTCCAGTTAAGGATACTCCTCTCCAAGCAATTCCTACTGTAATGTTGGTATAGAAATCACCGCTGCAGTCGCCAGCTTGAAGCGGAAATGGCTCTTAGGAGAATCTACAGATCATTCTTTGAAAATCTAGTCGATACTTCCCTTAGATCCCATATATCTGATATAAATGTTTTTGAACTTCCGTCTCACTTTTTATCGCATATATCGGCCAATATGTAGGGAATCTTGATGTAATTCAGGAAAAATTTCTCACTAATCGCAATGTATCCTCTTGCCTAAAATGGAGGAAATAAATGTGATACTTCCGCAAGTTCTCATGTACTTAACATTTTTATTATCAAACTGTCACTTAACTTTACAACTTATGCTTTGGTCGAGCTGTGTGCTTTCTTAAAGAAAACCAAAGACATTCTGGTCAGAATATTTCCCGCCCTCTTGTACCTTATATGAAATAAGTGGGATTTTTCTTCTTTTGGTTGATAGTTTTGGCCTAACCGAAGTTCTCCTACTCTACGCTCACTTTGAAATCAGAATTTAGAAGTTTTTTATGCAAGAAAATAATGTGGAACTCTTCCTTAATTGATGCGAATATAATTTTATTTTGCAAAATGCCTTTTCGGCACGGCACTCACCTAAGAAAAAACAGCGTTTAAAGCATTTTATTTTGCATAAAACCGTCGATTTGCGACACATTTTTAATTCTCTAAAATTGTGGGTAAGTCCAACCTTAAATCTTATTGAAAGGCTTTAAAGCCCTTGCGATTCTGCAAGTTTCCACATTTTTAGATTTTTTCTACAACCAATAGTTTAGAAGATGTAAGCATTTTTCTATTTGGCGGCTGCTTGCTACATGCTTCTGGTCGCCTGGTAGAAATCCTGGATTTTGCTGCCAAATTGAATGCAATTTTTCTGCAGCCGACAGCAGCGGATGCACCCAAAAACTTGCTGGTGCGTTGCATATGCAAGGGGGCAAAAATTAAGCAAAGGAAGTGGGTTATTCTTTTGAACCGGATTTCGATATATGACCAGAACCGGAAATGACAAAATAACCGTTTAATACTTCCGCTTCAGGAGGCGTTCCGGAAATTGGGAAGCGGAAACGGAAGTTGATTTGGAGGAACCGGAAATGTGATTGGCAGTTCCCCCTTCCGGTTTAAACGATTTTCCGGAAGTCGTCAACCGGAAACGGGAGTTGGACAAGAACCAGAAAAGTATGTATGAACCACAACTTCCGGTTTAGGAGAACAATCCGAAAGTTGAAAAGTTACTTCCGGCGGGATGCATAAACCGGAAGTTCGGTACCGTAATATTTTAATTTCCGGTCCGAGCCATTTCCGGTATCCGGTCTAAGAAAATGTCCGCTTCCTCCACATAATTTTGCCCCTTTACTTATGCAACAGTTTTCCGGCACATTCGCCAGCTGCTGCAGAAAAATTGTACTCAATTTGGCAGCAAAATCCTGGATTTCTATCAGGCGATCAGGAGCATGTAGCAAGCAGTCGCTAAATAAAAAATGCTTATATCTTCTAAACTAGAGCTCGCACAAAAAATTTGCAGAATCGCATGGCCTACCATCTTACTTAAGAAAATTCGAATTAGGAACTACGCAAAATTTTAGACAATTAAAAATGTGTTTTATTTCGCCGTTTTTTTTACAAACTAATGATTAAAACGGTCTTTCCCAGCTGTATATTTGAGTAGATTGTACTTCTGCTTATTCAGAATATTTATCCTGCTTGCAATCACCAGCCATTTGAATCCAAACATCAACTTTCGTTATGGCCCGACCCCGTTGTAACAGTACGATTCATGGGTCTACCGTTCGATCACAACCATCTTGAACCTTACTATCCAAACGGGGATTATAGATAGTCGCTATAACAACTACAACAATAATATATATTTAGGTCACAAAATAGCACTAATTTGGTCATGGTGACGGCGTAGGTGCGAGCAGGTGCATTACTATGATGGAAGAGCACTTTTCCCTTCGCCAAATGGAGCCATTTTTCTGCAATTCAGTGTTTATCAAACATACAATTCAACATTGTAGAACTATATGAATATTTTCTCTTCTCTCAGTAATTGATGTAGATCATACTGTGCGTTCGATACTCATCACCTTGCCTACCTAAAATACATCGTTGGAGAAAATTCCATCCCCTTACCGACCGATAGAAAAGCCTCCTTCAGAAATAAAATTCCATTACTTCGCATGTACCCCGCCTCTGGTGTGTACCAGGGAATCTCCAGGTCCGAGGCCACGAATCGATGCCGAAAACCCTCAAATTGCATTTGAAAAGTGTCAAAAAGAGTCCATGTGCCGACGTTGGGACCCGGCATTCTCATGCCAATATCTCATGAAGGATATAACTCACACAATTTTTTGAGATGCCGTGGATTTTTTTCACGCTATCATTCTGGCAAGGCTTATTCATTTGATCTTTTTACAAAAACAACGAATCATTGACAATTTTTCCAGTTTTTTTCTGAATTTCACGGACATGCCCTCTTTCACATGCCGATTCGACTGATATTTCGACAGTAACCCTCTTCGAGCATTCAAAATATTAAAATGCCGTTACTTGTTGGACTGTTTTCGCCAGTGTATATGATTTAGCGTGTATATAAAGATGGTCCATAGGGATCTGAAAGCTATGGTGACCAGTTTAACAGTAGCTGACTGTATACCCCAGTACATATTATATTTGAAAACAAAATTTGGAAAATTATGTCGAAATATTCAATACTTTCTAGTTGCTACCTTTACTTTGTGACACTTTGTACATATATACATACATATATATGTTTGTATGTTTGTGCGCATCTTATGTTGAATTCTGCTCGAGTAGAATTCCTCGATGCTTACATATGTTTGTTTTTTTGTTGTTTTTTTTTATTGAACATATTTGCCTTAATTGAGAACGAAACTGATAACTTTCAATTCTTCGATTATATATTTTTTTGCTTTTGTTTTTAGTGAACCCTGCTCAAACTAAATATGGCGCATGGGTAGAAATTCCACAAGGAAGGCAAACAAACAAACAAACTCGCCGCACTTAATAACTAAGCAGGGCAACTTCCCACACAAAAAAATGTTAACATTTAAAATCAAAGCAGGCACACCAGCAAGGATGGCGGTATTTTTGTACAAACACACACACACTCACAAATATACACACAGCTATGCATACGCTTATGAATATACTTAGTGGTTCGCTGCTGGATGCGATTTCCAATGAAATGAACAAGCAAGCAACAAATAAAAGTAAAACACACGTGAAAACGAAGGTAATAAATAAACTAAAAAATACACATACATACAAACAAATACACACAACGATTTTTTGTCGGCCGTGACGCAACGCTTGTAAGGGCAAAACGTGATCTTCGAATTTCGCAGCGCACATTCATTCAACAAAACCTTAAATGCGAGCCCGGGGGGCGGGGAAGCGCCGACCGTGGCAGACAGCATTCAAGCGTGTAGCGCTTAAGCTGGCAACCGAATGTGGTAAGTGGTGGCGCATGCGCGGCTTCGCTGTTTCACAGCTTCACAACTCCGCGATGATTTTGCCTTTGTCACTACGCAACACTGTGTGCATGAATATGTGTGTGTGCGTGTGTGTGAATGTAATTATTGAGTTCTGTGAATTGTTTGCTGGCTGCTGTTGGCTCCGATCTGCGGCTCCATTCAACTCGCAGGTATTCAACATACTTCATACTTCTGCGCATGCGCCCATATACACAGTCATATATGTAAATATGTGAAATGTAGGCAGTGCGCGCTCGAGAGCTCAGCAGTTATTCATTGAAGCTTTTGCCGCGATCTGTGTGTCGGCGAGGCGGGTAGTTACTATGCAGTAACCATTTTTCCAATGCCAAGTTTTCGGTTTATTTTCAGTTTTGCTTATTTCAACTGTTTTTTCTTGTTGTTTTTTCTTTTTTCTTTTTTTTTTTTTGTTTTTTGTGTTGGTTGCGGCGTTGCTGAAGTTTACGGTGTGTCGCTGTTCATTTGTGTCCGCTGCTCTGTCGGCTGTTTGATTAATACACGGGCACTTGAGCGCAATACCAGTTCGAGAATTCCTAAATACATACATACATATGTATGGTGCAACATGCCGACAATGTTCGCGTAAATTGCTGTAGGTATGTACATATGTATGTATACATATACATATGTATGTGCGCTTGAAGTGGTTTTCTAGGGCAGCCAGAAGCTTAATCCCTTTTTCTGTTTTCTCAAATTGTTGTTTTTTTTGTTTTTGGTCGGCAATTTCAATTTTTGTGGCCATTCAAGTATCGTGGGCGTTTAGTGGCTTGATGAGTTGTGGTCGCCAGCAATGATTGTAGACTATTGAACGCTGAATGACGTAAAACTATTATGTAGTAGTAATAGACGTCTCAAAATAGGTGTAGTAAATACTTACATACATGCCAGACTGAAAAATTTTTATCCTAACAGTTTTGCAAAGCGATTGTTCATTTACTTAAAGAAAATATAGACTAATTCCTTTCGAGGATCATATCTTGCGACCTGGAGACTAGGTCACTTCTAGACTCGTTTTGTGAGACTCTAAAAGTGAATTCTTCGATTTTTACTGTGTCTGAATTTATTAAACAAAGAAGAGCGATAAAGCAACATCTCATACTGCATTGGTTTATCGTGATCATTTCGACACATTTTCAACTAATATTGTGCCGCAACCATCGCATTCGCCTGATTTAACTTCATGTAACTTCTGGCCACTCCGAGGACACCGTGTTGACTCAATTGAGGATATAAAAGCTGAATCGAAGAACGCTCTGATGGCTATCACGACGGTGGATTTTTCCAAGTGCTACGATTACTGGAAAATTCGTAGGCATAAGTTTGTTGCAGTGGGCGGGGATTACTTTGAAGGAAATGAAATGGACAAAATTCACCTTTCAATTTGATCACAGTAGTATTAGTGTTTTAAATTCCTTTTAACTATCATTAATACTATATTTTACAAACCGCATGTCCAACAGCTTCAACATTATACTTGCGCCATTAATTACATTCATACGTACATTGGTTTCCTCGGGTAAGAAACAACCTTTTTCTCAACATTTTTTTCTCATATAAAAATGCAATATTTTATTAGAATTTTTTATTATTACAAACATACACTATTAACAAAGAAATTCTGAAATTTTTGGAAAAAAATATTTTAAATTCGACCACTGCGACGCCATTTCCGGTGACACCTTGGATAAAAGATGCGCACGGGTTGGCAGGATAATTCCTGGCAGGACCAACTAAAGTGAAAAAATGCGTGTTTTAGTTAAAATCTTAGCTTAGAACTTGGACTAAAGAAAGAAACTGAAAATTGGATTTTTGACATTTTTATAAAAAAAAAAAAAAAAAAAATGAAAGTTTCGACACATTATTTTTGTAAATAGTTGTAATTGAAAAAAATCCTTCGTCCAAGTCTTTAAGAATTGTAACTCAAAGACCGGTGTAAAATTTCATGAAGATCGGTTGAGTAGTTCTCGGGAAATCATGCCAACCGACTTCAAAAACACGGTTTCGAGAAAAACGAGTTTAAAGACGACGCACTTAGCCTAGCCTCGTGTGCACAAGTTCTCAAGGCTGTATCTCCGAAACTATTACTCGGATCAACTTAAAAATTTAGGACAATATTAGCATTAACCTCTAGCTGTGTAAGAAGAGGTTTAGTAGGAGAGGAAGATACTACTTTGATCTATAATAATAAATGGCCAAATGGTATAGGGACAGGGTAAGCTCAGCTAGCATTTTCTAAGCGGAAGTACTAAGCATAGAGAAAGCTTATGAAGTTATATTAAACAACTAAGGAAGGATGCAGAAAGTGACCATATACGCAGACAACTAGGCAGTAGTGCCGCCTTTTCGTCGCCAAAGATTAATTAAAATATAGTGAACGTATGTAGAAAAGCTTCAAGTTCACTGGGAGATCAATTCCACTTCTCTATAATTGTAGTTTCCGCCCTCAGGAACATTTTCAGTAACAAAAAAAAAAAAAAACAGACGTATTGGCCACGCCGGCATTCTCTCTGGAGGAATCAGACATCGAACTCTTAGCATTCATCATTTAGCAAAGATTGAATGTCTGTCTGCAAAAAGCATAACGGAGAAGTACATATATCAAAATCAATCAAGAGATCGCGTACTGAAATATTGAATATTCCATATACAACCTGTTTGAATATTCAATACTTCAGTGGTTTCTACAAACTCTTAAAGTAATAAAGCTTTAAAATTTAAAAAAAGCCTTGGAAGAAGCCTTGAATACGGCCAAAATCAGCAACAAAAGAGCAGCAGAAACATTTTAAGTTTGCCAAAACGTTCGAGGCGGCTTTGAAGGCAATCCGGCCTTCACAAACGAGCTTGAAAAATATCGAGAAAATTGCAACTACAGGGTTTGTACGGAAAGTAATAGGACTGATTTTCTTCCACTATATTTCGGAGCGTTCGCGCACCAACTGGATTCCTAGCTAACGAACGAGTCAGAACAAATATTTTCGCGAGTGACCTTCAATATTTGAATAACGTAATCACAGGTGACGAGTCATTGATCTTTGAGTATTATCCCGAGACAAAGAGGCATTTTGACATGACAGAGGGAATCCAAGTAGCATGCACTTCGACTCTGAAGGCTATTCTGGAGAATACCTTCCGTGACGCCTTCAATGCTTGAAAATAGCGCTGGCAGCGCTTCATCGACGCAGAAGGAGCGTATTTTGAAGGTTTTTAAAGAATAGTAACAATTGGTTCCATAATTTTTTTAAATCGACTCTGTCCTATTACTTACCGGGCAAACCCTGTATATTATGCTAAAAATTAGTTTATGGAAGAAGGTATTCCTAAGATGACATAGGTAAAAATATACTTTCGAAGCCAAAAATATGCTGTATTCTTGGAAGTTAAGAAGGGAATATTTTTATTTCTGTCAATAACTCTGTAATTGGATAATTTATTGTTCGTACAAAAATTATGTTTTCAAAAGTCAATAAATATCGATTTTTAATCAAATTCAGCATGTTTGAAGACATTCTAAAAAAAATCATACTTTAATATCTAACCAAAGCTTACCAAGCCATTATTTTTTTAATCTAGTCACTTAATCTAAAAAAACACCACGACAACCCTTCTGACTTGCGGGCAAACCTAAATTGCTCTTTAAATACTACAATTATATAAACAACGCTCTCTTTGGTATAAGAGTAGCCACGCGAAAAGCTCAAATCAAAAGCACTCAATTAAATGCTCAAATTGAGTTTCGCTGCGAGAAGAGTGAGTAGACTTTTTTGTGTTTTTTTCAGGAAAAATATTTCGCGCTCTAAACTAAACAGAGAATCGCGGAGAGTAAGAAAATTTGCATGACATCAACACTGGAAAACGCCCAATTCTCAGAGGAACGAAAAAGCACAAAATATTTTATAGTAAATAAATGTATAGCTGTGTAGGTAATGCTGAGAGAGCGGCAATGAGCGAGCGCGAGTAGCGGCGCTATAAGCTTCGCAATTGTTTGCAAAAAGGTACAGTTACAAAAACAATGTAAAGCATATGCGAATGCCAAGGCGAGGCGGAATCGCAATTCCAGAAATCGAAGAAGCAAAACAATGAAATGCGCAAGCAAAGCACATAAAAGCCGAAGTACACGGAACGCGTTGTTGCTGTGGCGACTACGCTAACTGTGCGTCTCTTGCGCCGGTCGTATGCATTTGTGAGAAAACGAGAAATGGATAAATTTGGCGCGAAGCGAAACAGGCAGGGTTGTTGTTAGCTAAATATGGTCAGGGGGAGCCAGACGTGATACGAGCGAGATTTTTTTAAAGGATATGTAGGAATGTTTTCAAGTGCGGCAAGAGAGCCGGGTTGTTGCCGGCGCCAACATACCATTGCCGACAACTACAACTGGGTACTGGGTGGGACCAGGCATTTTCGCTTGTGGAAGGGCACGAAAAAAGACGACAACAGTGGTTGGGTCGCTGAGTGCGTTAGTACGCCGCACATAACAAGGAGTGTTTACGGGTCAGTGGAGGTGGTGGCGGTTGTCAGGATAAGTCTGTATGTATGTATGGTCGTGCGCCGCAACAAAATGTCAAGTGATAAGGGAATGCAGAATGGTTGAAGGTGTTTGGCGGTGCTTAGGGCACGCTCATGGTGGTATGCATGTTTTTAATATACGCATATTTACTACATTCGAGAGTAGTGGCTACAATTTTCGCAGACACGACGCGTGCAATGACACCATCTCCCAGTCAAGGACAAAAGCTTGTCGGCAACATTTCGAATTCGGAATATGAGGGTGGCTGCTTGTGGTGGCATGTGTATGATATGTATTTACATACATACATATGTACATATGTAGTATGTATTCGTCTGCTTATGAACCATATGTACGTACATATGTATGTATATATGTACATCTGTAAATATACATATATATATACAGTTATTGCCGAATGCTTTGTTATTTGTTTGGTTCGTAGGGGTCGTAAATGTTGTGAGCAGTCCAAGCAGTCACAAAAATGTCGGAGTATTTGACGCGAGTGGTGTGGAGGTGACCTGCTCTTTTTAAGCAGCGACTGTCAAGGCTATGTATAATGTTGTGGACGAAGGGTGGGATGAGAAAGACAATTATGTGGGCTTTTACGAAATCTAAAAATATTTGACAAAAGGATGAGTCAGCGGCAATTTTTGTATGAAGAGTCATACACATCTCTAAATGGTTTTAGGTGTACGTCCACATACCATACATACCTACATTGTATATATGCATACGTACATATGCATTTGTATACTATGTACATACAACAATACACACCGGCATAATTCGCAGCGAAGTGATATTGTGCTCTCTAGCAGGTGTCTAGTTGACCTCCTGCTCCAAAAATTTGCATGACGAATAGATTTTCGGGTCAGAAATCAGGCTTGATATAACCTTTGGAAGATCCAAAATAATTAAATTAATTTTCCCATTAATTCGTTAATTTGCTTTTACTTGGATTTCCAAATTTTAGCGCTAAATCGATACTTCCTTTATTTCTGGCAACGTAATTGTTTTATGAGAGTTTCTATCAACTGGATTGAGCGGATTGAATGTGATGAAATCTTTTGAAGCTGGATCACAGATGAATAAATCAAAATGGGTTGTGGGAATAGATTGTGATTTTTATTTCTCTTCGCGTATTGTATAGTCTAGTCACAGATAATTTACGTATGTATGTACATGTGTACATACAGTTGTGTTCATCAAAATAGTAGTGCAACAGCTTTTTCCAAGTCTTTCGGAACCTTTTCCGACTTTCCAAGTCAGTAAGAGTGGTTATTTTGGAAAAAAAAAACATTTTTTATATTTTCTGAAAAAACAAGCTCTTCATCAAAATAGTAGTGCTTATCGTTAGGGGTCGATATGCTATATGTGATATACATAGGTTGGGTTACCATATTCCTTTATTTGTCAGGGAATTCCCTGTTTTTGACCTTTGGTACTGATTCCCTGATTTTACTAAAAATTCCCTGATTTTCGTGACTGTCGGTTGTGCGGGGTACATATGTAACGGGACTGATTTTGACTGAGACCGATATGGTAATCCCAACCCTAGGCCACAGTGCAAAGCCTAAATTTTCTTATTTATGTCTCTATTGGTCGATGCTGAGGAAATTTTTATGAAATCCCAGTGCTCTATGATTTTTTGTGAGTACGGAAAGAAGTTATTCTATTGAGAAGCGATAATTGATTATAAAGCCAAGGAAACATGACAGAATCTACAGCGAATCGAAGCTATAGTGAAAAAGAGCTCCATGCAATGCTATAAAATACAATGATAAAGCAGAGAATCTTGAGGAAAAATGTACCAAAAGCAATATTTTAAGACAGACAGATTAATGCACGATATTTGAAATAAAAACCTAAACATCTTAAAAAATTATAAAAACAATTTTAAAATTGTCGCTTACTACTCTTACAAATCCTAGGAGGCTATTTGAAAAGATTTTGAATACAAGAAGTTCGCCGAAAGTAACTACTTTGACGAAGAAACATGTGGGTGCAAGAATCAAGTTTACAAAATAACATTTCAATTGGATATCTACAAAATGACGGAATTTGATGTGGACCAATGAATGCAAAATTTGCTTATTTTTGAAGGAACAGTGTCAAGAAGGTCTGTTCACTATCAAACTTATAAGATCATTCCAAGTACACTACCAAAATTTTACCAAAGGTAGTGGTGGTCTGGGCATTATGAAGGGACAGAGTCAAGAGAGTATAACCGTTCACTACTAAACACAAAAGATCATTCCAGGTGCACTTACAAAGTTTTTAAACGTGGTGGTCTGAGTATTATGTTATGATCTTGCTTTTTGTGCTATGGTGTTGGTCATATATACTTGATACATACATACATATATAGTATCATGAATCGACAGAGCATATAAACTTATTGAAGGGTGTTATGTTATTAATTGCCAGCTGTCTATAAAAAGGACGTCTAAACAGCCGAACGACCCAAAAGCTAGGATCAAACTAGCTAAGGAGTGGTTTGCATCAGAAAAGAACGTTGTAATGTTCTGGCCACCACAGGCACTGGACCTGAATTCAATCGAACATTTTTGGGGAAATGTTAAACGACTTGTAGGAAGAGCAAATCCATCAAGAAAACAAGAACAAAACTAGAACACAACTTTGACTAGTGGTCAAGGAAGTATTATATGCTTATGAGACGAGGTCAGGATCTAAGAGAACCCATGCGTCTGCGTATGGATGTAATATAAAAAGATTCTATAACCAAATATTAGTGAAACGAAAATATTTACTACATATATACATATGTATATAAAATTTTAATTTTTAACTTGTGTTTGCCTGTTTTTCTTTCAAGAAAATGGGCGTCACTATTTTTGTGAACGACAAATTTTTTTATATTTTTTTTTTGTTAACAAATTTTGTTAGTAAAAACTACAAAAATATTGAAAAAATAAAACTGTGTATTTATGTATGTACATACATACGTAGAAATAGCTAAAAATTACTTCTTGGATGTAATAAATTCATAGTTTTTATTTCTAACTTGATGTTTCTGTCTTATAGTTAGAACCCATCAGCAATACTATTTTCAATACAGCTGTACGTCATCAATGAATAGAAATCCTTGCTTAAAAATTAAGGAGAATAATGGCAAATCTCTTCAGTACACACTCAGCTGAATTAGTTGAAGCTATAAATTTGAAATAATAATAATTAAATTAAGGAAAATGTATTTGTGGTTGGATCTGTGTATTGGTCTGTGAAACTTAACAAAATAATAAAAGGTTAGGTTAGGTTAATCTGGTAGGCCAATAGACCACGCAATAGACCAGTTTTGGTTCTTTGCGATATCAGAAGGAGGTCAGTAGCTGAGTCCAAGAGCAGTAGTCATCTTTGAGGATGCCTGCGCTTGACGCGAATTTTAAAATACTTTGCAGCTTAACTATCGACACCGGAGAATAAAAAATAATAAAGAATTTTAGTATTAAAAGAAATAGTCGAGATACGAGTATATAGAAAATAATAAGGTTATCGTCATACATATGTGAAATCCGATAAAGACTACATTTAGCTTAAAGCTTTTCAAATTAGCATTTCTTTAACCACCTTAATTTTAAATTTAGTACTTGGAATATTATTAAACTGAGAACACAAAAAAGTCATACTTCTGATTTTTTCGAAATTCGAATTTCGGAATCGGTTAACATTTCTCAAAACTTCCAAACTTATAGTAACACAGGTTTACTAATTAACTACTTAATAATTTGATCAGCTTTTCCGGTTCTGTACATCGTCGGAAAGAGTGGTGGGCAATTGTACTTAAACGGTTTGAGCTTTTTAATTTGGCAAAGAAATATCAGCTCAAGCTGCGGTGGTTCATATAACAGCAAAAAATATTCAAATTAATTTTTATTATCTTGTATTTGCTTATAATTCTGTTTCTTTTATATTTGTAGCCAGATTTCTCAGCCTTTCTTTATGCGCTTTAACGGCCCAGCAGCTGTCACTTTAATCACCCACATCCAGACACACGTCAATCTGGGAATACATGCATACAAATGTATTTGCTTTTGTAGGTACATTTGTCAAAAAAGCTATTTGCACATTAGGCGGATTTAAGGTCACCAAATTGATAAACTTTTCGCGCCTTATGAGCTCAGCGCTCCGCTTTATCGCCATACACATATTCCCAAGCAATTTGTGTATGTTAATATGTACGAGTATGTGTGTTTGATGCTGTTGCTAGAGACTGTTGCGAGACTAAATATGCAGTCCCGAGGCCGTTCATATCGGTATTTAGTGTTAACTGACGAAACCGGAAAAGCTGAAGTTAATTTAATTTTCTTGCTGATTCCATGGATCCTGATGTCTATTAAACAGTTTAAATTTTTTTTTTAAATAATTCGGAGTTTTTATTTTTAAATTGAGTTTTCACAATAATTTATGTAGGTCCATAGATCCCGACAAAAATCTGGTTTGGAAATACTAGGAATATGGAATACTAAGCCAACATTTCAGAATCTCCGAGTTTTTTAGATGTCGGCCAAGAAATTTAGAAGACCTTCATCTACGTATATAAGTTTTTCGGACGGGTTCCATAGATCACACACAAATTTTGCTTCAAAACACTGGAACTGAAAATTTCCATACTCGATTTATTTTGGGCTGTCGGAAAGGTATTTCTGAAGACTTTCCCGAGCAGGACTTTCCCGGTAATTTCAAGTTTCGTGCCATGAGTATCGTTACTTTGCACCCATCCCTAACAAGTATGTTTGTATTTACATGACGGAATGTAAATATTTATAGCACGAAAGGCCGATAAATTCTCAGACATTACTTTATAGGGGGTTTACCTCTTCTTATCACATCCACAATATAGAATTGCATACATATATACATATAGACATACATTAATACATACATATGTACATATGTATATTTAATATGATTATAATTGCGTCACTGAATTCATGGGAATTTCTTGAAGCAACTGCCATAATGGCCTGAAGATAAACCTCGAGCACTTGAAGTCTGTAACTGGACTAAATTTTTCACGTGGGGGTTTCCAACTCCCTCACCAATATGTGTAGCCGATTATAAAATTGGCTGAAGACATAACCAAATTTTTACTGGAGGAAAAAAAATATTTTGAGAAATTTTCATGAATATTTTTTTGTCAAAAAAAAAATAAATAAAAAAAAATGCAAATTATAATTTTAAAAATTTTGTCGATCGTGGATAAAAAATAATTAAAATTGCGAAACATTTTATATAATTTTTGTTTTTAGTACATGCACACATATATGCAAATGCTTTACCCATTGTATCTACTTAGTTGCCAAAAGCTGTATTTAGAAGAAATTATTCTTCAGCACATGCAAACATGAATGCAAATGAGAAATATGCTTGCTTAACACATACATACATACAGAGTTATAAAATGACTGAATGAAAATATCCTACGCACACATGTACATACATTCACATATATACAGACACATATGCTCATGGGTATTTTTGCGTAGTTGTCATATTAAAAGTATCATTGCGCATATTAATTCTTTGTGATCGCAATTTGTTGTTGCAATTCCTTATTCTATATGACATGATGAATGAAAGCGCAAAATATATGAATGAATTTTTATTGGCTGTGGACATACATACGTACATACAAACATGTCAAATGCTTTACTTACGTACATACATATATGTACGTATATACAGTTATCGCACTGTACAACAATACAAGAAACATACATATACATATGCACATATTTACAAACATGTATGTGCCCATATGCGCAAGATTTAAAGCTTCCTGTGTGGAAGTAAAACTATTGGCTGAAGAATTGCAACCGTTAAATGTCGCGGCGGAAGCACATAAGTGAAATTATGTGGAAAATGCTAAAGATATGAGAGTAATAAAAAATCATTTAGACGCCGTCAATGAAATTAAAAGTAAATTGTCAGCAGTCGTAAGAATTTGAGTGCAGAGGAATGTACATTAGGGTGATTCAAGAAAAAAAAATTTTTTTTCTTCATTTGGTACTCGGGAAAAATAGGTTCCTAGACACCTCTAAAAAAGCCTCTCCAAAAACCTATGAGTTTCATCATTCATAATGTTTTTTTTAATTGAGTTCTAAAATTCATAAGAAATAAAAAAATTTCCCAAAAATTATCAAACTTCAACCGTTAACATCTTTTAGACGGTTGGGTTTACGAAAAAATCGTGGAGACTTCAATTACCTACAAAATCTAAGGAACAAGATATTTTTTCAAGTAGTTGGAAGCGAGATATAAATTTTTCTATTTGATAATAAGAAAAAATTGAAAACTGTATGTAGGAGGACCTCCCGTTACAATTAAGAACTCATGCTTGGAGAGGCTTTTTTAGAGGTGTCTAGGAACCTATTTTTCCGAGTACCAAACAAAAAAAAAATTTTTTTGTTGAATCACCCTAATGTACATATGTACATACATATTTATATATACAAATGTGTATATGAATGTATATTAATTGTTTGATATTTCGGTTTTGCGGATGTACATACATAGGTCCGGACTGTCCAAATGTCCCGTGCCTACATTCGTAGTTATGTTATTATGTCATCATGTGTGGCAGTTTTCACAAACTGATACCTTTTCAATATTTACCACCTTTTCCGGCCGGTCACAGTCCCTAACACGGACTTATGCTTACGCAAAAGCCAAACAAACACCTGGGTCTAAATTCCTAAAAGAAACTTGTGCTGGCTCGGGCTTGGTTTGAGACGATATCCAGAAACAATAATCCGGAACGCTTTCAACTGGAGTCATATCAAGAGGCAGTGGTGTGAGAAGTTCATCATAAAAACTCCTTTAAAAAGTGATTTAGGTCCATTTAGTCGCCTAAACTATTCTTTCGTTCAGTGATTGCTTCGAATTTGCATTGATTGCTGCGACGTATGGGAAGTGGCACCTTCTTGTTGAAACCAAATGTTGTCGAGATCTCGAGCTTCAATTTCAGACATCGAATATGTAGTCGGTTATCATGGCGCAATAACTGTCGTCATTGTTGGTTCTCACCGGTATCATTTTTAAAGAAATATGGACCGATGATTTCATCGGTTCACACCGAAAAAACCGTTGATTTTTTTCTTTCTTCTTTTCAATTTTGTTGCGGTTTGTCCCAAATTACTCTATTTTGGTGTTTTACATACCCTTTAAGCCTCATCGCTGACAAAATTTGGCTCCGAAACGCCGAATCTTCTTGGAACTTTTCAAGGATCCATGGTGCGAAGCGATGTCGCTTCGGAAGGTCGAGCGGTTTCAGTTGTAAAATGCACCAAGTCGATCAGTCAGATTTGCTGCGAACGGCGCCCATTCAACTCTTTAAGGTCTTCGTGTACACACTCAGATATGCCTGCTATGTATATCTTTTTCACTGCGTGCTGAAGGTATTCTATTCGGTCGAACGAATACTGCCCAAGACTGATTGCTGGGTCTCAAGTTGACTGATGGCGGTTCGAATGGTACGCTCAGTAGGCCGGTTGGGTTGACCGTAAGTTCAGAGAAGTGCGTTTTGTTTTTGTTTTTTGGCATTTTCTGTTCCTTTATACCCTTAGAATTAATGTATAAGCTCACTTTACCATGTGTTGGAAGGTTTCGAAAAATCCTAAAAATAGTAATACCGCTCGACGTTCGGAGCGCACGGAGTGCACAATTCAAACTTTAAACGCATTTTTCTCAAAAGACACTTTTTTAAGCTGGCAGACATGATTCCGGTCGAATTACTCAGCCGATTTGTTTAATTTTTTTAATATTCACAAAACGCCTGGCTATCGTCCATATTAGATTATTAATTTTTTATAATTTATTGACAATGTTATTACAAAATTTACTCAAAAAAAATTTAGACAAATTAAAAAACAAAAACTTTTTTATTTATCAAAAATTTTTCATGATTCTAATAGGAACGATAATCATTCATGTACTTTTTAAGAATAAATTGGGTTTTTGTGTTTCAGATGATCCAAATATCAGAAATCGTGAACGCAAGTGAAAAAACGCATCTCATTCACCCAGGCATCTCTCCGACAGACGTGATCAAAAAATTCCGAAAAAATTTGTTTATACACTCCACGAAATACCTCATGCTATGTGATTTTTTCACATTGTAGAATAAAAATATCTATCAAAAAAAATGTCAAAAAAAAAATGTCAAAAACAGATTACCCTACTGACCCCCTAAGTTGTCCGCTTACATTTTTAGATAGGATTGTATATGTTCCTGATACGAAGCACCGACTTGATGAACTCAAGATAATATGGTATTTAATACAATCTGACATAGTAGTGGCAACGGAGATTTTAGTGGGGCCAGCAGAACCATTTATGGTATTATGATAAAGATTCACATTGGTCGCGACAGGCAAATTTAGTACATTTTTGGCTCAGATTTACGGATAATGGACAAGTTACAATTACAAACTTTTGAGTTTTACGAAAGAAAGAGGTTTATATAATATATCCAACTATTATTCCAACATTTAACGTCACTGATTTAAGCAAAAGTTCGTAGCTCTTATAATTTTGGTCTGAAGAACATTCATTTATTTTTATACGTGAATTCTGATTTCTAAACAAATACATACATACATATATGAGTGCTCATTAGCGCGGGGAATACCACTTTGGCTTGCCATTCAAGCATCTTTAAACAAATTCGGTGTTGCTAAGGCCAATTATGAAATGATTCAGAAATTTTTGAAACATTTTAGCCTTCAAAGCATGTATGCGTATCTTCGAAATCTAAGGCATGATTTGGCATTATATTTAGATACAAATGTATGTATGTATGTGGTTGTGTGTGTGTGGCCATAAAGTACACAATGCGATTTCTTTGCAAAAAAGTTCATAAATCAAAACTATTATGCGTAAGCGTTTCAGTTATATTTTTTTATCTTTTTGTTTTATGTGGCAAAATCACTATTAATAAAATAAAATAATTAAATAGATAAATATAATTTCTCACTTGCGGTGCGTGACACCTGCTATAAAAGTTGCTTTAGATAAACCGACAATTTAGCTGTGTGTGTATATGCTTTTATATAATCTAATTTTGTATAACAAATTGGTTGACAGAATTAAAAATTTACAAAGTTATTAATAGACGGGTCACAAGTTTTCGCAGGAAATGCAAAGGCTATCGCATCTGCTTAGAAAGACGCTCAGTTTTAGGAGTTGTGTTCAAGGCGTGGTTCGGCTGAAATCTATTAAAGATTAAGAGGTCGAACGACGATGTCAGTTTCAGCTATGTCTTATGGTTCATCGAAGGTAAGATTGTCGAGATGCTTTATACTTAGCTTTGTAAAGCTGAAAAATGGAAGCGAAATCCCCTTAATGTTTCCAGCGCAATTTCTTTCATAAGAGGTTTGTTCAAAAAGTATCGCAAATTTCGAAAGAGTGTTTTTATTTATGAATAAATGTGTCCTCTTCAAGGTAATCTCAACCAGATATGCTGCACTTCTGTCCAGCGTTTCTTCCAAACCTCAAAGATCTTAAAAATTGATTATTTGTGAAGTCCTCAATCGTAGCGTAGCGTTGTTCTTTCATGGGTCTCTTCAGTTTTGAAATTTTCCGAACAAAAAAAGTAAGAAGGGGCCAGGTCTGGGTAATATGGTGGCTGCGACACCAGTAATGTGTTGTTTTTGGCCAAACCTCCGCGCAGAAGCAAAAATGAGTGAGCAGGGCTGGGGTGATTTCATGGTGTAAAAGACAATTATGTTCACAAATCACTGCGTTTCTGCGCATCACTTGCAGATCTTAAACTTGAACATCTTTATTGACCATACGACCATTTGGCAAGAACTCATCATGCCCGACGCTCCTGCAGCTGAAGAAAACTGTTAGCAATACCATCACTCTCAACCATACTTGGCTGCTTATGCTCATGCGACAGCTTGTGATATCTGAATTTTGGCTGCCACGTCATTATCATAATTTCATGATTTGTCACCAGTAATGAGCCTCTAGAGCAGATCTGGGTCGTCGCGAACTGAGGCCACTATTTTGGCGGCGATTCGACTCATAACCCATCGATACGTTTAGTGCCTCAGTAATTTCTCTAATAGTGATTCGATGATTGGCCAATACTATTTTCTTAAGTTCACTAATGTTTTCGTCTCGGGCATGCTCTTTCATTGCATCCCAAAAGAAATTCGTCGGCTTTGCAGCCAAGAATAAATCAAGCAAATTTTTGATACCCTGCCCATGTGAAGCATATTCCATCCAGTGAGGGTGTTCTTCATCGACCGGAACATGTTGAACCAGTTGGGACGTTGTTTTGTTTGCGATCGCTTGATTCTGTTCGATAAGCTGTTGTCGGTACTCTAGTGAGTCCTGTTGCTATTTAAAGCTATCAAAGAACCATAAAGCAACCAGCAGATAAAATTTCACAAATTTTACTACATTTGAACACATTTTTGACAGTTTCCGGAGGTAAGTACTTAAATATTTACAAAGGGTGTCAGTGAAGCATAAACTTGCAAGTAATATTTTTTTCGATTTTTTTTATGAAATAGTCAAAATATTTGGTTCACGTTCACTGTTTGGGTTGTAGAAAATGATGACGAAGTTAATGTGAATAATTTTTTGCAAATAGCATTTTTACTATATATAAATATTGCAGATAATAAAGCAAAATTTACATTGTAATACACATTACGAGGGTATGATGTGTTGCGTTTCTATGCGAAAAACTTATCATTAATGGGGTACAAGTACAGCGTGTCACGAAGATTAACATGAAATAGCAACAGTTGTTTCGTAATACTTAATTGTAGTCAATCCACCCATAAAAATTCAGCCTATGGGAGTATGAATCACAAACGGCAGAAAATCAATTAGAAATTATGAATGATTTTATACATACAAAAAGCAGGCCTACAAATGTAAGTAATTATGAGTATATATTATGTAGCGGGTGATCCAAGTAGAGCTACTTTTCAATAGTATTTTTTTGACAGAGAGTTTGGAATTTCATGATGGAAAGACTTACGCCTGAACAAAGCTTACAAATCCTTCCACTTATGGTCCACATAATCGGAATACTGAGCGTACTATTCGCAACACCATTACCCATTCTGACACCCAACATGCCTTATGAGACAAAGACATCGTTCACCAGCTTGTGCAAGAACTGAATCCTTGAAAAGTTCCAAGAAGATTCGACGTTTTAAAGTCAAATTTTGTTCAGCGTTAAGGCACATTTCTGACTCAGTGGGTGTGTAAACAAGGAAAATTGTTGCGAAGAAAAAGCCACAGTTTGGTGTAGTTGTAAGTCGGTGGAATCATCGATCCATACTTCATCAAAAATGATGTCGTTGAGAATGTAACCGTCGACCGTGGCGACTGTTATCACGCCAATATAACCCACTAAAATTGAAGCTCTTGATCTCTAGACGACATTTAGTTTCAACAAGACGGTGCCACATCCCACACAACGCATCAATCAATAGATTTATTGATGAGATCGTAAGCAGATAATTCACGTCTTGTGCGGGTCGATTGGCCACCAAGATCGTGTGATACCACACCGTTCTTGTGGGGATGTGTAAAGTCTAAAGTCTAGGCGGACAATACCGCTTCGATTCAGGCCTTGAAGCAAAACATCATGCGTGTAATTCGCCAGTTACCAATGGAAATGCTCAAGCGAGTCATCGAAAATTGGACTCAACGGATGGACCATCTGAGACGTAGCTGCGGCCAACATTTGAAAGAGATAATTTTCAAAACATAATTGCTAAAGAAGATTCCTTTGAAGGATAAAATATATACTCTTTTTTATTTTCTTTAAAAAAGTAGGGAACCTCGAAATGTATGACCCGTTATTAGGTCTATAGCGACAATAATAATGTGCATGATTCAGAGCACGACGCTTTCAATTTGGCCATTAATTTAATTCTCTTCTGCGTACAACAAATTAATAAATGTACATATGTATGTATCAATATGTAATTTTTTTCTAACATTTTAATTAATTTCGCCTAATTTTTGTCGCTTTTTTTGTTGAATTTCTGCTCTTATTTTAATTATATATGTATGTAATAGCATATTTGTACAGATATACACGTGCAGTATTGTATGTACATATGCATTAACATTTATCACATGCCATTACTTCATACATTCCTTCGTAATTGAGTGTTTAATCAAAATCACACCCACAATTATTTAAAAAAGTACGAACCTGCTCTTACGTATCATGTCTATTGTACGTATATGTATGTATCTATGTATGAATATGAACACTTAAATATTTTATATGCGTACAATTCTTTGGAGCGTAGAAAAATGCCTTCATAATATGTCTTTGGAATTTCGTGCGTAATGTGATTTTTTTTTGGTGTTTATTCAAGTATTTTTATTTGTAGGAGGTGCTAAAAGAGATCACTTATGATGGATTAAAAAATGTGTATAAATGCTTTTTACAAAAAATTGCTATATATATTTTTTGCAAATAAAGTGATTTAATTCTTATCATTTGTCATTAATTGGGAACTTTATCTATTATTATACCCATTTGAAGGTTCTAGACACGGTCTAAAACCATATATAAACAGACTTCTGTATGAAAATTAAAAGTATTTTAGCAATCTAACCTCTATTTGATGTAGGGTAATTAATTAATTACTCAATTACTAATGGAATGCCAATAAATTAATATAATGTTCGCTGTAAGTCTGGTAATGGATTTTGGTGAGAAGAAAAAAAGCGTTACTGTGATGGGTCTAAAAATACTTGGAATGTTGTTATTATTAAATAGAGATCAATTCCTTTAAATAGGAAAAATTTTCTTCTTTGGAGTGATGATAATTCACAAGCCATTATTGGGACACGTTATATCCTCAAAAAGTTACTGATTTTGTGCTCTAAGGGCAAATGGGTTCATTGGCCAATATTTCGTCGAATACGAAGCCGCCCTTACTGATACAATCGACCATATTGATAAAGTGAAAGTATAGTGATCGCTATAGAGGCACAACTAAAGACTTTTTCATACCTGAAATTCTAGATGTCGTTGATGAACAACCTTGGTCCCAATAATACGGCGCTACATGACATATGTACGAGTATGTACATTAACGAAACAATCAATTTATTAAACGAAACTTTTGGTGAGCGCAGTATCTCAGGTCGTGGACACGATTGTGCCGCTCGATTATTTTTTGTGGGGTCATGTGAAGTCGCGAGATAAGCCCGGATGCTTATAGATGATAGGGTCAGATGTAGTCGGCAAGAACGTTGAAAGTAGTAACGGTTGAGTGGCTTACGAGTACATCTGAGAAGTTAGGTTTATTGAGGGTAACCCAGATTTCAGATTCTGTCTGAGTCTGGCTTTTCTGCTTATGGGACATGGGCCTCTGAGTGTATTTTTGAATCAGAGGCACATATCTGATAAGTCGTGGTGGTGTTTTGAGGCGCGGTGCATGTAATTGCAGAATGCCCGATGTACTTAAACATTAGGGGTCTGGGTGATATGGGGGTTAGCAGAAAGATCTCCAGTAAGTCGGAATGTCGAACAGTTAGGGTTCTTTGCTTGTAAATGTTTAGGCGGCGGTGGCATTTAACCGAAAATTAGGGTTAGCTTCTTGTGTGAAAGGTGTGTGCATGTAATGTACGTATGGGGTCCAACCTCTGATCACCAGTCCGGAGAAGTATGGAAGCTTAACTGGTAGTAGTTTCGGCTACGAGGTCCGACCGGAGACTTAATTCTAGTACCACGGGGAGCAAGAGTTCGCTCCAACTTGCTCCTACGGACTTAATTCACTAAAGAAAAACGAAAATTTTACAATATTTAACTATATTATTCAACATTTGTTATGATAAATGTGTTTTCTGGAGTTCTGTGAATTGACAGATCGCTCCGGATCCTCACGGTCTCTAGAGGTGTCTACCGATTCGATTCGGTTTTTCTTTGGGTGATAATGGCGCTATGGCCGCCATGCCAACTGATCGCTGAAAAGCAAGTCCTTGTATGGAGAACTCTTTCGTTTGACGAGATATCTTCACAAAACTCAGCATATATTATTGTTCGAGCCAAGCCTTCAATCTTCGTACATATTGTTCACATCGGAGCACTATAACATATAGCTGCCATTCAAACTTAAACCTTCAGCCAAATTTAAATTTTTTTCAGTCTTTTTTATATTCTAATTTAAAGTGAAATTTTAGACATATAGTACATACATACTTACAAACGTACACATCTCTATGGAATGCCGATGCCCGCTCATCAAGTATTTAATCCGCCGTAATATTCACCGAGTACGCAAAATGGCGCTGACAATTATCAATTAAAGCGGGAGGCACTTCCTTATAGCGAAATTAGTAGAACGTCTATGCGTAAATATTCATAAAAAATACATAAATGTCATAAAATATTTTTTTTTTTTTTGTATTTGAGCTGGTTAAATATTAAACACGGCCGATCATTGAGCTTATAAATATTTCCTCAAGCACACACTTATGTACACACCTATGGGTAGATGATATGTCGTAAGCATTACACTAGACATGCTGATCATCGATGATCATTCATGGGCACGTCTTTACGCACACACGCTCGTCCGGATTAATAAGTTACAAGTAAAACATTGAGTCACACGCCAGCGCAGGGCATAAAAGTCAACATTGAACCATAAAGTTCAGTTCTACACAAGCTTCAGAAGATATGAAATGGAAAATTACATGTGTGCTAGTATTAATTAATGGCAACATTGAAAAAAATTCCATTCGAAATCAAGTGCGTGAGCATATTTCTGGGCTGGCTGTGAGTGAGGTTTAGTGAACCCTACGGTGGCTCAGTTATTAATGAAATTAGCACAAATAGCAACGACATAGCCGATAAGGTGAAATAGAAACACGGTTAAGCTTAGCTTTGAGGCGGTGGTGATTGCTGGCTAGAAGCTTGTGAGCGTTTTCGTTAGCACTATTACAACTGTAATTAACAATGGCAACTTTGCTCGAACCAACAATTAGCTGCTGCGTACAAATTTAAACGCGCATGTATGTTGTTGTTGTTGCTTTTTTCCAAAAAGCGTCTAGTAATTTGTTAATGGTTCGAAGTGAATGACTAGTAAGTAATGCTCTTATTTTCAGCGAGCAAAGTGTGAATGAATAGAACGCGAAATCGAAGAAGACATTCAAATGCATACTAAATACATATGTATATATGTACATATGTATGTATGTATATGTTAATATATAACATTTAAAAGTTAAAGAAGCAAATTTTGATCTCTTCGGCATGGCTGAGCCAGACTTGCGAAGGACTGCCAATGAAGGCGCATAGCGGATGTAGAGTTACTCAGTCATTCGTTTCTTAGATCGCTCACGTTTCAATTTAAAATGGTGAAAAAGGAGTTTTCAAACAGCCACAGCCGCTTTCGATTTGCATTGCCTTAAAGTTACTTGAAAATCAAGTAGTAAATCAGTAAATCGAAATATTCATGATTTGAAAAGAAAGAGAATAAAAATACGCTAAAACAAATGAACAAGTTTTCGATACAAGAACTTGATGTTGATTGATCAGTTTTTATGACGGTCCGAAATCGGTGATTCCGACAAATGAGCAGCTTGCGAGTGATTTCAATTTAGATATCGGGAAGTAGTAGGAAGTCACATCCAAGACAGTAAATCCTAGCATTACTCAGCACAACCGCCAGAAAGCTTTTCCTACAAATAGACATTGAACGGCGTTCATAGACAGTCCTTAACCTTTTTGATCTCGCTTTAAGACAAAGGGGTAGGAAATTATTATTTCTTTGAAATATGAAAAGTAATACAACAAAGTACCTCTTATCATCAAACAACCAGTTGTCGCACTCGCGACTTGACTCCCACGTCACTTTTGAGAGTCATAACTTCGTAGTCGTAGATAATTTTGGCTGTCTTGGAACTAGCATTTACACCAATAAGAACGCTAGCCTCCAAAACGATCGAATTCTAGAAGTATCTTATCATTCCGTCCTTCAATATGATGCAGAGGCATGAGCGATGACAACATCTGAGGAGTCGGCATTACGAGTTTTCGAGAGAAAGGTTCTGCTGAAGATGTAAGGTCCTTTGATAATTGACACTTACTTTACCTTTGGTCCGACCTGTTTCTGTAATACTCTGTTAATTACAGAAAACGGGTCGGACCAAAGGTAAAAGAAAGTTAAGTGGATGGATTTAGCCATGCGGGGTCTCCTTGTACACAGGCCACATATTTTGTATGTCTGGGAACGAACGAACGAAGTTGCGTTAGGGTCACTCTGGTTTCATTCGAGCACACGAGGTGGCATAACGACTCGAAGAACACCATTCACCAGTAGGTGTTAATAGTTCTACTGTTAACAGCGTTCAGTATCCGCCTAAAGCGGTCGCAACCGAAATTGCGTGGATACAAGTTCGTCGACGTATTGCAGAAATATTTTCTTTCGCCTTGGACGGGGATAAATTTAACTAATGGACACTTTCACAGTGTCATCACAGTGCTTTCGAGCGGTTAATCGACTAGACTACCCGAGATTATTTCCCAAACGGTCTGTTCGTTTTGAATGCTTTACAACTTGTAGAAGAAGTAACTACAATAACAGCTTCACTGAAACGTCAGTAAGAGACTTAAGCGAATATTTTAAAGTAGTTATGATAGTGTTCAAAATTAACCGTTTCTTTCTTAGCTAAGTTCAGCGTAGCCTTGTCACTAAGTCAACTAGTTGCTGAGTGCATAGTTAGACCAGAATAGTCCAGCCAGATTGCAATAATGCTTAGTCACCGACGAGATAAAAATAATTGCACTGGTGGCATCAGCTAACTAGCACCATTATAGGCCTACATACATATGTACATATATATACAGAAGTACTGAAATCTGTTATTTCAGTACTTATTTTTTTGCAAAGTAAACAAAAAATGTGTTCACAAGAAAAATAATGAATAAATCTTGCATGCAGCATTCTTTATCGTCTTTGAAGTGTCTGCTGTTACTGATTCACGAGTACAAAGTTCAGAAATGAGTAAAAAAAAAATGTTTTGCGCCTATAGACATAAAAATATATTTTTGTATATAAGTTTACATGTTTATATTTCAATATACCCTACATTAAATTTATAAAATAATGAATTTTTTAGTTGAAGATAAGATATAATATTGATATATGGCATATATGGTTCCTAAGTTGAACAGAGATTCCCATAAAAGCAGACACAATATAGAACCATGTCTTAAGACTTGGCTTAGTTTGGCAGCATAAAATCCACGTCAATTCCGTATTATCGTAGAATCGGCTATTGTGGGAATTGAGGGAATATTTACTAACTGAACGAAAGAGTACAGACTTGACCTTAATATTGCAATAACCCTAAGCCTTTGGGTGTGGCATTCGACAGACTGTATTCCTTCACTCTTCATACGACCGCAGCTATTGCTAAAGTACAGAGCTGCAATAAAATCCCCGGCTTCGCTAGCCGGCATCACATGGGGAGAAGACGAAAAAGCGTTGTTGGCAACATCCTTAACTACGCCGCACTGATATGTTCGCTTGGATGCGCAGACAAGGAAGTTAGAGATATGCCAATGCCAGAACACTGCATACCGAACTACAAAGGGAAACCTCTTGATGTCTGCCATCGAACATCTGCACAGTGATGCGGGTCTCATTCCTCCCAGTTAAAGAGCATAATGAACTCCTTACTAAGTAGTTTCTGCTGGAGTGCTTTCGTAGAAATCATCCCTGCTGTCACTTGCTTGTAGCGGAACCGCCTCCTAGGAGCATCAAGAGGCCCTTCCTCAACTACGTCGACGTCATAAAACAATACGCCGATCAGACTTTGGACGCTACAAACTTCAAACATGCGCTGACCCGCCATTCACTGTGGAGCCATTAACATTTTCACCGACTCTTTCTTAGTGAAGTCAAACCATCATCCATTCCAGGAAATGAGCTTGAGAGTGACTCTTACGCAGACACGGATCGGTGGCAACTTTTGCTTTGCTTTTTTTAAACTAGTTTGAAGCTTCTTTTCGGGAAACATGCGAATCTTAACTGAAGGCATGAACTTGGAAGAATTTTGTCCTGAATCGTCTAAAAGAAATTTATTCAACACACTATTAAGTCACTATGACAAAGATTGATAAGACCAGGCGCGAAATAGTACTAGAATTAGACATTAAGGCTTGGAAAACTCCAACCAACACCAACACAATTTACAAATTGATCTATTTATTGGTTTTTTTTACAAGAATCAACCACTAATAAATAAAAAGGATTTATTTTTCAAAAATTTTTCGACTAGTCGAGCAAGTTTAATATATGCAACGGCTAAGAAAAACGTAATTGCTTGTGGGGTATACTTATACAGTGTGCGTAGATAGTACAAATGTACATATGTAGCTATGCGTATTGACATAAAAAATTTAATTTCACAATTGGCAAACACTATGAACAATCACATATCATACATGCGTAAGTTCATTTATTATCTGTAGAAATGGGCAGCTAAATCACATGCTGTTCGTTAGCGCTTATTAGCACGAGAAAATACTTACATATGTACATATGTACATATTTGAATAGTGGAGTACATTTATATTCGAATTCTAATTTTTGCAAATACTATAAATTTATATCTATTTACATACATATTAAATAACGCATACAAAGTTCAGTTGAATGAGCTGTGTTAACAATAAAAGTCCAACGTCAGTGAACCAATTGGACCTTAGTGTAATGTTAGGCCTGGGAAGCCTATACATATGTACATATATATTTCCATACATGAATTCTTGAAAAGTTTAAAAAGAAGTTGCTGGATCTATATTGATATTTAGACGATATTTATTGGTTATTGAGCCACACCAACAACATTGACAGAAAGTGAAGAGAGCTGGTTGAAGGCTTTACCGTTAAAAAAAGTTTTCAAAGTTGACGACTTTCAGTCTTATTTTAATATTTATTCTTATTTTTATTTTTGAATTTACCGTCAAACAAGACATTATTTCCGATTTTCCTAAATAAGTCAAAAGCCGAGTAGATTTGGTGTTGAAAGAATTCACTCTTAGTTAAGAAGTTACTGTTGTCACTCATTTTTTTTGTTTTTTTTTTTTGAATCACTCTTGTCAATGAGTGACAATTTCGACTGAGTAGACAATTGACATCTTGAAGTTATCCCTCGTTGAACAAAATTTATATTTTATGGTTAGTATTGCCTAGAAATGCAGACAATGATAATATGCGATATAATGAATTGATGCAGCTCTGGGATAAGCAGAGAGATGGATCTACCAAAGATTTACATATTGATCTTCAACAAGAATCCTAGAGTCCACTTTCGCGTTTCATACGCATACGGGCTTAACTCGGTAGGTACGTCATTGTGGACTCGGAAAAATAACTTTGCATAAATTGTTATTATTTCATTCAGAATCAAAACAAAGTGAGATATGATTGAGGCAATCAAAGGAAAAAGCTGGACTTTTGACTATATGCTAATCCAAGCTTTGAAAAATAAGTTCCACATTTATCCTCTTCCTGCACAAAACAAAGCGAGCGATGCAAACAGCGTTTAAAAGTTTTCTGCCGAGTCATGCAAGACAAAAGCCAGTTTTCGTGTGTCGAGATCTTTGAAGGCGGTCCAATAAATATCTCGCTCTAACCGCCTGATGACATCACTATCGAAATTATCACACACACACCCTTAAAATGTGTCGTAGTTTTGTTTCGATTGTAAGTAAAAGCGTGTGTTCTTGCGGATTTTAGAAAAATAAAGGAACGATCAATATCGGTCAGGGCTGATATTTTTGTTGTTGGAGATGAAATTGCGTACTGTATTCAAAAAGGGATTGGATACTGAATATAGTGACTGTAACCAGTCGGGCTCTGATGAGCCCCATCTAACTGCCCCCAAAACGGTTACCACAGAAGATAACGTGCAAAAGTCCAAAATCCCATAGTGGTACACCGTTTCGAAGGTGCATGATTTATAAGGCAAAGATCGCTTAGGTCATGTTCTGCAAATCTGAAATATTAGAACGTCGAACAGTGGAATTCACCCACTGCACCTCTTGTCAATAAGGTGAATACTAACCCATCTGTCAAAAAGATGATGAGATTCTAACATAGGGGTAAATGGTCACAAGGTTTTACTACTGCCATTTTTGCAAACTTTAGGCAAAAAAAAGTAAGACAATTGGTTGCAAAATTATTCAGTTTCTCGAAAAACAGCGTAGACGACTTTGAAATAATGCTTTCCACCTAGCAGAATGCCATGAAACGTATTTTAATAATTATTACTGGCGATGAGTCTTGGATCTTCGTTTACGACTCGGAAACAGACGATCAATCTGCCAAATATCGTGGCAAATGTGAGAAGAAGACGAAAAAACCATGTCAAAGCAAGTCAAAAATCAAGGTTCGTTTATCGAGCTGTGGTGCACTCTGTATTACTGCGAACCGAAATTTTGCATCTGTTCTATTCCCGCCAAGAAGCTGCTCATTTGTAGCAACGGCTGATATCGCATCACTATAACATATGGCTGCCATAGAGACTAAACAATGAAGTCCAAGTACTCGTTTGAAAATTTTGTTCATTAGACAAGATATCTTTTAGAAATTCCACACAGAATATTACACAAAGCAACGCTACAATATCCGAGGCAATATTGCAATTCGGACTACATACTATATGATATAAGAGCCATACAAAGTAAGTGATCAAAATTCAGTTCTCACTTCGCGGCAACGAAAATTAACGTTTTTTTCTTGTTTTAAATATAACTCGACAACAACAACAAGATTATTTGACGTAATTACTCAAGAAACACATATAACACAATACATACACAGCTGAAATCAACCGTAAACATATCTACAAAGTATTGAGTGTAAATTTACAAATAATACTTTTGAAGGTGTTTTCCGCGAAGCTTAATCACATGCACTTGAAGATCGGCATGAATGAGTAGGCTTGTTTATGAAATCACTGCACACTCTTACACAACACATACACACACACTCACGCACACAAACAAATATCCATTTGCAAGCCGGTTCACAATATTTGCGGCAAAAATTAGATACGCTTCCAGGAACCACAACAATTGACGTCGGTCGCCGAGTGCATTTGAACCAACGCCAAGCTGCAGCAGATAAAATTTACGCGGGAATTTCTACATACCCACACACACATGCATGGTGATGTTTGCATATGCAGCGCACTAATACATATGCAAATGGCTATTAATTCATTCATACACAGTGCACGAACGCAAACGAAAGCAAAAAATGCAAATACAAAAACAAATTTCGTTTGCATTTTATTTTTTTTTGCAGGCTCATGTATTTATTGAAGCTATTTATTAATAATAAAAACCACAAGAATTGTTGCAAATACAAAACGGCTGCGCATTGTGACACATACACACCCACACACACACACATACGGTTATTAGGTCCGCATAACGTTTGTCGCGCGAGTGGAAGGGAAGTGGCTTTTGTGCCTTTTTTATGAATATTTCACAGAAATATTTATAGAACTGTGTGTTGTTGATTTGCATTCGTTTGCAAATATTCTATAATAACGTTTCAAATATTCACACACATACACACACGCATGCACATGTTTACACAGATTGCACAATCAAGTGCAAAATTTTCGGAATTCGCATTCACGTTTCGGACGCCTGTTCGCCAGTTATGAGTATTATTCGTCTGTTAATAACTCCTTAGGCCACGCAGTTGCTGAGAAAATAGGCGTCAACGTTGTGGCGAGGCGAGCGGCGAAGCGCCGATGACTAAGCGGATTTGCCTCATTCACACTTTTCAATTTGTTTGCAGCCACCTATGCGACCGGTTTTACACGTTTGTAAATTATTTCCATGTCTAATGATTCATGAATGCGCAATCTTAACGGGCAATTTTCCAGGTGGTGAATAATCGCAGTTTTAATTATAGATTTTGTTGTTAATGACTTTTATGTGAATAAAAATTTCTCGGATTTGTATCTACTATATGTTCTAGGTATGTAATTACAATTATATCATCAGCTCAAAGCGTGAGCTCAGCTTGCACAATTGGGGCGGAAGGGGAACCTTGTGACGTACTTCGCCCGAAAGCTCACTGAAGCCTGATATCTGCAGCTCTTGAGCATTTAATACCAGGGGATACGAGTAGGATACCAACTTTCGTTTCCCATCAATGTACTAACCGTGCTCGACTCTGTTTAGATTCGGTGATCGGACGAGAACGGATGTAGTCAGTGTGGTATGTCCCTTGGTATGAGTTCCGTTACCACCACAGTCGGGTCTACGTAATCGGAACAGCAAGGGCTGTCAACTCGGCAGAATTCTGCTGCTACAGCAAACAAGAACATCGAAAGTGGGTTAGAAATGTAACATACCTTAGACAAGGAAAGTACTTGAGCTCTCTCTACAATAAAAACATTTATTATATATTACAGACAATCTGCTAAAAAAGTACGAACGTGAAAATGTTTCCAACCGTTTACACAAATCGTAAACCGATGCTGGACAAATTTCGTCACAAAGAGCAGTGTGTTTCACGATGACATTACTTTTTTTTTCGATACTCGTTGAGAAACAACAATATATGTTTTTTTGAAAAAAAAAAACAAAAAAAAAAAAAAACAAAAAAAAAAAAACAAATAAGAAGGGCTAAGTTCGAATACAAACGAACATTTCGTACTCTTCCAACTTGCAAGGCTGAAAGTTGGAGATTAGATGATGCTCTCTGAGTTTCGTTGCTATCACCAATATATACGGAGTATTCAGACGGTCGTTGCAAAATAATGAATATCAGTTATATGGGGGGTAGGGCAATTTCTGCAACGTTTTCCGCCGAACAGTGGAGTTCACCCATCGAACCTATTGTCAACAAGGTGAATACTGTCCTATATGTCGAAAAGATGTTAGCCTCCGCTTTTTGGTGTAGGGGAAAATGGTCAGAATGCTTTCCTACTATTTTGAAGACTACTTCTGTGGGAAAAGCACAGTAAGACAAGTGGTTTCAAAATCAATCCATTTTTTATATCAGTTATATTGAGGCTAGGTCCACTTTTCATATTAGAAACTCTCGGCTGACTTCATGCCACGTAGTATATGCTATCTCTCATCTGAAAAATTGTCCAAATTGTAACAAAACTTTTCAAGAAACAATTACCGATTATATGGACCCCAGTGCGTATGACTGACTTTTTGCCGAAAATGTCGGTCAATCTGTGGGACATATTATTGAAATACGGGGAGAGCTTTACTTTGATAATAATATACTTTATTTTCAAAATGGGTTGAATCGGGTCAATACTGCTCTTAGACCGCTTATGTCTTATAGAAAAATTTTCGAACTCCCGGCTTTCTTTATGCGGCATAGTATATAAGCGTTGATCTCAATTTTATTTGCCGATATACTATGCGGCATTGTATTGGGAAGAAGCTGTGCTTGTAATCCGACTTCATCTGTAATTAACTTTTTTGTTCTGCTACACTGGCACCCAACGTGTTAATCTTCTGGAAACTTTGTGTTTCTTTCCGAAATCTCTTCGATATGCCCAGACCGACCGACTTAAGACTTTCTACGGACTTTCCATACGACCTTCTTAGATACATATACATATATGCACAAGTATAAGTATATATGTATGCCAATTTGTCAGGTAAGAAATGAAGGAATAATATTTTTGATAATAATACTGAATTTGTAAGCCACTCTGAAGGATAATTTTTTTCACAAAACACGATATTTTTTGAAAAGCCTCCATTCGAAAATCAAAATTTTAACTGTCTTAAGATAATGTTTTCTAATATATTATTTATTTATTTTTTTTTTATTTATTTTTGGGTTTGAGATAATTTTAAGCAGAAAAATCTTTTTCACCGCGAAACATGTTTTTGGGGGATCTTCTGGAGGTCGACTACGGGATCAAAAGATTCCAATATGTTTCAAAATAAATCACCGATTTTTATAGTCCATCATATACGGTAAATGCACATTATTTATGACTTGCAAGTGGATATGAGCCCTTAAAGAGCGACCAATCGCCCGTTATCAAACAACAATTATTTATTTTATTTATAAAATGGAAAGGTCAGAAAGCGCAAAAAAGTTCGTTCAACAAGAATAAAAACTTGTCTCTAGAACCGAAGCGATATAACTCTTCTGAATACTCTTCAATATGAATTCCTTTATCGGTTCTTTTTTAATAATTCTAGAAAGCTAGGGAGGGTTATACAAATATTGAAAAATAAAATGCTTGTGCAGAGATAAACTGCTTGTGACGTCACAATTTGGCAAACATCCGTAGGGGTACCAATATGCCACTTGCTAAATATGCTTTTTATGACTATGTATGAAGAAGAAGGGTATGTTAACAATTATGAATACAAGTATAATAAATAACCGATTATATAACTTATGTATATGTCAACATCGTAAAAAATAATCACTGAATGGCATGAGAAACAATGTTGTTAATTGTTTGCCAAATTAAGGTAACGAAGAAAATCGGCGCCTTAAACGATTATTGTTTATTTAATTTATTGCGCTTAGCTCACACACAGGAAGTAAACACTACAGTCTTATGAATCACTCCCGGTCCGTAAGTTCGGGAATGAAGCATATATCTTCAATATACTTATGTATATAGACATGTGCCTGCGTGCATATGTGTTCGTTTGTGATTAGGTGTGTATGTAAATAATAGCGGTTAACGGCTTATATGCCGTTATTACATGCCCCTTTTACCTTCGGAGGCAATTTAATCATTATAAAGCTAAATATTGCTGTCGCCGTTTTGCTCGATTCCAAATAAACTGCCATTACTTTTCAAGTTTATTATAAACTTTATCAAAACAACCTTTGAAACAGGAAAGTTTACCGAGAAACCTACATTCCGATGGTGTATTCGTTCTCAGAAAAAGTAGCAATATGTCTAAGTCAAGCACAGAAGCATTTACTCTGATCCTTATAGGTTCCAATATTCTAAAGTGCTGGTGGTAAAGTGCTTTTTAGTAGCAAAATAAACCTTTACTAGTGACGAACAAGTTCAGATGAGCACCTTGAATTAGAAAAAACCACTAGTTCCAGTTAATGTCTGATAGCCACATTGGGGCACGCATTTAAGTATTTGATCTGCTTTACTGAGGAAAATGTTCGTTGACGAATTAATGCATTCCAAGAGCAATCGTCATGAAAGGCTCACAACTTACAAATCTTTAAGAATTATTGGGTATAATCTTGATTATTTAGGACTGCTAAGTCTTTCAGAATATTCCCAATCGATGACGATGGAGCAGACTTTCCATTGCTCGACCATGAAGAAGTTTGAATCGTATTTGCTCATCTGAAGAATAACAAAGCGTCGGTGGCCGAAGGATTGCCGGCCGAGCCATTCAAATACGACAGTATTCATCAACTTCTTTGTAGAATATGGGCGGACCAAAGCATGTCCGACGGTTGGCATTTAAGTGTACTGTACTATGCTCAATCCACAAAAAGTGAGACCTCACAATCTGCACCAACTACCGTGGAATAAGCCTCCTCAACATCGCATATAAGGTTATATCGAGCGTATTGTGTGAATGATTAAAGCACATCGTCAACAAACTGATTGGACCTTAGAAACTAACAACCATAGTTAGATCTGAAAAATTAACAACCGCAGTTAGTTCTGCTTTCTACGGAATGGACAAGGAAGCAAAGCAAATAGGTCTGGTAGTGAACGAGGGCAAGACGAAATATCTCCTGTCATTAAACAGGCACCCACGACACTATTGACAATCATAACTTCGAAGTTGTACATAACAACAATGTCAGCATCGAAATCCAACGCAAAAAAACTCTTGCCAGCAGACTAAGTAGGCAATTAAGAAGTAGAGCCCTCTCTCTACGAACAAAAACAAAACTCTATAAGTCACTCATTATCCCCGTCCTGTTAAATGGTGCCGAGGCATGGACGATGACAACATTTGATAAGTCGACTTTACAAGTTTTGGAGAAAAAGGTTCTGCGGATTTATGGTCCTTAGGTAACCGTGCATAACGTAGTTGATGAACTGATGAGCTGTATACGACGACATTTACATAGTTCAGCAAATAAAGAGATAGTGGCAGAAAAGCGATTACCTAAAACTTGAAGTTGATCCCGCTAGCAATTGTGAAGATATGAGCGTATTGGTAAAAACTTTGTGTAATCGGCTCTTAAAACTTTAAAGGCGACTTTCTCGTAAACTGTTTTCTGAGTCGGTGAAAAAACTCCGGAACGGTTGATCTGATCGTTTGCTTACCGCCAGACACTTTTCTAGAAGGTCTTCTAGAAGATCGGCTACGGGATCAAGGGCATCCAAGACGAAAGTTCATTAAATGCTATAAATTAACATTTTTTTTTTTTATTAAAAATTTAACGCTTCTTCAAAATCCAAATTCACAAAAAAATATTTTTTTCTGATCCGGATATGAGTAAAACTCCTGGATTTAGATTAAAAACGAAGTGCTGTTAAAATATTTTTTTATTAGACATTGAACATTTCTAACTTGGCTTGACACACTTAATCGATAATCACTTCAGATGGTTCCGTTATATCTGATATATCCACAAAAGTCTGGGACCCCACCAGCCTTCAATGACATTAAAAGGCACCTATTCAAGTATTAAATGCTGAAATTAATATGGAAAAGCATTTTTAACAGTACTATTGTAATCATTACTTATAAGCCAAAATAATGCAAATAGTTCAATTGCGCATTACAATTTCCATTGGGCAATAAAGTAATACAACAAAGTGTAACAGAGTTGCATTGTGTACACAATTTTGTCTATAATCCCTTCAATCAAATTGTACACGTAACAGAAAATAAAATAATAAAAATAAATAAAAATATGGCATTATCAAAAGATTAAACCATAAAAGTACTTCAGCGCGCATGCTTTCCCGATTTCGTGATAAGAAAACGCAACGCTGCCAACAAATGGGCCCATCACAAAGAAAACGACAATTGGGAATATGTTTTGTATAGCGATAGGTTGATTTGACCCAATTTTGATAAGCGGGAACAGGCAGTTGCACGCGTGCGACAAACGAACTAAATGGAAAATAGTTGAAATAAAGCAATAAAAAACTTAAGCACCGTCATCGCATGTCAAGCATATGACAAACATATGTATGTACATATATATATGTTTGTATATATTGAACGGTATATATATGTGTGTATAAAATTCTAAACTTAATATATACAAACATATGTATGTAAATATAGACATTAAAATTGATTAGAAAGTAATGAGCCGCTGACAAAGTAGGAGCAGAGCGGGTTCTAGTCTCTGATTGGAAATTTCACGTGAAATATGGTTTGATTATATTATTTGAGCTACTTTCTTAGTCTTAGTATAACAGCAATGACTTAGTATAGCTTTACGAGGTGTCAAGCGGCAGAAATTTAATTTAAATTCTATTGTGGCAGAAAAAGCGTTCACTTTCAATGCCAGAGTGTCGCTGATAAGCGCAGAATTGAAAGATTTAATGCTGAAAGTACATACAAACATAAACCATTCATAAGTCAAGCATACTTACAGACATTCATATATATATACAAACATACATATATACATACATACATACATACATACTTACATACATACATACATACATACATACATACCTACATATTTATACAAACAAACATACAAACATTCATAAATACATACACCCATGCATGCATACACTTTTACAAACACACATAAGCACATAATGATCGCACAGCATGCAGGGCTTATTTCATGCGTCAATTAAACGCCAATCCAATCAAATAAAGACCGAGCGCTGATTAAAATTCCCTTGCCGAAATTTATTGCCATACACATATACATACATATGTATATGCATATCAGCGCATAGTTACGGCTGCCTTCAATTATTCGCAACACAATTATGCCCTCGCTGGCCAATTTAACAGCGCTAATCAAGCGCCAAATGAGTCGGAACTTTGACATTTGGTTTCAGTTTTTTTCACAGCATTGTGTTAAATTGTAGACAGCTATCATATATATGTATGTGTATATGTATGTATGACTGCAAAATTCAGCACTGATTAGAAAATTTGTTGCAATTTTGAGTTGAAATTAAATTTGTTGCTACTTTGTATAATCAGTCCTAGTTGATTACTTCAAGAGGAAGTGACTTAAAGCTGCGGTTTATTATGCGACAGTTCAAGGTATTGCCACTTCCGTTGCACCACAACATACCACAACGACACTAAGTAGCATTCACGATTTATAATAATTTCACTTAAGTTTTTTAAATAAAATAAAAAAAAATTGGACCTTGAAGGTACTAAAGCATAAGGAAACGCTGTTCGTCATGTGACTAACGCGACGTCAGTACTAAAATAAAAAAATTTAAAGAACATAATTATTTGCTCAATAAACTTCGAAATAGTCTAGTGCTTAAAATATAATAGTCGCTGAAGAGACATATTGAGAACAGGGCATCCAAAGTCCTTTGAATCAGGAACTCTTGCAGAAAAGCCATTGACCTAAGGAGGGGTTTACGACCCCGATTGATCTATTGGCCCTTCAACAAGTATCCAAGTATCGTCCATTCCATGGTACCGTGTAATGGGTCTGTTTACAAGGGACTGCGGTTTCAATGAAAACTAAATCAAACAAATAAGGAAAGGAAGGAAGGTTATACTCCTGAAACTTACAAGAATTAAAGCCAGGGAAATAGCTTAATGTGTAACGTTTTCGCCAATTTTATCAAGTTTAGGCACAAAGATACACTGTTATCAGTTAAACACGCTCTCTCATTTTCTTTGGGATAACTGACTTGTTGACCGATATATGCGATATAAAGTCACCTGGAAGTTCGAAAATCATTGTATTAGGTATATGGGAGCTAAGGGAAGTATTGACTCGATTCAACCCTTTTTTGACACACAGAAATACTATTATCAGAAAAATATTCTCGCTGAATTTTAATTATATATTTCACACATTGACCGATATTTTCGATATGAAGTCAACTACAGATACTGGGGTTCAAATATTGGGTTTCTAGGGAGTGCACAGTTTCTGTAGGATTTGAGCAATTTTTGGTCCTAAGGTGGCTTATTTTAAAGGCATAATTTGTGCGAAGTCTTATCCGTTTATATTAATTGCTTTTTGATTATATACCGGAAAGTGGAAGAATCTAGATTTTAAAATTGTATTATATTGGAAGTACGCGTGATTGTAGCCCGATTTCGCGCATTTTTACACTGTGACACAGGAATATAAAAATAATATGCTGTACCGAATTGGGTTGAAATCGGTGGAGCAGGTCTCGAGATATGTGACTACACCTAAAAGAGGGCGGCGCTACACCTATTATCTAATTTTGACACCGGCTCTAATGAAACTGTCTAATACTATTTCAGTGGCAAAAATTAATGTTTGGACATTTTAGTTATTGATTTATCACGCTTTTAGTAGTTTTTAACAGTACCGTTATATGGGAGGTGAGCCGATTTCAATAGTTTTCACACTGTCGATGGGGGTTCTTATGGGATTTATCTTGATTGAATTTGATTATTTTGACTCGAGCGGTTTTTCAAAATTGTTTTCCCTCAGATGCTCCTGGTCACTGCGATGCCCTGTGCCAAAATGCGACCGAGTAAAGTAGACTCATGAGTTAACACATAGTTTTTATTCTTTAGTAGAGAAGATTGGACTAATGGATTTGTTAGCAATGCCTCCAAATACGAACAGGAGCGGGCTTCTTCCATGCATAGAATGTAGCTTCAAACTAAATAACTGCAATTTTGCATTTCAAGCTAAAATTGTGGGCGTAACAGAACGTGTCAAGTGGACTTCTGCTCTAACTAGCTAGTCCATAAACATTTTAGTGGATAGCCAAACATTCAATTAAGGCGTCAGCGCCAATAATGAATGTCAATGCGCTAGATTATGCAAAGAGATAATGACTAGATTTTTCGTAGGTAACTCGCTTAATATCATCTGGGTATGCTCTTATATAGGAATAGAAAAAAAATAAAAAGACATACAGGTTTGATGGCAGCTGGAAATACAATTCCCCTAAACAGCCGCAGGCCATTCAGCTTTTTCAAAGGATTTTGAAGCAATTAAGCATAGAAAAACTCCTCAGATCTTGGAACACAAGTAACACAGGCTGTACCACAAAGTTACTTTGGCGTAGTGTAGATGGTAGACACACCAAAAAAATTCAGAAAATGGGAAGAGTGGAATTACCGAATACAGAGCATGGACGGAGAATGATGAGGCGCTGGAATATTATCTATACGAATGTTCAGTCTGCAGCCGGATAAGATGGGAGATATTCACGGCTGCCACTGCTCCAATATAAGAGACATTGGACAGCTGGGGTGGAAAAAAATCAGCTTTTATTTATCAAATTCACTGAGTTACTGAATAAGGCTTAATTTGGTTACCACCCACCCGGAAGCCTGCGGTCTGGCGCTCTTACGGCTTCCTTTCCGCGGTGCTTGCATGAATTCTAATAAATTCATAGCTCAGCAATTACTCCACCAATAATGACAATAATCCGCAAATAAATTTATTTTGACATCTTAAGAAAAATATTATAATTTTTTTTTTAAATTTGCTTTTGCTGTTGTTGTCTGCTGACTTTATACCGTATATGGTGTACTGGCCAATATAATAGATAGATAAACTTAGTATTTTCGAAATACTAAAATTTTATGCCATCTTTCCCTGGCCACACTTGTTTAGTGATACATATGAATGAATTTGCTCCAGACTTTTATCTAGGCCCCATATGATGGGTAGAGTGATTGTCTGTCGACGTATCTAGGCCTTTAGGATACCCTTATGATGCTACCGAACCACTGTCTGAACCGCCCCGAGCTTCTGATGAAGTTCATCAAAATAAAAAGTTTTATCTGTGCAATCTCCGAAACGTCCTCAGAAAAGCCTCGACCGAGCGTTGCGATTCATTTCCTATACAAAACCTTGCATTCGCAAAGAAGCTTTTTTGTAATCTCTTCTTCTATTACATAATAGTCGTCATATGGCATTCCTAGTATGCTGACGTGTTTGTCAATGAGACAGTGAGGGGTCTAATTTAAGGGTAATGTCTGATCTGTCTGCTTTGCCCAGGGACATCACTACGCCCTGGAGCTCCATATACCTAACATTATTATTTCGGCATCTTTGATTAACTTTCCATTATAATTTATATGAAGTTGAGTGCCTTTGGCTGAGCTTATAGTTCTTTGTAATGGACCATATTTATACCCTGAACAGGGTATATTAAGTTTGTCACGATGTTTGTAACACCCAGAAGGAAGCATCGGAGACCCTATAAAGTATATATATAAATGATCAGTATGTTGAGCTGAGTCGATATAGCCATGTCCGTCTGTCTGTCCGTCTGTCTGTATATATACGAACTAGTCCCTCAGTTTTTAAGATATCCTTTTGAAATTTTGCAAACGTCATTTTTTCTTCAAAAAGCTGCTCATTTGTCGGAACGGCCGATATCGGACCACTATAGCATATAGCTGCCATATAAACTAAACGATCGGAATCAAGTTCTCATATGGAAATCTTTCGCATTTGACAATGCATCTTCACCAAATTTGGTATATATTATTTTCTAGGGCAACAATGTAATCTCCGAGAAAATTTTTCAGATCGGTTAACTATAGCATATAGCTACCATACAAACTGAGCGATCGGAACCAAGTTCTTGTATGGACAACTTTCACATTTGACAAGATATATTCACGAAATTTTGCATATATTATTTTCTAAGGCAACAATGTAATCTCCGAAGAAATTGTTGAGATCGGTTTACTATAGCATATAGCTGCCATACAAACTGAACGATCGGAACCAAGTTCTTGTATGGACAACTTTCACATTTGACAAGATATATTCACGAAATTTGGCACATATTATTTTCTAAGGCAACAATGTAATCTCCGAAGAAATTGTTCAGATCGGTTAACTATAGCATATAGCTGCCATACAAACTGAACGATCGGAACCAAGTTCTTGTATGGACAACTTTCACATTTGACAAGATATATTCACGAAATTTGGCATATATTATTTTCTAAGGCAACAATGTAATCTCCGAAGAAATTGTTGAGATCGGTTAACTATAGTATATAGCTTTCATGCAAACTGGACACATAGTTACTAACAGAAATGCACCTGTGAAGGGTATTTAGCTTCGGTGCAACCGAAGTTAACGTTTTTTCTTCTTTGCACTTCCTTTGCAACAACCAAAATTGAAATTGAAAAAGTTGTAAAGAGCTAGTTCTATGATCTGCTGCACTCTTTGTTAGCAGTGGTTACGAATGAAATAAAATATCTCCCAAGTTGAAGTGAACTAAATTTCTGTTACCTGTATTAAAATATTAGGCCTGATGGACTGCTGGAACTTGAATCTTTCATTTTCTCTACAAAATTTTTTTATGCATTAATAAATAATACATTTGCATATAGCCGCTGAAGGATTTCAAACATTTTCGCATGTGAGCGGCATAAATTTTCACTTCAAGTGATATATTCTGTCTTAATATAGGCTAATGAAATTCAGTTTTTTCTTCATTATGCCGCTGGTTTTCACATCAGCACAGTTGATTAAACACACATATTGTACAATTGTGTATAAGCTACAGCACAACATATGTATGTTCATATATACGAATACATATTTAAATAAAACTGAAGCTTTATCAGCAATTAAAGTGAACACTCTAAATCTTGCGTTGCCTTGGCGCGTCTGTTGGCAGCTGGAATTATCAGCACATCAGCGATATGAATATACGGTTAGTTGGCACTTTGTATTTCACATTTCCTTTGTATATTTGCATGTGTGTGTGCGTATTTGATTTAGATAGAAAAAGCACCGACATACCATTCATAATCTCCCCTAATTTATTTTCTAATTTGCACCGAGACGCTATCAGCTGTCATTCCAAATTTCAAAATTACACGCACACGCATATACACACACATACATGCGTGTATACGTAGCTAATATAAGTATGCATATACATACATACATTTTAATGTTATTGCCTCACACTCTACACATACGCACATATCAACCGGGCGATAATAGAAGTTAAACAGTAGTGTAAACTGTGAAACGTATTGAATGTTACTCATACGCAACGCTGGCGCCAAATTCATACGCATTCATGTGTTCCGTGTGCGCTGTACAATGCATGACGGTATGTACGTATGTATGTTTGCGAATAAGTGTTGGCACTTGAGTTTAAATCAATCAAAAGTGATTATTAAAATCTTTTTGTGGCAACACACACTCAAAAATAGAATGAATGGAGTGAGTGCTGCTCCAAAGTAGTTTGTGATTACTTATCAAACTGTTAGGAAAACTATAATATTGATTGTGCAAAGTGTAGGTCCGCATGTGTTGTGTACATATATGTATATGTATGCGTATTAGCCAAGCATATGCAGGTTTGAATATTAGCACCTCAAACCATTGTGTTTGTTGTAGGTGTGGTATGTGCTTTTTTTCAGTTCGCAACGCATAATGATAAATCAAATTAAACTATGGCACATACATAATATATAACTATACAAATTTGTTGCTATGTACCATACTAGCGCACTTGAACATTTTATCAGTTTTAGTTTGACCGTCGTTTAAAAAGGTAACTCTTTGTTCGACAGAAACTGGTATGGTCCGGAAAAGTTACTAGTTTAAAATTAAAAAAAAATGATGGTAATAACGTTAACTTCGGTTGCACCATTGCTATATACCCTTCACAAATACAAAAGGCTCTTTAGAAGAACTTTAATCGTTGTAAGGCAGCTATATGCTGTAGAGATTCGATCTGATTAATTTCTTCAGAGATTGTACCATTACCTTAGAAAATAATCTATTGCAGAATTTTGTAAAGATACACTGTCATGCTATCTTTCCATCGGAGCACTACAAAACCATTGGTTTATTAACTCAGGTTGATGAAGTATAACTAGTGATTTTATTTAAAAAAATCAAATTAAACAATTAATAACTATATATCGATTAAATATACTGAGACTAATGGATATATAAAACGTAAAATCTGAGCAATAAAAAGGGAAGAAGGGATATGGATCTATCTTCCAGACAAGTTTAGAAAGGCTTAGAGACCGAGCAAAATAGGATAGTGAACACTCAGAACACCAAATAATAAAGAAGAATGTGTCTTACTGAGCAGAAAAAACGCACCTCTTCCTAAGGCTCTTATTATGATTGAAGATCATGACAGAAAAGAGAATGGATATGTATATCTCATCGGTTCATTGTACAGAATTTTGAGAGTAGAGATCAAGTAAACTTTTAAACTTATGAACTTAGATGACGTGAAGCATTGTAGAAAAGAGGGTAGAATTTGCCCGAGGTTAGGTATGTCTGTAGTAAGACGCGTCTAAAATCCAATATTTGGCTTACCTCGAAATATCAGTATATTCTTGTCAGAAATAGTGCTATAATACAGAGCTGACATTATAGACTTTGAATCAGATCCCTTTTAATTAAAAGACATTTTTAGGCTCAAGCGACAACTGTCACTAGTCACTGAGTTTGATAGGTGCTCAACTGTTAGTAGCAAAAGCTACAAGGTCTGACTAGAGACTTAAATTTGGTACCACGAGGAGCAGTTAGCCCTTGGAGTTCGCTTCAAACTGCTCATTGGGTTTGGCGTTTGGGGAGGTTCGTGGTGACTGTAATTTGAGCCTAAAGGCAGTTGAATTGAAAATTCAGTTCAGTGTGGAGTCGCACTGCGGTAGGGTGCCGGGCCCACAGTATGGCAAAGGTTTAAGGTCGGCCTTGAAAACGACCAAGGTGGAAAAGGTGTCCCCTCCACCTGACCAACTGAAACCAAATAATAATTGCAAAAGGCTTGTTTTATTTGGGGAACTGATGAATGCCTTAAGCACAGTGGTATAAGTACATCGTCGGCAGGTACCCACGTAAAAACAAAACGAATGTTGTTTTATATCTATTAACATAAAAATATTTTAGAAAATTGTGTTGGCTACTTACCACGTTAGTACTAGAGAAGTACTCCCCACATTTCTGCTGAAATTGACGAGTTTTCGTTGCGGTTTTGGATATGAAGTGTAGTGAAAAGGTGGCAAAAAAAAAGTTTCCCCAAAACTAACTCGTCATGCGATATATCATTCGCCGGATTTAACGTTGTTTAAACTTACCTAACTCAAAAAGCCGCTTAACTTAAAAAGACTTTGAATACATTGATAAAGAAGTTTAATAAAAATTTATTTCTTTAATATTTCGTTTCATATTTGAAGAGATGTGATGTGGTTTCAAATAAAAACAATTAATTTCATATAAAAAGTTCTGTGTAAGATTCTGCATAATTTCACCTCGTAGCCATATTAGAAGCTTTCTGTCAACATAGTCACATTATTATGTTCATAGCATGGTATATTATTATTATTAATATTGCGAGAGAATAAATACCCCAAAGAGACACCACACAAAACCGCAGTAGGCTTATTACCAGCCTAAACTCAACAAATTTTACTATCAGATTGCCTTTCAAATTCACATATGTGCAAATATATACTATATACGAATATAAACGTCGACATATCACACACTGAAAACTACTGCAAATCTGTATTTACTTTCTTTTTGCTGAATAAACAGTCACATTGTTGTCATATTTATACACGTGTTTCGACTTTGATAAGAATGTAGGCGCCAAAGTGTTGAGAGCTCAAATGGCATTTCGCTTAGAAAGTAGTATATTTAATGGCAATATATAATACATATAATACATATGACACATATATACATATACTTATATATCTTATTGTCACTGACGGTTTAGTGTTGTGAATTGCTGTTGATTGTGGCGTTGACAGCGCTTTTGAGAAATGGCAAGGAGGCGGCAGGTGAACTCAGTTATATATATGTATGTATGTATGTATGCATAGACATTAAGTGACTAATGAGAGACATTAAGTGAAATGAAAGGGGTGCCACTTATTAGTATAGATTTTAATGCCACGATTTCCAAATAAAATCAATCCTACAAAGGCTTTAGTTTTGCGGCACTTTCTGCGCGATAAGAGCGTGGCATTCAAGGTTCGTAAGAAAGTTGCTAAGTTCTTATACTAATACATACATATTCGTATACGTAATCAGCATGAGGAGAAAGTAATATTAAAATAGTTTAATTGTTGATTTCGGGTCTTATTGGCAGGTTAAATTAAAGGTTAACACAGATTGATATAGATAACTGGATCACACTTTCAGTGGGTGCTCTTAAGCGCGGTAAAACGATAAAATTGTGGTGAAATAGTTTAACTCTTATGTAACTATTTCTTTTCTTTCTCCGAGGGTATTCCCCAAATATAAATACCGCAAAAAAACTCTTGGATGTATGGAATTCAGCTGCTGTTGGTTTTGTTTGTATTTGAACTGTTTGTTTTCGTCTTAGTTGTCAATTGAAAAACGTATATCTCATACAACTCATCGTTCCATCGAATGCGACATTCGCCATGGCCAACGCAGAACCTTTCTCTCGAAAACTCGCAACGTCGACTCATCGGTTGTTGTCATCGTCCAAGCCTCTGCACCATATAGCAGGACGGGAATTATGAGTGACTTATAGATTTTGGTTTTTATTCGTCGAATGAGGACTTTATACTTTGATTTATATATGTATTTTCTATACAATATTCTTCCCTTTATCTACACTAATATTATAAAGAGGAAAGATTTGTACCTATTTTTGTATGTTTGCAATGAATGGGCTCAAAAAGTACTGGACCGATTTAAAAAATTCGTTCACCATTAGAATGCTAACATGGCGGTTATTGGTCTTGAACGATACGGTCGATACGTGAACTGCAACAAAGCGCTTTGTAGGATATTTTTTTTGTGAGTCTCGCAGTTAATTTTCAAAATACATAATTTCACGCAGGACATCGGCTGCATGGTCAGCTAGTACTATATAAGAGGGCAGATTGACAAAGATTACATAAAGCTAACATACTTAAAATTTCAAATTGGCTGTTTCTTTTATTTGATTTCTATGATTATGAGCTACAAATTAAAGAGAGTGAAAGTTAAAAGTCGCCTGCCAAAGATTAAAGGGCCTTATTGTTTTCTCTTTCTACTTAGTCAAAATATATCTCTGATCATATAGATTTTTCCACTGCCCTTTAGAAGAATGAGACATTAACAATATCCAAATGTCCTTAAGGATTTATGTCATTTAAAATACTGTTTCAATTTCGGCGATCTCGAAGTTGTTTTACAAGTTCATTGGAACGTCAATTTTTTCAAAATCGAGATTTCTTTAGGATGAGCTTCCATTTCAGTTTTTGTCAACATGATTCTATAAGCTAGTTAGATAAATAAATCCATCTTCGAATCACTTATTACATTCACTCGAGTTGAGGAACTCTAAAACACACGAATCGCCGGATTGTCGGGAAACTTGTTATTCGTCAACAAAATTGGATTCAGAGTTAGAAATGTATGGCTGAGCATATATGAGTTCGATGTATTGAACGTTTTGGATCGAGACAGAGTTTGAGACTGCAAACCAAGGATTGTCAAGTGGTTGTACACCATGATCTTGCGACCAATTATTACATATGGAGCAGTGGCTTGGGGCTCGGAAGCATCTCAGCCCTCTCACACCGCTTCACCTTGCAATCGGTCAGCTTACTAAACACACACTACTCCAAATCATGGCAGAAGCGTTCGGCAGGGGTAAGGTAAACTCTTCCCAGCGCATGAAGGACTTAAGTGGCGAAATACCACTGGCTGTTCTTACAAGGAACAGCATTACCAAAAGCGTAAACTTCATTAAGAAGTTCAAGGTGATCCGCAGCAGTAAGGCTGAATGGAACGATTCCGCTCTTGAGCTATTGCTAAGAGATAGAACAATCGAATCGAACAAGACGTCGGAGGGAGTTTGTGGAGCAGTCGGAGAACTACGCACCAAACTCTCCATACCTATGAGTAGTATCCGAGTATATTCTAAGTAGAGGTTTTTATCATAAGTCGGTGCTAAGAAATAAACCTCCAACTCAACTGTCACAATGAACGGAAAGCTTTACACAGCGACAGTCAAGCAGCACTAAAAGCGATCTCCGCATACCAGATCATATCGCTATGGTGCAGAAATGTATAGAACGGCTGAGGAGTCTATCAAATCGTAACCAGGTGCACCTTATCTGGCCATTTTAAATTCAAAAAGCACTTACATAACATGATCCTAATTTCTTGTATGATTTGCCGGTACTGCGGCATGGAACCTGAAACTCCAGAACACCTGCTAATTGATTGCACAGCAGTCTATAGGCACAGGATAAAAGCCCTTGAATTTATGTCTCCAAATAGGAATCAGATTGCCTCAATGGCACCTATCAGTGTATTGGAATTTATCAATATGCTGGGATTAAATCAGTAGTAGAGACCTAGGAGAGGGCACAATAGATCTAAAAGCGTGGTGCAATCCTCATTTATTTATGTAATCATGATTGCTTTGTCGTGGTGGAAAATTCTTTGTTTTCTGGGTTGATCTTATACTGCATAATGATTAGGACAGGCATGTCTAAAGAGTTTTTAGCAATTCTAGGTACTATGAGAGGCTTTAATTTACCATAAAAACAAAATATTCCTTATAAGAACTTGGTTCCGATCACTCAGTTTGTACGGCAGCTAACATATATATTATAAGCTCCGATTTGAATTATTTTTCGGATATTGTATTGTGACTTTGGATAATACTTATTCCTCGGGGAATTTTGTGAATATATTCAAATATTTGGATTGTTCAGTTTTTATGGCAGTTATATGCCAAAGTGGTCCGATATTGGAAAAAAGAAAAGAAAAAAAAAATAAAAAAGAGAAAGAAGAGAAAATTGATGATCGATCGATAGACGTAAAGAAAATTATTTCTACATATTATAGGCTCTCCGACGTTTTTTCTGAGCGCTCGCGGCTAACTCAATATATCCTGTTGAGGGTATAATAACAAGCGTTACGTTTATAAAGCTTAGCTACAATTTAAAGGAGGGTTTCATATTTTATTGTGAAATTTCTACCCTTCTTCTATGCCGTATACGCTCTCCAATGCTGCTATTTGCTTTCCTCATAAAATTTAGTGGAAAAGTAAATATGTTTGCCGTTTTGGCAGAACTTTGAAATAAGCGTGACATGTATCAAATGAGCTATGCCAACTCTGGTACGTACATATGTAGATATGTACTTATGCAAACATACAAATATTTGCACCAAACATATACACACATATCTACAAGAGTAAATAGTGGTACTTATGTACACAGCACTTCTTTGCAGAAGGCGGAAACGATCAGATAAGCGCAGTGTGTGGCTTCAAACGCACGCTGGCGCCGATTATTTCACTTTCATTATCACAAGACTCGCACACACACACACATATCCAAATTTTGTAGTACTTGAAGAAGCCAGTTACTTGTGATACCCGCTATTTACTTAAGGCATAAATTTTCGCACACTCCAAGCAAACAAAAACGTCTGATTCGTTAATTTGCGCGATTACTCTGATTATTCATATTGATAAATCGATTGCAAGTAAGTGCGTTCGAAGTCGCCGAATTTTGCGAAATCCACTTTCAAAGCGCCGAAGGCGTAACGACTTTTAGCCGGGAGTTTATTAGAAGCTAAGAAACGTGCCGGAATTACGCCCTAATCGTGCAACTAAGTGGGCTTAGTTGTCGCGACTTTTAGTATTTCACATATTTGGAGAGTATGCAATAGCTTAAAATAGTTGGGACTAAAGTAGTTGAACTTGCGAATTTCTTTTTATAGTATTAAATAATTATATTCGTAAATTAACGAGGCAAATACTTAGGGCGGAAGCCCTGTGTATAAAACATTTAGCACTAGCTCGCAGTTTTTCATTCTTCTGCTCACGAATATAAAAATAAAATTTTCGGCATCTAATTGATCTAGATTTATTTATAGAGCAGGTTGTCGAAACAAATTTACTTTGCTCGTGCAATCGATATAAAATGGCAAAACGCGTGTTCCAGGGCATTTGGTATCGTGGTTGGTTCAAATCGGCCCACTGCCATGCCCATAATATAACTTAAATCGAAAATAATATATATTTTATTAACTGAAAAATCATTCTGAACAATTTTGCCTAAGACATTATTGGAATAAAACCGGTTTCGAGCCAGCCAAGCGAAGTTTGGCTTTTAGAACTTTAAGTGTACACAGTTATAAAAATGACACTAGAATACATTTTCAATGTATTTTATTCAGTATTGCATATATTTAATACGCGAGGCACAAACTTTTACTCGAAATGGTCATCTTTAGCTTTCACACAAACCGCCAAACGATTCGGCCATTGAACAACGGCAGCACGCACGGTTTCTCGGTTTCCGTTGGTATTGACGACGCTACTCGATCCAAAGATTTTTTCAGAGTCTCCAAATTTCTACGTAGTATTCGACAGAACATGTTCTCCAACTCCCACCACAAACTGTATCTTAATGAAATAAAATCTTAACTTTCAGACCGCCAATCATGTGCAGCTTTGAAACCAGAAATATAACTTTTGAGCCAAGTTGTGTTTTTGGTTGGCTTTTTTTTTTTGTTTTTTTTTTGTTTTTTTTTTGTTTTTGTTTTTTTTTTGGTTTTGGTGGATTCTGTTTTGTGTGCTGTGGGCATCTTCATTAAATTTGGTATGGATAATTGACCAAGGCGTCCGAATATATTATCCTAATCGGATTACTATACCATAGAGGTGCCATATAAGTTCTACGAACAAAATCAAGAAATACATCCTTTTTGCGCTTTTATGGTATAAAAAATGCAAATGTCAACAGACTTTTGGTACAATGCAGCCGAAGTTAACGATTTAGCTTGTTTTTACTCAACGTTTTTATTATTTAACTATTTACCGAAGTTTCCGAAATAAGATTTGTTTATTTTCTTTTGGTTTTCGAAGTTCAATTAAGGATTTATACACAGTTAAAATTTTCAAAAAATCGATTATTTTTATCTTATTTTCTTAATGAACATATATTTAAGGATAAACACAGAAATTTTCACATCGTTCCGGTGAATATTTTTGAAGTTACACACAGAGTGCTTGGAAGTGTATTCCAAACTTTAAAAGCGTTTTTCTCAATTTTTTTTTTTAAGTCAGTGACCAATATAACTCGAAAACGGCTAAACTGATCAGTCTTAAATTTTAACACGCGCGTCTTAAATATTTTTTTTTTAATAATTAATCGAAGATTTTTGGCCAAAAATCAATTATTTTTTTTGTTTTGAGAAACCGCCATGCAAAAAAAAAAATTATTTTGCTTTTTTCCTCAATTTTAATTTATTTAACATTGTTTTAACGAAATTTGTTTGGTTTTTTAGTTTCAGAGGATCCAGTTCGGAGTTGTAGTGGTCACTTCAAAACGTCTTTTTTGAGAGGGGTTGCCGGAGATCAGGTGTAGTTCCTTTCCAAATAAATCTTTTTTACATACTATATTTAGTCTTAAAACTAGTCTTAAAATACAGTTAAAAGATACCATATTATATGTAAAAATTTTTCGAATAATAAATTTAAAAGTTTTCTCAGAGAAAATTCTGAAAATGACTAACTGTATATAACCCCTTAACATAAAATATTTATAAACATTGTTAATGTCGTTAAAAACTTCAGGAAATTCTAAACTAGTTTAGTATTCTATTCGCAATTGATCACAAAGAGACACACGACAGAAAGTCGAACAAATAACAATAATAATTAGTTCCTGAAAATTGCAAAAAGCACATCTAATAAATCATATTCAATTCGCGGAAAATTAAACAAAATAAACAGTATGACATGCAAATATATGCACATAAATATACACATAAATAAAATATACATATGTAAGTAAATATTTTTTCACAATAAACACATTGTGATTTACTCGCAAAACTATACACTTCCCGCTATAAACACCGAACTACAAATTACAGAACGATTTCTCGCGAAGAAACGACAAAAGCGCAGAGTACACAGAAGCGAATGGCATAGCTACTGCATTCAAAGCCAATTGCATACATTACACAGCAACAAAAGCAAATTATTTATAAGCACAACGCAAGTAACCTTTCGACCACAAGTGCGGGCGATAAGCCGCGGCGCCTCGCAGCAGAAAGCACGCTGAATTAGAAGTGCAGCGGCGGCTCTCGTCAGGTGGATGAGGGGTGTAAACAGTCGAGGCGCGGCGATTGGTGTGCACATATGGCATATTACTAGTAATTGTTCGCTAATTACTATTGCACGCTTAGTATTTGTTTATTTGCAAATAAATAAGCGCATTGCAAGTTATCAGTTTGCAAAGAAAAAAAAAAAAAACAAAAAAAAACAACAACGAACTTGCAAAACAACAACGCTGCGTTGTAGGAGCTTTCAAGTGCAGTAAAGCGGCGATAGTGATGCGTGTGAATATTCGTTTTCCACTTTCGACCACAAATATAATACATATATGCATGTGATTATATAATAAAAGTAGTTGTACGTCAAGTGCTACGTATTCCACTGCGTTATCGGAATGTCCTTCAGAGACATACTTACACATAGGTATAGATATGCTAAAATGTACTTATAATTATGCTCTACTCTTACTCTTTGTATACGTTTGGTTTGTTGTGCGAGGAATAAAGTTTTTTCTTTTTTTGCTAAAAGCAACAAATAACGTTAAATGCAGCTGCATCGCAGGTATAAGACCCGCTATATAATCACAAGTAAATTTTATATAGCATAGAAAGGTATTATACAGGTAAAACAGGAAAAAACGTTAACGTCGGCTGCACTGAAGCTAATATACCCTCACAGCTGCATTTTTTTTATTAACTATGTGTACAGTTTGTATGGAAGCTATATGCTATAGTGATCCGATCTGAAAAATATTTTTCGGAGATTATATTATTAAATTTCCTGAAGATAACACGTCAAATGCGAAAGTTTTCCATACAAGCACTAGATTCCGATCGTTCGGTTTGTATGGCAGCTATATGCTATAGTTAACCGATCTGAACAATTTTTTCGGAGATTACATTGTTGCCTTAGAAAATAATATAGACTAAATTTCGTGAATATATCTTGTCAAATGCGAAAGTTTTCCATACAAGAACTTGATTCCAATCGTTCGGTTTGTATGGCAGCTATATGTTATAGTTAACCGATATCGGTAGTTGCGACAAATGAGCAGCTTCTTGAAGAGAAGATGACGTTTGCAAAATTTCAACACGATATCTTGTTCTCAGACGGACAGACAGACGGGCATGGCTAAATCGAATCAGCTCAACATACTGTTCATTTATATACTCGTATCTATATACTTTATACGGTCTCCGACGCTTCCTTTTGGGTGTTACAATTTCATGGCAAACTTAATATACCCTGTACAGGGCATAAAAATTAACTTCGGTTGAAACAATGTTATAATACCATTCGTAAATACTAAAGTTTCACATGCAAGGACATGATTTTGACTCCAGTTAAGTTTTTATGGCAGCTATACGCTAGGGTAGCTCGATATCAGCAGTTGCCTCAAATTAGAAGCTTCTAGGGGAGAAAATGACGTGAGGAAATTTTCAAATCGGTGTATCAAATATTGAGGGAATAAGGTTCGAGTGTTATACTGTGGGCAGGAAATAGTAAGACTTTTTTAATTTCGCGCAAAAAAACGTTTCTTGGAATGAGCCTCAGACATCTTTGCCAAATATCATATCAAAATAATCATCGCGAAATATTCGGCCGACATAGTCACACAGCACAGTTGATAATTCGAGCAACCATAGAATGGTTTAGCACCACGTTCACTCTACTAGATAAGAGAGAGAGAGAGAGACGCCCTACAGCGCGTACCGAAGACACAACTGGTGTAGGTAGCATAGTATCGAAAAGGATGAGTTCAACCGCGTTTGTGTGCTTGAAGCTGTCTCCATCCATTTTACGAAAGATTTTGCGAAAGGAATTTGATTTGCTTAGCCAATTGAACTCGTGCAAGAATTAAGGGGGAAGTCTACTTTAGAAGCTTAAAAAATGGATTTTTGTTTTGCTTAAATCTCTTTAAAAATATCTAAGAATATGTCGCCAAAAATATAAATTGAAATTCGAAATATTTTCGAAGCTAGAATGAAAATAGTGACCGAGCGTCTATTAGATATATGAGAGATTGAGGAGAAAGTGAAAACTTTGACGGGCGATTTCTCGGTTTTTCATTTTTACGATTTTACTGAATTGGCGGGTAAGATAGGAAAAAAAAGTAAACATCCTATCGAAACGAATCAAAATGCTTTGTATTTCGAATCAAATTCTCTTCTAGGTGAACCTAAAATACCTTAAGAAAGTTAACATTAATCCAGGTTTTAAACGATTTAAGGTAAATTTTTTTTGTTTTTTAAATGCATTTTTTTTTAATCTGCGAAAAGTTGTTAAATTTTTCACTTTTTGTTGAATTTTCTTCTTCTTCTTCTTTCTCTTTCACCTTGAAATTACACAATTGAAAGATAAAAATTTCTTTTGTTTTTTTGTCTCAGATGAAAATTGCGACCTGCATCTTGCTCGCCACAAAGAATGTGCACACTCGAGGCGCCTCCGTAAATTTCTTTAAACATGAAGAATATCTAATGCACAATAATAAAAAAATTTGAGAAGACTCTTCAAATATATAAGAATAAATTGTAAATGTTTCATTTCAATCAGACATTTCTTTTCTAATTCTTAAAAATATAGATTTTTTGAAGCCTCTAAAGTAGGCTCCCCCCTTAAAGCCGCACACTTCGCACGTTCGGTGAATCTTTTTCAGTGATGATGAAGTTCAGTTTTGGTTGAACATCACATTAATAAATAAGAATAATCCACTAATTGCATATATATCTTCAAAAAGTTAACCATAATATTATAGTCAACAGCGCACGCTATATTAATGAGTCTCGTGCCTGAATTGGAGGATGTTTATGTGAACTACTTTTGGTACCAACAACACAGACTTAAATTCCATACAGCCCAGGGAAGGATCAATTTAATAAAGAAAACTTTTGGTGAGCGCATAATCTGGCGTCGTGGATCGTTCTCCAATATTGTGTTCGATAAGGTCGAGACGATTGACATCTTGAAAAAGGATATGCTTCTTGGATCCTACTCTAATGTTTGACAGCAATAAATAATTTTTGTGCTTGCTTGGAAGTAGTGAATACGGCCAAGTAGAACTCCTTATTGACCGTCTGTCTCTATGGAAAAAATTCATGATGTAAAAAATCAGGAATATCAAAAAAAAAGAGTATATCCTTGATTTTTCAACGGCTTTGGCGTGATTTTTTGATTTCGGCTCGTTTTTTATGTCCATTCCGATGATTATTGACTTGTTTGCATGTCAAACTTATATTATATAATTAGAAATATTATATAATTAAAATAGACGTTATACATAATGCTCTCCATGAATGTGGGAACGATCAAGCATGTCCAAAAAGACCTGTTTACGGTACTCGCTTTGAAAAAAATTCAGCTTTATCGGGACGAGTCGAGCAAGAACGCGTTTCATACTCAAAATATCCACCAAAACCTTTCGGACGAACTCGTGAGAGATCTCGTGCTTTCCATCTTCTTCTTCTTCTTCCACTTGCCTGACAATTTTCAAGCACCATATGCTTCACTTTTTTAATATTGTCATCAGTTGAAGAGGAGGTCGTCCAAAACGGGACATGTCTACAACAATCTCTCGATCGTCCTCCAGGGCTTTGTAAAACTCGTAGACTCCGAATAAACTCGTTCAGATCCGATCACTTTAGTATATAGCTGTCATAAAAAAAGTCCGAAATAAAGTTCATATGAAAGCTTTTTTTTTTTATTTGTGAAGCATATTATAGCTTTGGTACAACCGCAGTTAAGTTAACGATGTCTATAAGCTTAGAAATACATTAGAAAGAATGCCAAAAACTTTATCCTTTCATTGCATTTCATTCCAGTATATTAAGAAAAAATTCTTATTAAATCATAAATCTAACATAAAACGTTTCTATCATCAATATTTTATGTTGTTTATTAAAAATTATTTCAGAACTTATTAAAATTTCGTAAAAGAAAAATATTGTTTCTGCTTTAAAGTAAACAAAAAAAATACGAAACCGAAAACTTGATTATTTGAATTTTTCGCATGAATTGTGAAGTTAGGAGAAAAAATTCTTTGTACGCAAGCTATAGCCCTTTTCATTAACTCCAATATTGCCATATAACTTTTCTCTGATAATCGATAGCCCTAGTTGCTAGAGATTTTTTCACAGTTATTGTAATTTCAATTATTATAAATAATAATAATTTTTTTCTTTCAAACTGATAGTTTTGCCGGAAATCCAGATAAAGCAAAAATTTAGCCACGCCCTTTCATTTCCTTTTCTCGGCCTCCTATTGCGAGTAAATCATTTTTTGCTTGGTTTTTGTTATTTTATCTTTAATTTCTGATGGATTTCAAATTTTTATGAATTTTTTTGTTTTTTATCATTTTCAATGGCACTAGTCTGCTATGTACATACATACGTATATATGTATGTATATACATAGATATTTATATGTGTATATTTATACATTAAAACCATTTAAAAACCGCACATTTATGTAAATATTTGCTTTTCGCGAAATTTACGCCACGCGCATTATTAACACGCAGCGTGACATTGTCTTGGCGACTCAACAGTGCGTATGAGTAATCTACAATTTGCTTAATATCGATTTCTTTGTGGCGACGCAACATTTCGAAAATTTCGAAAATTTCCAGAAATCAAGAACTGTCAAAAGCAACACTTAGACGCTAAGACATTTGGTAAAACCAACAGCAAAGTACGAATGCTACATTGCTGCTAGAACAAAAACAAAAAAAAGAAAATTAAACTTAAATGCTGACAGCAGAATGAAGCACCAACAACTCAATAGTGCATTTCACATTTTGTACACACAGCTGCTGCTTGGAGGAGTACAATGACCCACAGGCGTCTGCCAATAAACAAAAGCGTTTATTGCGACAACAACAACTACAGCTACAAGGAGTACAAGAATATACATATGTATGTATGTATGTATGTATGTAGGCATGTAGTAAAGTTTGCGTGTATGTGTGTATGCGTGTATATAGGCGTAGCGTGTGGTTGTATGTATATGTGGCTATCTGCATATACATACATATGTATAAAAATATGTATGTAACTGTATATGTCTGCGTGTGATAACACTTTTTACCTTTAATTTGCAACACTCACTTGTACCAGCAACTAATCGAAAAGTACACAGAATTTCAGTATTTTAAAGTAAGCAACATTTCAAGTGGCAACAACAGCAATGAAATAAAAGTAAAATTAAAACTTGTGTGAGCAACTAGTCAAATGCCTCGCATTAACCGAACAAATATTTGTAGAAAAAAAAAAAATAAATATGTGTGAGTGTGCCTGTGTATGTGTGTGCGCGCGTGTAGTTGTGTGCCTTATTGTGCTTACAAATTTATTTGGCATTAAAATTGTGTACTCTAAACTAAATTTGTCACATTCGCCACACACACACACACACACACGCATACAAATTTAGAGCGCTATCACTAAATATATACACCGCAGTGAAAAAGAAAGCAGAATACAACAAGATAAAATCGGCCAGGCGCTCAAAAGCGCACGCTAGCAACGCTGGTGAAATGCTGAGACACTTAAATGTGCTTGTGGCTAAATGTTGACGGCGCAGGAAGGTGGGTACATTTGAACGCAAATTGAAAGATACACACAATAATACCTTTAAACACACATACAAATACACTTTCAACCATACATATGCACACACACATACTTAGTTGGTTACATTTATTCTATAAATACCAACAAGGAGGTGTGTTGAGCACATAGCTACGCATATATAGTATAACACATATACACACACACACACACATGCCAGCGCCCATTAGCACGGCATGCGATCTTCCGTTAACCCACCGCGCCGCCATAGCAAAGGCCAGGCATTTAACCAGCAGCTCGCACGGTTACACGCCTTTCCGCACGCTTCTAGACAACCAGCAACCAACAACCAGCACAGCGCACAGGCCATTAGAAATTTTAGCTATTTTAGATTTGCTGTTTCAAATAAATAAAAGCAACAACAACAACAAAACGAATATAGTAATATTATAATAATACAGGAATTCAAATAGAAATTCTGCTTTTCGCTTTTTTTTCATGCGTTGAATTTTCCAATTTTGTGCGCACAGCTCTTGGCAGCCGTGTGGGAACGTGTCGCCATGATCACAGTCCACACATCTACATGCATGCGCGCTATCTGCTCAAAGCGGGAAAATGTGTGTGATTTTTTCCGTTTTTTGTTTTTAATTTTTCACTTTTCAATTTTTCGTTTTTATGCTCTTGCAACATGTTGCTAGGGAGTATAATGGTTTTGTTCAGCTGACGGTTATACGTAACACCTAAAACTAAGCGAGATAGATATAGGATTATGTATATATAAATGATCAGCATTACGGAAGTATTTGAAATTAGGTTGACTCTCTGTCTGTCCGTCCACCGTACAAGCTTTAGCTTGAGTAAAAATTGAGATATCTTGATGAAGCTTGGTGTGCAGGTTCATTGGTACAAAAAAAATTCAAATTCGTAGATGAGCGTAAACAGAGCACTGCCACGCCCACATCAGAGGTATTAAATTTTACGCCCGATATGGTATGAGAGATCTTTAAAGGAGCCGAAGTCAATATTAGGCGATGAGCGTGCCACCGCCCACTTTTAGCTGAAAATACATATCTCCAGACTCGATTTCAATGAAATTTGGTACATGAGATTGAACTCAGTGTTTATACTTCATATTTTATCGAAAATATCGAACAATGTGTGAGAAATGGGTTCAGTCGGGTTAATACTTCCCTAAGCCCCCATATACCTAATAACGGGTGGACCATTTAACATTTTAAATTTGAATTATCTATATTTCGACATTGGAAACGTCAAATACCATTCGGAAAGTGACAGATATTCATTAAAAAGACTAAAATTAACGAAATGGCTCACTATTCACTAGAAGAAAACTGGGAAATATCGAAAAAAAAACCGGAGATGGTCAATTTTACCGCAAAATCATCTTTTCGGACGAGGCTCATTTCCACCTCGATACCTCGTTGATTACGTTAACAAGCAGAATTGTCGCATTTGGGGCACAGGACGGCGCTATGTGCCATACAGCAAACGCTACACTCAATCCTTTACTCCCTATCTTCGAAAATCGCATAATCAGCAAACGAGGTGATGTGAATTGGCCTCAAAGAAGCTGCGATTTAACTCCGTTGGACTATTTTCTGTGGGGAGCTGTTAAAGATTAATGTTACGCCAACCAACCAGAAACAATTCAAGATCTAAAGCATGAGATTCCAGCTGCTGTAGCAGCCATAAGGCCTGAAACCATCGAGAATGTACTCCAAAATTGGGTGGATCGGATAAGCTACTGTAAACTCAGCAGTGGTGGTCATTTGTCCGAAATTGTTTTCCACAAATAAATTTCATAAAACAACCTTTTAAATAAATGTTAGACCTTTGCAAAATATCAAGCCTTTTTTTTATTGACTTTTTAAATTTAAAATTTTATACGGCCCACCCTTTATACAGATTTTCTATCTTCCAGGTGACTTTATACCGCATACATCAGCCAATATGTGAGTTATCTTAATAAAATTGAGACGACATGCTTTTCTTTAACGGTGCATATTTGAGCTCTGAATGAATAAAATCCGGCGAGAACGAGCCCTGGATCCCATACAATTAACAAACATTAAGTACCTGAATGTACTACCCTGGCTTTAAAGGGTTACTTGGGTTTACGGGTTTCAAAAAATCGAACTTTTAATTATCTTTTCAACATTTCTATAATTTTTTCCTAAATTTTCGAGCTGATACGAGTAATAGTTTCGAAGATACAGCCTTGAGAACTTGTGCGCTCGCGGCTAGCTAGGCTACGTGTGACGTCTTTAAATGCGTTTTTCTCGAAACTGTGTTTTTGAAGTCGGTTTGTAAGGTTTTTGAGATTTTTGAGGTTTTAACTAAAACACGTATTTTTTCACTTAAGATAATGCTGTAAGGAGTTATGCTGCCAACCCGTGCGCATCTCTTTTCCGAGGGGTCAACGGAAATGGCATCGCAATGGCCGAGTTTAAAATATTTTTTTCCAAAAATTTCAGAATTTCGTTGTTAATAGCGTCTGTTCAAAACAATATAAAAACCTAATAAAATATTTCATTTTTTATATGAGTTGAAAAAAGTCTGTTTTTTACCCGAGGAAACCCATGTAACAACATAATCCTTGTAAGTTGCAATACGAAAAAATATTCGGTTGCACCGGAACTTATCTCTTCCTTATTTGCTTTTTTATTTATTTTTTACTTTTTTATGGCGCGTACGTGGGGAGTTATTTTAAGCGCTACGCTGGCGCTGATATATTTGAATTTGAAAGAGGAAATTTTTTAATTTTATTTTCGAAACGCTTAAAAAATGTGTGTGTTCTAAGCACATATTTAGACAATGTGTGGCGCTGTACCGGGAATCGCGGAAATACTCTCTATGGTGCCTCATCGAACGTAAGAGGGATGAGTTTATACTAGATTGCTAGGGATTTATTGTAAAATGCTAAGCATTGACTTGTGTAGCTTTAAACTAATAGTTTTGCAGAAAAACAAGATTACCTTCAAGGATAGTCAGTTCCGAATCGTTCAGTTTGTGTGACAGCTACATATATGAATCTTATAGTATTCTAATCTGAACATTCTGTTCGCAGATTGTTGTTCCTATTTATGTCAAGCCAATTCGACCTGGATCAATAAGTGTTAGCTTATATACTATTCAAATGAAAATCAGTTTGATTTGGGGAAATCCGATGGCTACTCCAACTACTTTCATGCTTTAGGAAAGGAGGAATTGGTTTTAAACGGGTCACTTAGTCGAGATGGTAGAGGTAATGGTAGTGTTATGAGGAGTTATATTGTATATTTTTGATGTTATATTTCAAATATGCATATCGACCAAAAAAATAAAATTGAATCGAAAACATTTTCGAGCGATTATTTTTTACAACCTTTAACGTGGATTATGTCAGAGAAAGTTCGTCGTTGAACTTAATTCAAATTTTGGCGATGAAGTTCATCAAGGGCATATTAGGAAGTGAAGATCGTCCAAAATTAGTTGTTGTGCCGGAAACTATTGACGCTGTTCGTAAACTGATATTGCAAGACCATCATGTGACCTGACGTGAGATAGCGGCAACTGTAGATATTAGTGGCATATCATCAATATTGCATGGACATTTGACTGTTGGATCCCACCATTTGTCAATCGCTCAAAAGAACGCTCGTGTCGCTTAGTCGAGAAAAGTGCTAACAAAATACGATAACAGTGCTTTCAAACATGTCTATAAGATCGTGAGAGGCGACGAAACGTGCATTTATGCCTATGCGAGCAAAAGTAAAGATCAGTCGCCTACAGGAGTGTTTCAAGATGAGCTGAATCCAAAAAAAACTGCTGACACACGAAGCACTTCTAAGCAAATGGTTTTTTGGAACAACTGGATTTATCAGAACTATACCACTAGAACAACGCAGAACATTAAATTGTGTTAAAGAAAGCAGGAAAACACACCGAATGATAATGCGAGCTCTCACATATGGATCAAAGAAGTTGCATTTTTTAGCCTCCAAAACATCGATTTGATTAGTAATTTTTATAGTCTAGAAATTTAAAGAAATCGACTTTTTTTATATTTTCAAAGTTTAACTATTCAAGAATATTTGTAGAAGAGGATTTTTCAAAATTCAAATTGTTTTCGGAGATAAAGGCATTTTTCTGACCCGGCATCCAAACTGGTTTTGGCTGGAACGCGAAACTTTAAACGCGTTTTTCTCAAAACTGACTTTACTTGAAATTTTTATAGAGTCTTCTTTATAGGCTTGTCTATGGTTGGAACTAGCCCCATCCCCAAATATTTATTTTTTATTATTTTTAAAAATTTCGAAATAGTCAAAAAAGCGAACCAAAAAAATTTTTTTGGGCAGTCGCAATTTTGTGAAAAATTTTTTTCCCACTTTTCCGTAGTTCCGGTCGTTGCGACATTATTATAGATTTATAATCTTTTTTTTTTTGGTTTCAGATAACTAGGAGGGTTGAAATCATGGGTATGGTCACATGGAAATTTTTAGAGACCCCCTCACTTCGTCAGCTCATAATTTTTGAAATTTTTTACTTTTTTCAGTTTTTAATTTTTTTCTCTACGCTTCTAAAATTAACAAATAAATAATAAAAAAATGGATATTAAAAATATTAATATCCTCTTTTTGACTTTACCTCTTTACCCTCTTATCCTCTTTTAAAAATTACCTGAAATTCCTGCTTCTAGACTAGAATACCCTCTCAAAAGTAAAAATTGGAAAAAATGAACTAAGAAGTAATTGTTTTCGACAGCTGAAGTGTCGGTTGATGCATTTAAATAGAATGCATGTTTTGGAAAGTGACAAAGTGCTTCGACAATTGGTTCTAACACATGAAAATGTAAGAACTTAATGGAGAATATTTTGAAAAACAGTAAAGCGATTTCCAATAAATAAAATTGGTTTTTGTTCTCGAATCCCGAAATATGAAAGGCAACCTTTTTATCAGCAACTAAAAAGCAAAATAAACTAAACATCACTTTTTATAAGTTTACAGGCGAAGGAAAAAGCTTATAATAGAAACCACTCCAATTTAAATAAAATTTGAGTTTTGGCTGTAAAATGGTTATATCTGATAGCGGAAGTTGGAAGGTGTATGCTACATACATATACAAGGTCATTATCGTGCAACAGGCGCCAGGACCCTGCCTCACGGTATTGTGGTCGAGCACGACGAATGCGTAACAAAAGACGCTTTATAACACCAACGTAAAATACAGCATTAATCGTTTGGCCAGGTGGGACGAACTCTCGGTGTACAATACCCTCGGAACCGTAAAAACAAATCAGGATTGTCTTTATTTTTGACATCTGAAGACGACCGACTTCTGTTCGTCACAGACGCGCTCACGACCTTCTTGGAATCGCCTAAACCACTCATGCACATTACTACGGGATAGGCACTGATCAACATAAACTTTTTTCGTCATTTGAAATGTTTCAGTAAACGTTTTCGCAAGTTTAAAACAAAATTTAATATTTGTCTTTGTTCAAAATGCATTTTACGACCGATGACCAAAAGTTGCTGTCACTGTTTGATCGATAACATCGATTGTGGTTATCCAATAGTCTTAAAATTTTTACGGAATGTCAACAAGAGATCAAACTTTTTATTTCATATACCCACCAATAGGTGGCGCCACAAGAAACAGTTATATTTAAAAAGTTCTGATTTTTTTGCGACAGACCTTGTATGTAATATGATGTAGTGAGTCGTAAGCAATAAAAAATTCACTTTAAATATTCTTGATGATGCATTGTTTTGCATTTTAAATGACGAGATATCTTTATAGGGTTCTACAACGTTTCCTTTTGGGAGTTACAAGCCTCGTGGCAAATTTGATATAAACCAATCGGGATATAAAAGTATTGTTCGGCTAAAGTACGAGTATTACCAGTGAGCAGCACTTAATGTTTTCTATTTAGTTCAACTGATATTTGAGGTATATTTGAAAATATCTTCTTTTCAATTCAAAAACTGTTCAATAACTGAACTTGAATAAAACAAAATGCGCTTTGGAAATACAAGCTGCATTGTCTATATAAAGCGCCATGTAAAATCCAAATGTAAATTTATTTCGATTTAAAAAAGTATATGCATAGCCAATAATATCAAACTCCATATGAGCATGTAACAAAAAAACTAAAAATTAAATAATGGACTCACACATGCCCAACGCATTTGTGTTTCCTAGTCGCTGACACTTTCATTTCGGCGTGTGAAACACATTTACGACGGACGAACATAAAAGAATTTAAGTGCTCGCATTTCATTAGTTCGAATGGGAAATCAAGACACCCACCGTCATGCCGTCATAAAACCGCAAACCAGAATAGTAGACAGCTGAAGTCACCGTCTGACCAAATTAACGCGAAGCGCAGACATAAGCGACTACATGCATCTACATACATGCATATGTAAATGTCTGCCTGTATGTCTATATATATATATACATATACATACATATATGTATATGGAAATGTCTGTCTGTTTGTTTATCTAGCAATTACTTAAATGCATATGAACGCTTTTGTAGGTGGATGATGTGACAATGCTAAAATCGGCGCTTAGAAAAAAGAAGCGAGCAAAAATTTTAAAAGTTTTTTCCAGCGCGAGAATGTGCAAGTCTCAAGAGCGCAATTAAAAATTTCAAATAAAAACGCCTAACAAAATGTTTCGTAAAAAATATTGCACTATTTCTATGCACGTTTGTGTGCGTGTAGTACAACTCCCATAATTTTTCGGAACTGCCTGTGTGCCACATTGCCTTGCAACACGCAAAGCAAACACAGCATCAGTGTATGTGTGTATGACCACACGTAACCGTTAGTGTACACACTTTTACTCGAATTTTTATGATAAGCGCATCGGCGACCCATGGAATTTTTCCAAGTTTCATTTTTTTTTTTTTTGTTTTTTTGGTTATGATTTTCCTTCAGCTTTCGCGCCTATTTAAATGCGTGAAAGCGTTTGAACTGTTGCTTTGGCATCTGTGACTTGAAGGTCGCACGCGCTGTCTATGAACTCGTATGCGTCTTATGCTTTTGGGCACAAGCCTTTCGATCATATCGTTTGTGTGATGATTATTTTGTACTAAAATATTGTTCAAAGAAACTAGTTTGAAGCATTTTTAAACAGTAGATTGACCAGCCTCTTGATTGTAAATGAATACTGTGTGGGTCATTGACTGTTTGCTGCATACAAGACACTTAATTGGTCTCTCTTATTAACTAGACACACAAAATTCAGCTATTTTTGCTGCATTCGATCATCCCAGTATAGCGTTGATTTTGGCGTAATCGTCCGACTTTAGCTCGTCAATAAATCTTGAATACCATGAATACATCTGGTTAAATAAAAGGTTTTTCCACCAAAGGAATCGATTTTGTGATCCATCCATTGTATGTCAGCTATCGGCAATTCCGACAAATAAGCAACTTCTTGGGGAGAAAAACCCGTGCGGGGAATTTCAGATTGATATCTCGAAAATTTCATGTTTATCTAGACGGACAGAAAGCCGGACATGGCTAAATCGATTCATCTTTTCACTCTGATTTTTTCTACATTCTTATATATGTACATACGTATGGTGTCTGACGCTTGTTTGTTTGAGTATTACAAACTTCGAAATTGCCGTAAGAACCTGTTGATATGTAAAAAGTCAGGAGAGAATAAAATCTTTTTGTGACAGAAATTGAAACTGTTGGATATTGAGCTGATATCCAAGTTTTTATCAGATTTTAAGTTCCCTATACTACTAAAGGGAAAATAATAAGACTTAGTACGTAATTTTAAAGTTGTTCATATGTTCTTCAAAACCTATGTCGTTCCCCTCAAAGGAATCCACCTTGGTCCCAGTACACTTGCGCCAATGTTTTTTCCAATCCCTGAAGCAGTTGTTAAAGTCGATTTCCAGAATAGCCTTCAATGCACGTAGCGATTTACGTCTAATGTCTTCAATTGACTCAGTGAGCGGTTGTTTGAGTTAGCCAAATAGCCTGTAGTCCCACAGTGCTAAATCAGGCAAATAGTTGCGATATTAGTTGAAAATTTGACGAAAAACTCAGAAAGAATCATTGTAGTATGCGACTATGCATTATCGAGGTGCAAAAACCAGAGTTGTCGGCCAATAATTCCGGTATCTTTTTACGAATAGCTTCGCGCAACAACGCATAACACTCAAATAGTATTCCTTGTTGACTGTTTGGCCCGTCGGAAGGTGTTCGGAGTGCTCGACACCACGATAATCGAATAAATGGGTCAACATAACCTCGATTTTTAACCCGCTTTGAGGTGGGATTGTCGTCTTCGGCCTTTGCCACGGTATTCGACCGATTGATCGTCTATTTCCGGGTCGGAAGCATAGATCCAAGACTTATCGCCAGTAAAAATACATTTTGGGACATCGTGGTAGTCGAAAAGTATTGTTTTACAGACGTTCACGCGAAGCTGTTTTCGAAAAAATTTAGTGATTTGGATGGAATCCTGCGTTAAATTTTCTGGGCCCAAATGATATTTTATAATGGTTTTCACTGATCCTTCCGATATTCCAACGATGCCAATAAGATCCTTTACTGTTAATCGTCGATTCTCAAGCATCAAATCTATTATTTGATCACCAGTTAATGTTGATGGCCGTCCTGGACGTGGTGCGTCATCAACGAAATCTCAATCTTCTTTCAATAATTTGTAGCAATCAAAAACACTTGCTCGCGACAAACAATTATCACCGTAGGCCTTTTCCAACATTCTAAACGATTCGGCATCAGAAACTTGATTCCGCACACAAAATTTAATGGAACTTTTTTATTGAATAATTTCACTCAACGTAAAAATTGCTGAATGTACTTTTTGTATTTCAGGAAGACAGCCGTATACTGAACACTAATGATCATTTCATTATGATTTTGATGTCTAGACGGTAGCGTCTGTTTCCGGGGTGTTAAGCAAAGACCCAAGACTCATAGCCAGTGCTGTTACGCTTCCTGATATCGTGGTTGTCCAAAAGTATTGTTTCACTAATGATCATATCATTATAATTTTTTTTTCGTTGTGAGATGAGAAATAGTTGGAAATGTGTGGATCTGCATTAAGGTTTCTAAAATATGTCTAGATATACCATAAATCCTTGCAAAAAAAGGCGGTTTTTTTTTGCTTAAATCTCATTAATAATAATCGAAGAATATGTCCCCAAAGTTTTAAATTTGAATTTGAAATATTTTCGAGGCTAGAAGGAAAATGGTGACCGAGCGTCTAGCAGATATATGAGCGATTGGGCAGAACAAAAACTTTGACGCGGGATTTCTCGGTTTTTCATTTTTACAATTTTTCTTTGGGATGGGCAAGATAGAAAAAAAACTAAACGTCGTATGGAATTCGGGCAAAGTTTATTATCTTTGGCATTAAATTATTTTCTATTTTAATTAAACAAAAAACTAAGAAAATTCAAGTGTGAACATATTTTCAAACAACTTAACGTAAAATTTTCAATTTTTTTTTTAAATTTTTAAAAAATTTCTAAAACTTTACACTTTTTTTTGGAATTTTTTTTATTTTAACTAGAAGATAAATTATTAAAAAATATAAATCTCTTTGAATTTGTTGTTTCCGATTGAAATTGCGACCAGCATTTTGCCCGCCGTTCGGCAAATGCACATGCGAAATGCATCGGGCAATTGCCTCCCAAGGGCAGAATATCAAAGATTTCGTATCAAAAAAAAAATTGTGAATGATGTTTAAATATACAAATAAACCGTAGAAATTTCGCTTTAATAAATTATTTCTTTCCCTACGAAAAAAATTCTCAAAAAAAATCGATTTTTCGAAGCCTCTAAATCAGGCTCCCCCCTTAAAGCTGTGCTTATTGCATTTGGAGTAGAGTGTTGCTACCGCATAGTTGGTTCGACAATGAACACTGTTTTTAAGTCAAAAACCATTATGAAATATTGGATAAGAAATTGCCAATATAAACAAGAAAAAAATATTTATTTGAAACAAATGATAACAGACCAGTAACGGTTTAATATCTGCGGACTGCTTAATCGGGTGAGTTACGACCTAGAACCTCACAGCTAAACCAACGTTTTTGTAAAGACCTACATATATCACGAGATTATTTTAATATTTACGTTAATTTAACTAGCAGACTTTGTTCGGATATCTCTAAAATTTAGGAAGAGCTTGAAAGACAGACAAGCAGACGGACAGTCTTAACAGCTCAATCTACTTACTGATTATTTTTGCAAGTTCACCTTAACGATTCTATGCTCAAAATCAGAATCAGATCATTACATGAGTCTCCTAAACTGGTATGTGTTCGATACCACTGACAAACTTTTACTAAAGTGGAAAATGCGTCGCTCAAAACTCATTGACAATGTTAAGAATGATTCACGGAACAAACAACTTCAGGCAATCAAATAGATTTACATACATATGTATATGTAAGCCAATATTGTAAATGTATAAACAAACGTTGTAGAGTCATTTATTTACATATCAAATTGTTGTTGGTTCTTTAGTTTGTTTTACCAATTACATTTAAATTAGGGACGAGCCGAATATCAGTGTTGCCGGAAAACAAGCCTTGATTAAATCATAAAATTATTTCCAAATAATATTTGAATGTCAGTCCACAGCAAACATACATACGTATACACTTACAAGCCTAAGTAAGACACCCATTTACATACTATATATACTTTACATAATTGTAAACTGTATAATGAGGAGAAATAGAGACACGTGCGCGTTTCGCTTTCGTCGGTGTTCGACCAGCCTTGTAAAAGCAATAAAACGCGCCACAAGCTCTGTCATGTTGTAAGCGCAAGCAACGCGCTCGTTCAGTGCTCTTTGTAGAAACTAAATTACTAGTATTTCATGCGATTCTCGAGTATTTTGTAGCGCTGTCAGACGCCTTCACCCGTTTGTGGTGTATGTCGACTGCTTTGGAAAATCTTCTAATTTCACTTGTGTGTTTGTGTATGTGTGCGTTTGATGAATGTTATAAATTATTTAAATAAAAAACTAAAAAAAAAATATTGCGATACAAAAATTAGTTTTTGAAATTAAATAATTTTAGGTGCACCAACACACACACACACACACCCGGGTATTATTGGAAGCATTTAATTCGCGCTGGCCTTGATATTCACTCGTCCAGCGTGTGATCAAAGATCGTTTTATCATTTGTCGTCAAGTTGAATTCTGCATTAATGAAGCAGTTTGCTTAAAATTAGATTTTTTTGTTGCAGCAATGTGTAGGAAATACATGCATTTAATTAAATTTATGGCGCCTTTTATTAAGGGTATATATGCTACATAAAAAAAACTGTCAACATTTTAGATGACAAAGGGGGGAATGACAATCATCACAGCGATGTTTGAGGTGAAACATAAAACACCGCAAACTTTTTGCCAAATTTTTTGCTATATTCGAATGCCAATCGTGCGTTTCGCAGCAAGCAAATCACTTGATGGCGTCCTGATTTTAAAATTTTTAAACATTTTTTTCAGCTTCTAACATATAGCCTGCGGACTCAAGGAAAGGTGTCACGGCGTGGGTGTGAAGCTTCGACAAGAATTCTATTTGAAATGTATGTCAAGTATCGCATCAGAAATGCTAAATTTATGCGTTTTTATGAGAAGTCGTTTAACTATACTTTTTGCACCGGGAAATTAACGGAGGAGATTGGTTTGTGTGCTGAATCATACATGCAGTAAAAGATTTGGTAATCATTTCGTCTTAACAATTTCATTATAAATATTATTTATTAACAGCGTAAAAAACTCACTGAAACAAAAATACTATCCCAGAGTTGTTAGGTTTAGGTATTTAAGAATCCTAATTATTTTTTAAGAGTTCCTCAAACCAACCATACCACTAACAATCTAGAACGTCGAGAAAGCCGTTAATTACATAATTTTTTTTTTTGAGAAAAAACTAAAACTTATTTTTCAGGGGCTTTATTATATACAAGGCGCGTTTAAAAGGAACACAGGACTTAAAAAAAAAACAGAAAAAATGTTTTTTTCAACAAAATCAAATTATTTTATTGAAAAAAGTCTCCTTCTGGTTCAATACTTCAATACAGCTTTTTGCACGGTCCAAAAGCATGTCGAACGAGTGTTTTAGCTCGTTGGCCGGTATGGCCGCCAGTATGCCGGTACAAGCCTTTTGAGCGGCCTCTACGTCTGCATAACGCTTTCCTTTCATGGCCAAATGCATTAATCCGAAAAGGAAGAAGTCGCGCGGTGCCATATCAGGTGAATATGCGGAGTGGTTAATGGTTAAAATGTGATTTTTGATCAAATAATCGGTCACAAGATGTCCCTGAATGTTGGATTCTGAGCAATTTTTGGTCGTCAGTCAATTAGTGCGGGAATGTTCGGTCAAAATGCGATAAATCGATGTTTTGGAGATGTTCAATTCCATTTCCATGAATTTCAATAATGATTTCGACTGATTTTTGATGAATTCACGCACAGTTTCTATGGAATTTCCGGTGATCGCGGATTTTGATTGGCTTTTGGATTTGAATTGTTGATCGTTATTTATGTCCTCACGATCACTTTGAAAACGTTGAAACCACTCTTGCAGTCTGCTACGGGATGGACAATCATCGCCATAAACTGTTTTCATCAATGGAAACGTTTCGGTAAAAGTTTTACCAATTTTAAAATGACATTTAATGTTGACTCTTTGTTCGAAGCTCATTTTCGCACCGATAACACAAACCTACTGACACTTACGCAATAACTTCACTTCCAATTGATGAAATGTCATGAAATTCTCACTGGATAATCGATAAAGATATCAGATTCTAACGCACCAGGGGACATATAGATGGCGCCACCGGTAGATGCTGTTTACTTTGGAACTTTTGTATTTTCAGTGCTTAAGGATTTTCCAAGATTCTCACTTTTGACTTGAATTGGTTTCGTCTATCTTAACATGACTTCATTTTAATTTAACTTAAGCTTTAATTACATAAGATAAGCCTTCATTTTAACTCAGTGCAATTGAAAGTTTAATTTTTTACACAATTTAGTGTGCACATATTTGGTTGGCACTGACTGGGTTAGGTGAGATTAGATGGCTGATCAATGATCGCACGTGAACTACTATATGTAGTCCTTTGTGAGTCCATAGAAAGGAAGAACTTTTGTGTTCGAACATATAAATTACCAAAACGCTTAATAGCCAAAAAAAAAAAAACAAAATTGCCCTGGCGTTTGATTTCCATTCCCACCAGCTCGGTGGGATGTCTAATGATATTCCCAAGAGTGTAAGTCTTGACATCCCAACCTTAACCTTAAGAAGGAAGTGTTGAGTTGTTTCCATCTCATTTTCTTTCATACAACTTTGACAGATATCGTCCAGTAGGATTCCCAGCCTTACTACATTAACGCCAAAAGGGCAATGGCCCTTAAAAGTCCCATAACTGGGAACAGTCTAGCCTTACTGAGGACAAAACGATCCCTTGCGGACAAAAATATTTCTTGCGATGGATCTTGGATCTCTGCAGTTGGCGTCTGGTAAGGTTCCCAACCTTACAGCATGGACGCCATTAGGGCGGGAGCGGCTAACCTTACTAAGGGCAAAGATATCACTGGGGTGCCTTTCCTTACTAGCTCATCAGCTTTACAATTGCCTGTGATTCCGCTGTGGCCTCGCACCAATACCAATCTTATCACAAAGACACTTGATGTTATTAATAACGAGGTTAAACACCCTTTGATCAGCCCTGAACGCACTGTTCAAGAGTTCAAGGTGAGTATCGTCGCTCTGCTATCTGATTGGATAGTCACTTCTCTGAAGGAGAATGCACTTCGGAACAGTACATCTAATTCTAATTAAATGACTGCAACCTCGACATGGAAGGCACTGCAATAGTCAGTGAGTCTAAAACTGGAGTTGGTAGAGAGCTCCTGACAGTAAATCTCTCCACCAACCTTCTCCCAAGCTTTGACCCGTCCGTGAAGAAGCTCACTGCTCCTCTCATCCAACGGCTTCTTCTCACCCACAACTTCCTCGCCGGTGTATAGGTAGAGAAGTAGCCGACAGAGTTCGGTTTGGCGACTTCATTATTCAAGTGATCCGGTATGAAGTCAAGGACTGACTAAATATTTCGAAAATTACCGTATTGACATAATTTTTCTTATGAAAGATGAGTTACCTGATAGAGGCCAGAGGGGCTGATAAAAGAAGGGCGAATATTATTTTGTGAGAGTTATGGGATATAAAGTCTTTGTGATATCACTGAACTGACTGTGTTACCAAATCTAAACTTTTATTTAAGCAAATATAAGTTTCAACTTTACAAGCTAACGGTACATTTCTGTAATAATTATATTATAATTGCTATCGTTGAAATTGATGGTGTTATGCAAGATGTGCACCAAGGATTCATAAGAAATCTTGACATAATTAATAGGTGTTATAGTAGCTTTCGATTCGCCACTTCTCAGCCCGCTATTTTTGAGAGAGAGAGAGAGAGAGAGAGAGAATATGTTTTAGCTCTGCTTTGATGTTAATAATTTTACCCGTGATTACAAGAACAATTTATGAACTTTATTTGACTATAGAGAGTTGGAAGACAACTCTTCAGGGTGGTGTAACCCTTTTCATCTGCAAAAATATAGAAAGCAGCTATAAACATATATAAAAAATTTAAAATTTCTAGCTTTAATAGATTTAATGGAAAAAGTGCAACAAAGTAAAACTTAATAATATGTTGATTTCTCATTTTTAGTGAAGATTTCCTCAATAAAATAGTCATTGCTAATCGAAATGGCCTTCGGAGAAGCCATTGCTTTTTTAAGGATTTTCTAAGGGTGCCCGCAAAGTGTATGCTCAAAGTTGAGCCGAGCATAAATTGCAAAATGCGCTCAGCTTGGCTTCAAGCGTCCACTAACACTTTCGAAATTGCTTTAAAATTCTAATTTATTCACTTTCACCTTGAAAATAACGCGCATACTTCCGATTTAGACGCAGCCATTTACGTTCTTACTTGTCCTGTCGAAGATTTATTGCTGTTCAAAGTAGAATTTCGGTGAAAATTATAATTTGTGGGGTGGTGGTGTGATGTCACTTTGCTGCGCTGCGCACAACCAAAAATATATATTTACTTATAGCCGGCAACTATTTAAAATTTGCTTGGCAAAAATCCTAAAATCCCGTGCAGACGCGTGTGACACAGAAAAAATGCGACGCAAAATTATCGCACAAAATTTGTCAAGAACAAAAATACAAACAAAAACAACAAAAACTAGAAATAAAAACGCAAAAACCAAAAACAAAAAAAAAAGGAATTGAAAAAGGCGAAAAGTGTAAATTTAGTGTCAATTTCACTGTCGCAACGGCAATGCAGCACCTGCGCATCGCCGCCTGAGAATAATGTCTCAATGTCTATTTAAAAAGACACTTGGCTAACTATGCGTATTTAGCGCAAATTGATGTCAAGATTTCCGTTTTAAATTTCTCTTTCTTTTTCTTGATTTTCGATTTTTTTTTGTTTCGTTTTTTTTTTTGTTTTTTGTTTTTTGTTTTTTTCTTTTTTTTTTGTGGTTTGCTTTGGCAACGCTTGTGCAAAGGGTTGAGGGCGTTGCGAGCATTTTGTTGCGTGTGTCTGATGGCACTTGTCTGCAACGTGATATCGCGTCGGTGGCTGAGGTGTTAATGGGGTGGGTGCCATTAAAATTTTAATTCGAGATATTGTAAGTGCGTACTTAGTGACTTAGGAAACCAAAAATTAGATAGAAACTTAAGAAAAATTTAGCTAAGAAATTTTGCTTTTGAAAATGCACACGCAAGTAGATAACAAACATGCATTTAGATACATACATTTATGTATATACATTTGTATGTGTGTATATATGTATATTCTCACACACACACACTCACACATATTATATCACTGTGTCTGTGTGCGCGTAAATCACTCGTGCAAAGCGCGCGATTGGCAGAAGTGGGTCGAACTATTTACAAGCACTTAAGCGAGAAATAAAGAAAACGTAGAAGAAGAGGAAGCACAAAATAAGATCAAACGAGTTGCAAGTTTCAAAATAGAAACACAATTTTCCAAATTGTCATGGCATTGTCAGCGCGCGCTGTTGACTTCTTCAGCGTTTGCCTTCCTTGGAAGCACGAATGTCTCGGCATACACATACATACATATATGTATGCACATATGCAATCACACACGCACACACACATGCGTTAGTAATCACTTCCGTGCGCGCTTTTCGCAAAAATCATTGTAACGGTATTTGTTGTCGAGCCATTTGTCGCTGTCATTTATAGTTGCTAGCTGTTTTTGTTATTTTTGTTGCGTTTCTTGACTCGGTGACACACATTTGCAGCGTTGCATTGCGCTTCCTGTCAAAAGATTACGCCAAAACTACGCGCGACAAAGGCATGTTGTTGTTGCTGTTGTTTTTTTTTGTTTTTAATTTTATAAATGTATGCATCTCCACGTTCGTGTGTGTTCGTGTGTGTGTTTGTTCTTGGTGCCGCGCTGACTTTATGACACTCATCGCTAATTGGGTGTAGAAAATGCTTCGAAGGCTGCCAAGCGGAGAGTTTCGCGTATTTTATTTGTTTTTCCAGCGCTGCCAGCGGCAAAGGATATTTCACTCGTGATAAATGAGGCGTTGATGGCGCGCTTCGGCATCTGCGCGCTACTTTCAAACTTCAATAATGTAATTAAATGCTGTGAGGGCGAAAGCACTTTGAATCTAAGCTGTTAAACATATTTTTTGTTGTAAAGTTTGTAATGAAGTGCTTTCGGTAATTTAGTTGGAAGATTAAAGGGTATTTTACGCATAAATTTGCTAACTGTTAGTTATGTGTCTTTCACTTAAGGGGTTATAACCACTGGCTAGTTCGAAAAAACGAGTTTTCTTCGTGATTTTTTTATTTATTTTTTTTTTTTGAATGGGAATATTATTGTTAACAAAAACAAGAAAAAACGTCAACTTCGGTTACACCGAAGCTAAATACCCTTCACAGGTGCATTTCTCTTAGGAACTATGTGTCCAGTTTGTACGGAAGCTATATGCTATAGTAACCCGTTCTGAACAAGTTTTTTAGAGATTACATTGTTACCTTAAAAAATAATCTATACCAAATTTCGTGAATATATCTTGTCAAATGTGAAAGTTGTTTATACAATAACTTGATTCCTATCGTTCAGTTTGTATGGCAGCTATATGCTATAGTTAACCGATCTGAACAATTTCTTCGGAGATTATGTTGTTGCCTTAGAAAATAATCTATACCAAATTTCGTGAATATATCTTGTCAAATGTGAAAGTTGTCCATACAACAACTTGATTCCGATCGCTCAGTTTGTATGGTAGCTATATGCTATAGTTAACCGATCTGAACAATTTCTTAGGAGATTATGTTGTTGCCTTAGAAAATAATATATACCAAATTTCGTGAATATATCTTGTCAAATGTGAAAGTTGTCCATACAAGAATTTGATTCCGATCGCTCAGTTTGTATGGTAGCTATATGCTATAGTTAACCGATCTGAACGATTTTCTAGGATATTACATTTTTGCTCTAGAAAATAATCTATACCAAATTTGGTGAAGATACATTGTCAAATGCGAAAGTTTTCCATATGAGAACTTGATTCCGATCGTTCAGTTTATATGGCAGCTATACGTTATAGTGGTCCGATATCGGCCGTTCCGACAAATGAGCAGCTTCTTGAAGAGAAAATGCATTTGCAAAATTTCAAAAGGATATCTTAAAAACTGAGGGACTAGTTCGTATATATACAGACAGACGGACAGACGGACAGACAGACGGACATGGCTAAATCGACTCAGCTCAACATACTGATCATTTATATATATACTTTATAGGGTCTCCGACGCTTCCTTCTGGGTGTTACAAACATCGTGACAAACTTAATATACCCTGTTCAGGGTCTGAGGAATAATAAAGCGTTTGTGGCTGATGGATTGTCGGCTGAACTATATACTATATAAAAATGGCGGCGAAGAAGATCAGCTCTTTACGGTGGAATAGACACGTGGAATCAACACTGTCCAGAACCACCAAAGCACTCGTGATATGCAGACGCCTAGCCGGCAGATCCTGGGGCTGCAAGACAGGTTTCATCAGATGGATGAATACCAGGATCGTAAGGCCTATTGTCACTTATGGAGAGGTTTCTTGGACAACTAAGGCAACACAGGTTTCGGTAGGAATTCGACTATCGAAGCTTCAAAAGCTCGCCAGCGTCTACGATTCAGGTGAATGCACACTTGGCCAACCGCAGCTCTTGAAGTCATGCTGCTTAACCGGAACCGGTGCCTGTGTGATCAAACAGCTAGCGATATATGTATACCATGTTGTTCACGGCGGCAGATGGGTTTTGGGAAAATGGATGATAATGTCGTCTCATTAAATGAAGGCCTTTAGGTAAGACACATCCCTGGCCCTTTTACCAAGGGACGGCGTTACGAAGAGGGTAAACTTCAAAAAGAAGTTTAGAGTTACTCTCGGCAATAAGGCGCAGTGGGGTGGATCTACTACTGAAGAGCAGCACTATCCAGTGGTACATTGACGGCTCGACGTTTATAAGATCGTCACAGGTGACGAATCATGGATCAATGCGTATGAGCCCAAAACAAAACAGCAATCGACCGTGTGGGTCTTCCAAGACGAGCCAAATCCAACGAAAGTTGTTCGTGGAAGAAGCACTTCGAAGCAAATGGTCGCGTGTTTCTTCGGCAAAACTGGTCATGTGGCGACTGTTCCGCTTGAGCAACGTAGGATGGTACATCACCATTTGTTTGCCTGAAGTCTTCAGAGAAATTCGAAAAACGAACAAGAGAAGACGAATCATTGTGCACATGACAATGCGAGCTCTCACACATCGGCTCGAACCAGCGCCTTTTTGACCGGCCAAAACGTCGAATTGATGGGTCATCCGCCGTACAGCTCTGACTTGGCACCCAATGACTTCTTATTATTCCCACACATCAAGAAAATAATGGGTGGTCAACGATTTTCGTGGCCAGAAGATGCTGTTGGAGCATTCAAAAACCATGTTTTGGAGGTATCTCAGTCGGAGTGGAAAAAGTGCTTCGAAAATTGGTTTGAGCGCATGCAAAAGTGTATAAATCTTGATGGAGAATATTTTGAAAAACAATAAAACCATTTTCGTTGATAAATATTCCTATTTTCATTATTAGGCCAGAAATATATATAGCAGCCCTCATATTTCCATTCCCATTAGCTCACCCCGATGCCTAGAGGTGTGAAATACGTTGTGCTTTAACGTTGATACCGGAAAAATGGGACAGTCTTGAAGTAAGATATGACATGATTTTTAATTTTATCGCATGGACACAGATAGGACAATGATTAGTTTTACTTTACAATTACGTAAAGGTTAACCTTGCTGAGGATTAAGGACTCAATACCATTGCGTTTAACTTGCGTCCAAAAGGATCTTGTAGTAAGAATGTCAAGAGCTCGCTCGACAAAGGCAGTTGAGCTCCAAGCTGTTTTCATTCTACTGATAGCGAGGCTGAAGGCTGAATATTCTGGTATTATAAAAAAAGTAATTTTAAGACGTTGACAGTCAAGTAAGGCATTCCTTAAGGGGATATTCTAATCTAGAAATTAAAAACAAAATTAGTTTTTTTAGTAAGTTTAACTATTCAAGAATATGTGTACAAGAGGATTTTTCAAAATTCAATTTAATTTCGGAGATGTACGCATTTTTCTGACCCGCCATCCAAACTGGTTCGGCCGGAACGCGAAACTTGAAACGCGTTTTTCTCAAAACTGACTTTTTCGGAACGATACCCACGATTTTTCAGGTTCTACTGGACGATTTACTTGAAAATTTTATAGAGTCTTCTATATAAGCTTGTCTATGGTTGGAACTAGCCCCATCCCCAAATTTTTATTTTTATTATTTTTAAAAAATTCAAAATAGTCAGAAAAAATGATCCAAAAAAACTGTTTTTTCAGGCAGTCGCCATTTTGTGAAACATTTTTTTTTTCTCACTTTTCCGTAGTTCCGACATTGCGACATTACTCCAGAGTAATAATCTTTTTTTCTTTTTGGTTTCAGATAACTAGCAGGGTTGAAATCATGGGTATGGTCACGTGGAATTTTTTGGAGACCCCACTGCGTCAGCTCATAATTTTTGAAATTTTTTACTTTTTTAGTCTTTAATTTTTTTCTCTACTCTTCTAAAATTACTAAATAACTAATAAAAAATGGATAGTAGAAATATTAATTGCCTTTTTTTTACGACACTTTCTAAAATTATCTGAAATTCATTTTTCTAGACTAGAATACCCCTTAACAAGGCGGTAATTTTTATAAAGAAGGCGGCGTTCTAGAGCAGCACGACAGCAAACTTGAAAACTTGGAAACCTGAAAATAGTGTTCGTGGATGGTTGCGGTCATCAGACGTCTCCATCAAACAAGAGAAAGCCCATAAATTCTTGAAACTGAAAAAGTGTCGCATGAAAATCGCTCCTGATATGTTGAATGGCATTAATAATTCGTTTAACAAAAAAAGCCAACCAACCTTGTTTTCTATGACGTTTTCCTGTTCCAGTGTTGAAAACTTATATTTTTTTGTAGTTTTTAAGTATATTATAAATATGAGAATGGGCAAAAAATTGTATATATAATGTATATATATGTATATATACGTATGTATTTATCGATTTTATGAGTTCAAATAAATGAATCTATTTAAAAAAAAAGTATCCCTGCAAGTCAGAATTTAAGCCTATTTTAATTGACGTAAATGAGCATTCAAAGTTTCTCACATGTAAAAAAAAAAACTGTCTCCATTAAAAATACCATAATTTTAAACCATATTTTAATTTATCAGCAGGTGCACTAAAATTCATGAAAATCCTTAGCTTAAAAACATACTCGTATGGTCCGCTAGTTCGTTGCCTCTTTCAAATCGGTGACAAATTTTTGCAATTATACTAAAAGAGAGCAATAAAACGACGCGCAGCGCAATCGTAAACAGACAAAGACGCTCCTTTTATTGGTTTTTAATTGGTATGCAATCCATTACGCCTGGACGCGATCAAGCATTCGTAAATACGTTGATGACAAGCGTGGGCACATTTATCCAAAATTTAAATTTTATTTTATTTTGCACCAAAAAATACTCATACACACATTCATATGTATTACATACCTACATTCATTTATTAGGTTGTACCTTATTTACAAAGCTATGTGCAATATATATGAAAGTTTAACTAAAAGTTTAACTGATTTCTGAATGTTTCATTTACCAATTTTCATGAAAGTTTATATTAGAACCTCTTTAGAAGATTTTTCGTCTCAGTACTGGTTACATGGGTTAATTGCTTTGTTGTCTAAGTGTATATTTAAGACCAATTTTCGAAACCAGGGTTGCTTAATAAGCTTGTCTTTTGTTTCAAAATCAGATATATATATACATATATACAAAATGTATATAAAAAATTATTTTAGTAATGGTAAAACATATATTGAGATCTGGATAGACATTCTCATATTTTAAATGTTTCCGAGACGTTTCAAAGGAAGAACTTAGCATTTTACTAACACCCTAGTGTATAAAAATGCACGCTTATATTCAAAAATTATTGAGCTCCCCCAAAGTGATGCCTGTTGCACATATGGAACGCAGTACTTTTCAAAATTTAAGTCTTTAAACGAATTTGAGGGTCCGGCATTTGGTCGCAATGGACAAATGAGCAATAAAATATAAAAACAACTGACAATGCACACAGTAAAACAAACAAAGGCATATCAAGAACTTGACAGCGACGAGCAACTGTTGCACTGACAGCGGCTGAAAAGTTATGTTGTTTCAAGGATTGCTTTGGCGCGGGAGAATGATGGAACGGTTGGAAACGGAAAGGTAGACGGACGACATAATGCAAAAAATCTTTATAAATTGTCAAGTTTGTTGACTTTGGTTGAGATGAAGCAGTTGTGACAGATATTTATATAGTGCTGTGGTCAGAGATCACTACCCGTGCCAGACTAACTTCGAAATTTGTTTTTAATAACTTAATTATGTGTTACCAAATGAGGTTTCAAACAAGGCGATTCCTTATTGTGCGACCTTTTCAACCTGCTTCTGGAGAAAATAATTCGAGCTGCAGAACTAAACAGAGAAGATAACATTTTCTGTAAGAGCGTATAGCTGCTGGCGTACGCCGATGATATTGATATCATTGGCCTTAACAACCGCGTCGTTAGTTCTGCTTACTCCCGACTAGATAAGGAAGCGAAGCAAATAGGCCTGGCAGTGAACGAGGGCAAGACGAAATATCTCCTGTCTTCAAACAGTCGGCGCTCTAGCGACTTGGCTCCTATGTGAATGTTGACATTCATGACTTCGAAGTCGTAGTTAATTATCGTCTATCTTGGAACCAACATTAACACCAACAACAACGTCAGACTCGGTATGCAACGCAGAATAACTCTTGCCAACAGGCGTTACTTCGGACTGAGTAGGCAATTGAAAAATAAAGTCCTCTCTCGACGAACAAAGACCAAACTCTACAAGTGACTCAACAACCCCGTCCTACTACATATATGGTGCAGAGGCATGGACGATGAAATCATCTGATGAGTCGGTGTTACGAGTTTAAGGGACAAAAGTTCTGCGGAAGATTTATGATCCTTTGCGCGTTGGCGACGGCGAATATCACATTCGATGGAGCGATGAGCTATACGAGATATACGAGATATACGGCGACATTGACATAGTTGAGCGAATTAAGAGATAGCGGCCAGGCTAGGTCAGGTCGTCCAAATGGATGAAAACATCAGTACCCGGTACCCAGTAGAAACAGAGGAAGAAGAGGATCTCCTCTCCGTCGGAAAGATAAGGTGGAGAAGGACCTGATTATACTTGGAATCTCCAATTGGCGCCAAACCACGTAAGAGGTGTCTACGCCAATAAAGAAGAAGAAGACGTGTGACGTTTGTTCTTCGATCCTTACTTACCTTTCTTTATATAATGGAATTTAATTTTTTCATTTTTGGATTTGAGTTATCTTTAAGCAGAAAAATCTTCGTCACCGACAGACACCATATTTCAGAGGTCTTCCTGGAGATCGTCTAATCCAAAAATCGATAATCCAAAAACTTTCAAACAATCAAATGCTTCTAAAGAAATCCCGAAAATACAAACAAAACACTTTGAGAGAACTTGCAAGGTTCCTAAGCAGATTCATGATTGAGATCTGTCAGATTTTCGGTGGAATCCAGAAGGAATCAGCTGAAGTGCCCGCACTTATAGTCTAGGTAAGTAGTGCAGCTAAGTAGAAAGCATTGAGCTGAATGCACTTCCTTACTGCCTTTAAAGAAAGAGTCCGTTTGAATTCTAGGTCAAAGCCATTAAGTTCAAGTTTCATAAGTCGGTATTTGCAACAATAAAAGTCTATTTCCTTCTTACGTTCAGCATTTTTATATGCGGATTCCAGAAATTCCACTTTCCTGTACGAAATTAAGCGTCGACAATTACTTGTCAAATTGTATCAAGTGGCCTTACATAGTATTTACTTTGTTGTCGAGCGCTAAAGCTTTTTTGCTGCCGCCAGTCGGTCGCTCGATTCACACGACTCGTTTAGGAAATTCTGCTGAAATGCAAATATGTAATGGAAAGTGTTTTTTTTTTTTGCCTCTATTCTACTAATTTGTTGTGTGTATGTATATGTTTCTATAAAAATATTAAAATTTATTTGATTTATTAGTTTGACGGCCTTTCAAGGTTAACGTCAACTTTGGATATGCTCGCCAAAGCCGCGGACAATTGTTGTATAAACGTTTGAGTTTAGTATTTTGCTTGCAAATGAAATGGAGAACTTCTTTGTTGTGAAAGTGGATACCCATAAAAATACCACATAATAAATAATATTGAATATTTTACAATTTTGCTTATATTGAGAATTTAATAGTAAAAGTTAGCAGAAAAATTATGTAAAATATATTATATTCCGTCAACTGATTGAATTCTTTTATATTCGGAGACATAAATATATTTATATTGCATAGTAATCGAAATGTAACCGGATTTATACGAGGCATGTTGGATAACCAGAGGTCTTTAGATTTCTACACTACAGTGATTTTCAATATGTTTTGGAAGACATTGAAGTGGGGAAATCCTTTTAGCTGTATCCTCCGCGTGGATGTCGACTGGGCAATGGGTGTCGCTGCTTACAATGTCATGATCTCAAGCTGACTCCTAACATTATATTGCAGGCGGGCGGCTAATAGCGAAGACTGACATATTTTCCCAAAAATCCCCTTATAATGGACTGCTTTTTATTATATGAATGGATAATTAAACGGCCATTGCTAATAAGATACCTGGCGGTAGTTATAAAATGCGAGGGGCAGAGACCTCCGAATCAGAAACCCGAAATGGAGGACAATAAAGGATCAAGGCGAACTGGGAAATTGGTCCAAACGTCCTCTAGAGACGAAGCTGCTATCACCTGTGGGCACAGCGATTGTAAGAGCTGTATCGCCAGCGGCTTCACCTCCACTGGAAAGGGCGCAGGTTACGGTGGTTTTAGTGCCACTGCCAAACCAGCCACAGTCCATGAAGACTCGGACAAAGAAAGCGCTGTAAGCAGAAACTCGAAAAGGCAATAAGAACTTCTTTGCTCTCCTGTGTAGGTCCCATTCTGGCAACAAGAGAGGACCAAGTAGGAAGCCAAGCAAGAAGGGGTTGAAAGCAAAAGCGAGATATGCAACTGCCTCGACGGCAAGTCCAGCCTGAGGAAAGCAGAAGATAAACGGCTGGCTTATGCTAGAGAGTAGGTGAAGAACTAGCGGGCACACTTCACTACTCGTAATTGGTGTAATGCCTTGGATTCAGCGTATGCTAATCGCATTAAGGAGCTATCGCTGGAAGCAGGCAGTGTCCAAGTTTTCATTTTTTCAAAAATGATGTCCGTGAGAACGTAACCGTCAATGGCGGCTGTTATCACGCCATGATAAGCGACTTTTTGATGCCTGAAATTGTTAACACATCTCACACATCGAATCTATCAATGGATTTATTGAGAGAACACTTCAGTGAGCAGATAATTTCAAGTTTGCTTCGTTCAATTGGCCACTGAGATCGCGTGACATCCTTAAACTGTTTCCTGTGGGATATGTAAAGTCTACGCGGGCAAACCTGGTTCGATTCGGGCCTTGGAGCAAGTCATCAAGCGTGTCATTCGCGAGTTACCAGTCGAAATGCTCGATTGAGTTATCGAGAATTGGACTAACAGAATGAACCATCTGAGAAGTAGCCGCTGCCAATATTTGAAAGAGGTAATCTTCAAAAAAAAAAAAAAATAATTAAAAAAAAGTTGGAAGAATGTTCTTTCGAATGATAATAAAGACTTCCAATAAATTTTTTTAAGTAGATTTCTTAAAAAGTAACGGACTTATTTTAAATTACACAAACCCCTCAACATACCATACATGACGAACTAACCTTGCATTATATTTACAAATGAGGAAGAATCTTGAAATCGTTATGACAGATACTCGAAACACCGTCAAGTTCAAGGCTAACTACCTTTATTTAGTGATGCAATAAATTTACAATTTGCAAAGAAATCTAATTGTCTTGTCAATAGGTGAGATGAGAAGACAACTGCGGCAACTTACATACTTTCTTTTATATAATAAATAGTTCTGCTAAGTAATTTCATGTCGTCTCTTGGACTTTTACGTACATATTTATTCATATAAATGTTTGTATGTATGTGCATCCCAAGGCTGCGTGTGGTTTTATACCCTTACCATCCGAGTATTTAATCATCGTCTTGAAATTATAACACAGTACTGCATGGCTTTCATCATTTAGATGTTCTAATTGAATATTTACAGTAATATTTAATTACAACACAACATTGTTGTGGCAGAAAAACGTGCAGCCTATTTAATAACAATTGACACGAAAGCTAAACAAGGACGGATTCGTGAGAATAAGAGGAGATCAGTTTGAAAAAACAAAATGTTAAATTAAATATTTTTGCTAATGTTTAAAATATTTTTGTTTTTTAATCAATTTTCAAAAATATGAATACCAGTAAATTTTATCATTATAGTTATTTACACTAGGAATAGCAAAAAGCTTAACTCCGGAGGCTTAGAAAACAACAATGTTGAAATATTTTCTTAAAAATATTTGTTAATAAAAAACTTAAGTTTATAATATATAATATATAATATATATTAACTTATAAAAAGTACTATTAATATAAATGAAGACATTTTAACCACATAATTGGCCGCAAATCTAAGTTCTCCGCTTTCAAACCGCACGAGTTCATTTCTAACTGTGTGGACCCTTACCTAAAATTGTAAATATATCTAACTATAATATATTATTATGTAAAGTGTAAATGTGCTCATACAAGATGATTACTATGAGACCAGCCCACCAACATCTGTCTCTGATTGTGGCGTGTTCAAAGTGCTTGCTTCAATGCGCCGCTATCCATGATCCGCAAATGAAGTACAAATCATATGTAGCAACGAAAGACAAGTGCAAAAGTAGTCATAAGCATTCATATGCTACTCTAGCTACATTTCATAAAAACATTGAAGCTTACAAGAGTACAGTAGACTCCGTTTAGTAATCAAAATAATACCATATATTTATGACTTAAATATGAACGGTCTAAAGTAAGTAATTTCAGCAGTTAGACTTCAATTGTTCTCAAGTTGTCATTAATTATTCAATTAGTTAGATAGATAGAAAATAATTGAGGCTCTGCACTACGATCTATGATCTATTGTGCCCTGTCATATATCATGTGTGGTCACAAAGGTCCAGCACTCTGAACACTTCCAGGAGCTTGCTGGGCGCGAGTGGGGTGATGTGATCCCTGTACACGTAGATGAAACCTAGAGCCCTAATTCATTCAATTAGTATTTAATTGCCAATAAATTGTTGGAGACAATACTAACTTTTCACGCTTAATTAAGTGAAGATGAAAACTAATTGCGCTATTAAGCGAATTTCAGCAATTTAGTTTCGATTTATGCTCAATTTAACATGAAATGAGTAAATTAATTACAATTAGTATATAATTGTTAATTCAATAAATAATTTATTTATTAACTATTTGTTAACTAATTACACAATTAATATATAATTGACAAATGTTCAAACTAATCCAGTATATAATTGTTAATTTTTTAATTAATCAAGTAATAACCCAATTAATTAGCATATAACTGACAAATGTTCAAATTAATTGAGTGTATTTGAATCTTAATTGAGCATTGAAGAGATTTTCAGCGATTTTCTCTCTAAATGTTCTCAATATTAGTCTTTTCGCATAGGAGTTAATTTAACAATTAACCGCTTTTGTTTGATTTAAGCGCTAATTAAAAAAAAAACATAAAAAAATTAAATAAATAATTTAATGGATTTGCCATACAAAATAAAAATCTATATCAATAAAAAAGAAGATGAATTTTTAATCGAGTTGAGCTTGTATACGGGTTGTTGTCTTGGCTGTATATTTGGTTGTGGGCATTGATAAAATGCAATCATTGGTTGATTTTTGGTCACCAGAAAAAATACGAAATAAAACACACAAGCAAGTATAACAGCTGATCGCTTTAATGGAGATTATCGTTGATTGAGTAGCCAGCTATGCGAATGGCAAAAATTCTCAATTATAATTTTATTGTAGCAAATTAATTTGGCTGTGCGAAAAGAGTGTGTATAACACTAATGACAATTAATCATAATACTCAATTAATAATTAATTTTAATACTTAATTGATATACAATTGTTATGCAAATTGCTAAGATATTTTAATTTTTTTTTTTCATTTCTCAGTTAAACTTCTAATTGTCTCAAGTAATTAACTAATTATTGAATTACTAATATCAATTATAATATTAATTTGCCAACACATTGTAGTAAATTCGCCTTTGAGGCCGTCGGAAACTACTTGCTCAAGTTTAATTGAGTCTATGTGAATACCAAATACTTGTATGTTGTGTCGATTATATTTCTAATGTCCTCAACTAACCAGTAGACCAATGTCTACATCATATTAAACATTAGTTTCACCAATTGAGCAAGAAATTCAATAAACTTTATATAGAAAATGCAATTACTTTTATTTATTTAATTATTTTCTAGTTCAAAGTGCCGGACACCACTGTAGCTCTCTAATTGTATGTGTGTATGTAAAAAAGCAATGTAATGTAATTAGATACTTATGGTTCTTAGCAATAACATGTGCATATTATAAGACAATTTAATTATTGTTAATGTTGCAGGAAAATTCAATAAAATAAAGTTGGCAAAACACTGAAAAGGGCGGTCGAAATGGACAGTGAAAAACCGGTGCTTAGCAGCAATTTAAATACAAAATTCGTAATTAATCAGTTAGCCCTTGGTAATGCACAGTGCGTTTTCGACCCCAAATATTAAGGAGGACACTTAGTATAAGTGTTAAACATTTTTAATGTTGCTTTTAGTTTTTAGATTTGGGACTCCTTCTAGTAGGACTCAATATTGTAAACGTATCCATGCTGACTCATAATCAAAAATGCTCGATGTTAAGAGCTGTATTGCGACTCTAGCAAACATAAGGCCGAAGAAAGTCCACCGACGATAATTTCGGTATATAGTTATAGCAAAAATTGGCTCGAATCTCATCTGTTTTGCTAAGCTAGAGTAATGGGTGACATCGAAAAGAGTTGTATTCAACATGAAAATTTGGACTAATGTGCGTCTAATTTATAGAGTGACTTTAACATGGTGAAATTAATGAAATATGGAGCCGAAGCAATAATAATATTCACAAATAAAAAAGTTTTCATACAAGAACTTGGTTTTGATCGATCAATTTGTATGGCAGAAATATGCTATAGTCGTTCGATATCGGAAGTTTCAACAAAGGAGACATGCTTTGAGTAGAAAACGAAGACAAGCAAAATCGATCTTAAAAACTGAGTGACAAGTTCTATATATAAAAGCTAAATCGATTCAATTTTCCACTCTAATCGCTCCTATATGTACATTTACAAATTTCGTGGCAAACTAGAGCGTATCTCTTAACCCTTAGCCGATCTTCTGTAAGCTCTTCGAAAAAAGGTGTTTGGCAGTGAAGAAGATTTTTCTCTTCATCACAAATACATAAACCGAAGAAGGTCGTGTGAAAAAAAAAAATCAAAACCCGTTCGAACGAAAGCCAGGGCTACCTGGGTTCATATACAAAACGATAGATCAGTATTGGCAATCGATAGAAGAGACTGTCGGAACAAGATTGAAATAGTAACTAGTCACTGTCTGGTGGCGACACTTGCCTGCAGGATGGGGCTGACAGATCAAGAAGACTGCAGGAAATGTTTAGAGCAGGACACCAGGGAAACTATGGAGTATCTCTTGTGTACTTGTCCCGCATTGGTACGACTATGATGTAAGGATCTCGTGACAACACGTATGATACACTGGAGGAGGTATCAACAATGAGGGCGCAGAGTCTGTCAAAATTCGGTCGAGCGCAGGCATCCTAAACGGTGACTACTCCTTTAGGATCTAGGAACTGAACTCCGTCTGATATTGCGAAAGACCAAAACTGGTCTATGCGTGGCTTATTCGCCTACTTGATTTACCTAACCTAACCTAATGAAAAGGGTAAAGGATGCGTCGACAAATCTGATATGCTGCCAGGCCCACTATCTTATTGTTTGCAAATGATTATTAAAGTTCAAAAAATTGGTAAATTAGACATCACGAGGGAATATGAAAACTGGAAGTTTTCTAGAAACTGGAATTAATCACAGCCCATCAAAGTTGTGTGAAGTAGTATAAGGCAGATAAAGGTTTAAGGCAACCAAATATACCAGAATCTGTGGAAGGTATCAGAACTTCAGAAAGACCTTTTCCATGAGTTGGAGTTGCTTTTAAGGCGCCGATCACAAGAAATTTATATTTGTTGAACACTTTCCGGCCTAACATGCGCAAATTGGTGATCTTCAGTTGCAACGCATTGTCCACGCGCTCACTAACTGTCTGCTTATTAAAGCTGAATCGGCCGACTGACTGGCTTCCTGACCAGTTGAACGGTCGCCACTATATTTGAACCCTAAAATGCAGCGCAGGCAATAAATTGGACGTATGTAATTTAATCACGCTCACAATTTTTTATGCCAACTTCCACATACCGTTGCACATGTTGGCAGCATAACGACGATAAAAATAATACAACACTGCAAATGTTATGAAAAAGAATTAAAAATGCTGGTGTTGGGGTGTTAAGATTAACGAATTTGCTTTTAAAGTGATATATTTTCATAATAAACGTAAGTACATATTAATTAATGAAGTCTGCGCTAAGGGCCAAGCAATGGGTTTTAAGTACTTTTAAGTGCTGTGAGTGTAAGTGTGCGTGTGCAGCAAAATAAATCCAATTCAAGCACGTGCGCCAGGCTTAACAATTAAATTATTCGACTCTAAATAGATACAATTAAAAAAAAAAATAGTTTAATGTTTTAATGCTTATATGCATATATGTATGTATGTGCCGCAGTGTGAGTTAGGGTTTTTATTACCAAATGGCACTTTGGTGCGCCTTGAAGCGAGAAAATTTTAATGGATATGAATGCCTAATGTCCGCCTTCATAAATAGTTAATGGATTAGAATAAATAAAAATTTTTATATGAATCTTAAATACAGCGAAACCATTATGAGCATTTGTTTCAGTCACAATTTTCACTTTTAACAATTTTAAATTGTAAACTTGTGGGCACTGGTAACCGGTGGTACTTGCAAAGCTTAAAAACTTAACTGTTAACTATGAGTTTGCAGACCTAAGTATATTACTAGAAGGAAGAATTTTCGCTTTTAAGTCCAAAACGTTATTAATACAAGTAGAATCATAAAGTTGAATGGAAGCTCATCACAACAGCGGATAAACAGATCACTGGTGAAGATATCGAGGCACTATGCTATTCGGGAGTAATAGTAATAGTTGAGGAGTTCAAAGCCGTTGGCAGTCTTTGTAAGCCTAGAAAAAGACGCAAAAGAGATTGGTATTTTGGTGAAGGATAGCAAGTCAAAGTACCAGGAGGTCACAGTCAAACTATCCTCGCGCCATGGGAACACACATACAGCCATATATTGGAAAAATTTAAGTTCTTTATCACAGTCAAACCCAGCAAAATATCACCAATAATCTATGTCTGGAAATCAACTGTAACATATGAGCTCTGCAGCGACTTGGATGTGATTAAACGTATGAAAATCCAACGAATGCGCTAATTAAGCCAGTGGTTCCGACGCCAACTCGCGGCACTCGATCTGTGGCATCACGGATCTCATTAGTAACAGAGACGAGTCGCTCTTTGATTTCGTTGTTGGCGAAACCTTTTTCATTTGTAATAGGGGAAACTCTCCTACTTTCGTGACGGAAGAGGTTCGTGAACTCACCTTGACCTCGAACGGAATTGCTCCAGGGTTCTTGACGATCACTCCTTCTGATCATAGGTATATTGGGTTCAGTCTGGTCCGAGAATGTCCAACAAACTCTCTGCGCTCCGCCAGGTTTGGACTAATTTGTCACCAATGACACAGGTGAGTCTAGGTCATTAGTTCAGCTTGTAAAATGGCATTGGAGAGCTCCTGCTTACCGAAAATACCGAAGGGTAGACGGAAACACATCTGCTGGACTATAGAACTCTCGGAAATCAGAGCGTCCTGCAGACGTTTATTCAATAAGACCCAAAGGAGCTTATCAACTGACGACTAGGCGTTGTAAAAAATGGGTCTTGCAATATACAAGTCCAAGTTAAGAAAGGCGGAAGAGCTTCTGCGAAAAAGTGGAAGGCTGTCATGAGTCCTATAGATTCAGGCTTCGAGACCCATGGGTGAACATTGAAAGCAAGGGCGTCAAAGAACCCATGGAAGATCAAATGAATAGGGCATTTGCATTTGTTATGGACGACCAGCATTACCTCGGTAAAGATGGAGACAACTTGGGAAGTTTTTGTTCCCTGCCCAGACCGACCAAAAGGTTTTAGCTCCAAATAAGACGTAATAGTTGAAAGCTGAGGGTGGTAAAATCCATTTTACATAATTTTTAAATTGTGAGGGCCTCATGTTTCCAACGCATTAAAAGTAGTAGTAATCGAGTGCTTCGGATTCTGAACCCACCAAATCAACTTAATTGTAGATATTTTCATTTTCTCATAAAGATAGATTTAAAGTTTTTGTCTGCAATTATTTTATTTTATTATCGTCGAGCTTTCTGGCACAGCTATCGAATATTTAGTCAAAATTTTTTAGGACTGAAGACTTTAAAAATACATCTGAAGTAAGAAGTCGACATTCCCGAGCGACATCGCTCCGATCTATGGTCTCTTGAAAAGCTCCAAGAAGATCCGATGTTTTCGAGCGATGGAGCCCATTTCTAGCTCAATGAGTATGTAAACAAGCAAACATGTCGTATTTGGGACGGAGAAAAACCTGATTCAAGAACTACCATTTGATCCAGAGAAAACAACGGTTTGATGTGGTTTGTGTATCGGTGGAATCATCGGTCAATATTTGATATGATATGGACCGGTATGATGCCGGTGAGAATGAAACTATCAATTGCGACCGTTATGGCGCCATGACAACCGACTATTTGATGCTTGAAATTGAAGCTCGTGATCTCAGTGACATTTGGTTTCAACAAGACGGTGCCACTTCCCACACATCGCATCAATCAATTGATTTATTGAAGGATCACTTGGGCGAGCAGATAATTTCACGTTTTGTGCCGGTCGATGGGTCACCAAGATCGTGTGATATCACACCTTTAGACTTTTTCCTGTGAGAATATGTAAAGTCTAAAGTATATGTGGACAATCCCGCTTCGATTCAGGTCTTGGAGCAAAACATTACGCGTGTCATTTGACAGTTATCAGTCGAAATGTTCGAACGAGTCGTAGAAAATTGGACTCAACGGATGGACCATCTTTGACGATACCGCAGCCAGCATTTGAAAGAGATAATATTAAAAAAAATAGGCCAAAAAATGATCTTTCGAATGATAATAAATACTCCCCATTAAATATGAAGTTTCTGTGTTTTTTCTTTAAAAAAGATAAGGAACCTCGCAATAGATCACCATATTTAATGAACAACGAATACGAGACTTCGACAGTGGCCCATCAAAGGTTACGGCTTTGTTAATTTCATATAAAATAAGAGTATGAAGATTCAAATTAGTATTCCCGGTTCGGAATCAATATTAGATAAGTACTTAAGTATATGTATGATAAATGTACCGGTGAACTAAATTTAGCTCACCTAACCTATCTTTTGATATGATACGTTTTACATTTCTCCCACTTTTGTGCAATAAAGACGATTGAACCTTGTATAGATGAGTTTTTAACACTTATGCTTGACGACATATAAATGCTAAAAATATTTTCATTGAATTTTTCAAATATTTCTTAATCAACTTACCGCATAATTTTTCTTTTATTGTTCGGATGTATGCGATTTGCTGAGTCCGGATCGATCTTCCTTAAATGGTTATGCAACAACTCAGATGACATTGCACACATTTCAGACTGAGGCAGAAATAAAGGCTAAAAGCATAAGATATAAATAAGTAATGAGACCAAAAACAAAGCAAAATAGGAAAATGAAATGAAATATTTTAAAGCACAGTGTTTAGAAAACGATTTTGAAGCATTTGTTAGGATACAAAATTTTGCAGTAATACTTACATTCTTCACATCCTCAGGTCCAACGTGAGGGTTTTCATTTTGAGTAGTCACAATTGATGTGCCAGACTGGTTGTCTATGCCGTCCAGCTCGTTGGGATCTTTCGGACTAACGAGTATATCCCAAAGTAGCGATTCAATGTAGTAGTTAGTGCCGCCAACAACAATGGGACACTTGTTTTGTGCTAAAAGATTTTCGATCTAAATATATTCAACAGTTAAGGATTATTTTCGTATTATTTTTGACTACAGAAAAAGCGCACTAGGGCTACAACCTGATGAATATAGCGAATCGTTAAATAATTTGAACGAGGAACTTAGTCACTTAATGACGATTCATAATATTTAGGGACGATTTAGAAATCCTTACACATGTTGTTTGAAAATATATGAAAAGACACTATAGATCTTGAGGTGACTTCAAACAATGACTTATCAGCAAGTCAAGAACCAATTTTCCAAAAGTTTGCCGTCTCAAAACGGTAACAGTATAAGTTGTGTGCTTTAAGACGAAATCCCGAAAGTCCAGCTAGAAAACTCGTATAATCCGGTTCGAAGGTCGAGAATGTTATACCTCTCTGATAAGCTACCGCTCAGACACGCAAATAGAGTTTGGGACCTATAGGACAGTAGTGAATTGGAATATAAGGACTCGCTAAATCACCACAATAAGCTGTCTATATCCCATTCTAGTTAAGTATTTATTCAATAGTCACATACAACTTAATTTCATAGCCACTTCATCCTTCCGAAATTAGAATTTCGTAAACTACATGGTGAAAAACTTCATATAATTTTCGTTCGGTTTTCAAACAAAATTCTCTATAAATATTTTTTTTTTACTATTTTAACTAAAATTGTGTTAAACTCTATATTGTTTGTTCGCCGAAAGCAAAACATTTCAAAATTAACAGTAATTATAAGAAGCTTACACCAAATTCTCTGCGTTAAAAAAATTGTTGGCGGAATTCCGGAGGAGCACGTCTCAAAATTGGGCCGAGTTTGACGCAGCTGAAGCAAAACCGTGCCGTTTATACCGCCGCGTACGCAGAGATCAATAGTCTAGCAACGGAGCAGTGAAGACGCTAAACGGCAGAATGGCCGGGCTTTCCATGGTATTCAATGGCCTCTTGGTAGGTGCCTCAGGATTTGCTTTGGCCTCAATACAGCCGACCGAACATCCCTATGCCTTCTCCGCTTGTGCCTTTGGTCTCTGTCATGGCCTGCTGGGCATCATACATGCCTACAAGCAGGGCGACGAGAGTGATAGTTGCAATAAGATACGTCAGATATCTGACAGTGTTATGGAGATCGTACATTTGCCGCTTATAAATATTGAACTATATTTGGCATCATCGGAAACCAGCGCTTTGGCATTGGGCCATGGACTATTCGTTATACCACTCGCTTTTGATTTAATTGCGAAACTTTTCACAGAGGAAGGCGATGATAGCAACACAAATACGTTGAAAGATCTGACGATTTTGGGCAATATCATGTCGCTGACATTCTTGGCTGTCAATGAGAGCAACTACGTATATGTGAGCATGGCACTTACGGCCTTCTTGACCAAATATGGTGCCATACTGTTGGACAGCTACTGGGAGGGCTCACTCGAGAACACTGTACTTACCGGTTATTCAGTGTTTACATTCCTTGCCAATTACGCAATCACCGGTAAGCCAGAGTGGATGAAGCAATGAGTTGGATGGATGGATCTGAAGACCGAATGAATGTTGTTGCGGAAAAATGCATGTGAAACAGACCATTTCATGAGATAATTATTATTAATTTGCGGAAAATACATAAATTTGATTTCGAAATGGGACATGTTGCGTTTTATGAAGTGGTAAAGCAGTCTGGACGATCATTTGTAGATGCTATAAGTGTAGTGTTGTTTCGAAGCACAGAAGTATTTTTTTAAGAATATTTTCGAGTATTTTAGATGAACATAGTAAGAAGACGCCACGGTTTTGGGCATAAAACTTGTCTGGTTCGAAGATTTTATTGGATTTAGAAAAATCTAATGATTTTATAGCTCGTGAGTTTCAGAAAGAGGCTTGGATGAGTTAGTAATTAGCGTCAGCCTAAAAGAAACTTCTGAATTCCAAATATTTCTCCGACCACTTTTTTATTTCTATTGACAAGCCTTTACTTAGGAACTATTTAAGGTATATTCTGGGATAAATTCTCAATGTTTCGCATTTGCGCTTTGACTGACACACGAAGATATGAAGGAAGATATCTTATAATGAGGAAAACAAGATAACCTGTGCTTAGGAGTAAACCAAATTAAAGCATCGAAGAAGTTGGGTTGGTCTGTGAATTATTCAGTTGATACAGTAGAAATGCTACCTTAATAGATCTTGTCCTTTTTTATCAATCAATTGGACTATCACTCTCAGCAAGGGGTCCTATACTTCCTCCGATAACCAGACTTGATGTGGTGCTTGAATTTTATTTACTTTTTCTAACAGAAACGCTATTAACCGTATTTTATCATCAGCGGCAACCAGTTTGTAGGTCCATCCACAGTATGGTCTATCCTAATGTCGACAGAACACTAGAGTAGATCCGGTTTCTATAATCTTTGGCACAACTAATCTGACCGGAGGTCACGGTCAGTATTTGTTTGAAAGTGGAAACTAGCGAAAGAGGTGGAAAAGACATAAAATTACAACCTTCGATCTCGGGCTCGTTACGTACCTTGAAAACCATAATTACAGCTTTAAATTAGTGGATCAAGCAAAAGATCTACATAAGTGATTGCTCACAAAAATAATGAGAGTTGGAGCATCACCTAAGTCAGTATTACATACACCTTTTTCGATCGTTGGGAATGTTTGGCAACTCAGTCACTTCAAAGTATATGAAGCCGACATTTGTTCCGTTGAAATTCTGTCAGAGTGGAAATGCAAGTTTAATTTAACTAAATAACGGGTGATTTTTTTGAGGTTAGGATTTTCATGCAGTAGTATTTGACAGATCACGTGGGATGTCAGACATGGTGTCAAAGAGAAAGATGCTCAGTATGCTTTGACATTTCATCATGAATAGACTTACTAACGAGCAACGCTTGCAAATCATTGAATTTTATTACCAAAATCAGTGTTCGGTTCGAAATGTGTTTCGCGTCCGTGTCCGATGAGCGATGAGGCTCATTTCTGGTTGAATGGCTACGTAAATAAGCAAAATTGCCGCATTTGGGGTGAAGAGCAACCAGAAGCCGTTCAAGAACTGCCCATGCATCCCGAAAAATGCACTGTTTGGTGTGGTTTGTACGCTGGTGGAATCATTGGACCGTATTTTTTCAAAGATGCTGTTGGACGCAACGTTACGGTGAATGGCGATCGCTATCGTTCGATGCTAACAAACTTTTTGTTGCCAAAAATGGAAGAACTGAACTTGGTTGACATGTGGTTTCAACAAGATGGCGCTACATGCCACACAGCTCGCGATTCTATGGCCATTTTGAGGGAAAACTTCGGACAACAATTCATCTCAAGAAATGGACCCGTAAGTTGGCCACCAAGATCATGCGATTTAACGCCTTTAGACTATTTTTTGTGGGGCTACGTCAAGTCTAAAGTCTACAGAAATAAGCCAGCAACTATTCCAGCTTTGGAAGACAACATTTCCGAAGAAATTCGGGCTATTCCGGCCGAAATGCTCGAAAAAGTTGCCCAAAATTGGACTTTCCGAATGGACCACCTAAGACGCAGCCGCGGTCAACATTTAAATGAAATTATCTTCAAAAAGTAAATGTCATGAACCAATCTAACGTTTCAAATAAAGAACCGATGAGATTTTGCAAATTTTATGCGTTTTTTTTTTTAAAAAAGTTATCAAGCTCTTAAAAAATCACCCGTTATCATTCGAATCCGAGGTGGAGCTCAATTACGGGCTTTCAAAAGTTCTTTCCCAGGTACCAAAAACTTACGTAAATAGGTAAGTCTAGACTATCGTATGAAATTAAGGCGCCAGATTGGAGGACTCGTGGGAAGATGGAGTTCAAGAGTTAATTTGTGGACTAAGCTAAACAAATATTTGGAGACCACAACCTCTTCTTTTTCCTTTCTTCACTTCATTCTTCGTTATATCTTTCACGTAAATAGAACTTGAGTAAAAACAAAATTGAAAAGGTAAACACAGTAGAAATTATTCCCACTTGAGCATACCATATGCAGCACAAACACCTATCTTGAGACCCAGCTTCATTATTGGAAAATATTCGACAGAATAGAGCACGTCCAGCAGGCAGTGAAGAAACTGAAAGTATACACGAAGACCGTGGAAAGTAGAATAACTTGGCGTATTTTACGTCGAGATCATAAATTGAAAGCGTAAAAAATACTACTTGGGCAAGAACTGAAGCCGCTTGATCTTCCCATGTGACATTGCCTCACTCTAGTGGCTCTTGAAAAATTCCAAGAAGTTTCAACGTTTTCGAAGTTTTCGAACCAAATTTTGATCAGCGTGGAAGAACATTTAACTCAATTATAATCGCGTAAGCGGTGTCTACGCCAATTAAGAAGAAGGAGGAAGAACATTTCTAAGGGGCGAAGAGCAACCTGAAGATATGTCAGAGCTGCCATTTCATCCAGAAAAAACAACGGTGTGGTGCATTTGTGGGCCGGTGGAATCATTTGCCCATATTTCCTCAAAAATAATGCTGAAGGGAACTTGACTGTCAATGGCGACTGCTATATCATGGACATCCGACTATTTGATACCTGAAATTGAAGATCGTGATCTTGGCGACATTTGGTTTCAACAAGACGTCTTCCCACACATCGCATCAGTCAATGGATTTATTAAAAGAACTATTCGGTGAGCAGATAATTTCATGTTTTGATCTGATCGGTTTGCCACCAAGATCGTGTGATGTCTGTGATTTCGTCTGGGCATATTTAAAGTTTATGCGGACAGTCCGAGTCATCTAAAATTGGACTCAATGGATAGACCAACTGAGACGTAGCCGAGGAAAACATTTAAAAGAGATAATCTTCATCTGAAGTCAGAATGTTGTTAAGTTGCTATTAAACATCCAGAGGTCTAAACGAGTGGGAGCCGAGTCACACTAGATGTTAGGTAGCCCAAGAAAACATTTAAAAGAGATAATCTTCATCTGAAGTCAGAATGTTGTTAAGTTGCTATTAAACATACAGAGGTCTAAACGAGTGGGGCCCGAGTCACACTAGATGTTAGGTAACGACGTTACGGACACACGTGAACAATTAAAACCCCTAGATCCTGAATATTGGTCTTGGAAAGGATAAGTAAATCACTAGGAAAGGAGAGTGTATGCATCCGAAAATATCTCCATCGGATCAGCAATCGATTCAAGTCTCACAACCATAGTAAGAGGTAGCTGTAAAAAGAAGGTCCACTGCATTCAAGACTCGACAATATTAACTTCCAAGTTATGCATTTGTTTATAGACATTGCTTTATCGGTCAAGAGTAAGTAAGTAATATTTTGCTATGTTTGTACACAAACAAACAAATGCGAATTCGTTTTTCATATTTTCAATTTTTTTTGCATGTTTTTCGGTTGTTTGTGCAGGGATAGTGTTAAAATATGATTTTCGCATGTTTTTTGTGTTTCCTTTCGCGTCTGTTTGCAATGACTTTACTGCTGTTAAGCGTTTAAACAAAAACAAAAAAGCAAAAACCCACAGCCACAACAACAATGGCGGCTACAAAATGAAAACATTAATAAATGTTTGCACTGTGACTGCAACACATACACATACATGCACAAACAAAAGAAATGCATGTGTTTGTGTGCGTGTGGTTGTATGATGCATACCAATAACACTTTTGTGTCGGTAGCATGACTAGCCGATCGGCGTATGTTCTATATGCTCGCTTACAAGTATGTATCTACAGCTGCGTGAGAAATAACGGCACCAGCGATGTTCTGCCATTTAAGTTTTCTGCCCAATCTTTCACCACAATAGAAATATATCTTTAAACGATCTTTTTCTGGAGAGTTCTGAAGGAGAACTGTGAAAGGAACTAGACTTTGACAGGAATCTATCAATACAACACAAAATTCTATAGAGCCGCTATCTCGAATTGAGACCCATAATATACCCAAATAATTGATCCAGTCTTTGTTCGTTGGAAACTCATGCATATTATATATTCCAGAACATATAACGCGATTCGTTTGAGGTTATACTCGAAAATAATGTATTTTCTTTAAACCTTAAACAAATCGTTAAAAACATGAGACACCAGTAAAAATACCTTGAATAATCGCGTGAAGAGCCACCTCTATTATTCTAACATTTTAGATATTTGATGAATAGACCCCTCAACCTTCAAGCTTCAATCTCTAAGATGAATATAGTGATCTAAGCGGACACTCTACCAAACAATACTTAAAAGAGAACGTTAAAGATCTCCAATAACGATATTGGATGAAAGCATATGTAAAAGAAAAACATTTTAAAAGGTCATATTTGAGGTTATCCTTACGAAATTAATACGATGGTTGCACGATTGCTATCAAAGAAGAGCACTGCTCTAGTGGCCAAAGCAATGGTATAGGGCTAGAGACTCATTTGGTGATTCCATGCTTAAGTGAATAAACTTTGCGGACAAGGACCTTTCCTGATAGTGGCACGTGGAGCGTGGTTGATAGTGGAGAGGTATTTACTAAGTCAGTGCAAGTCGTGCATACTGTCAGTAGTTTGAGAGCTTCTTTTTCACAGCAGTAAACTCAAAACAAGGAAGAAGGAGCCATGTGTAGAAGTTCACGCAAATGAGGAAAGTTCTCTGAGCGCCTTTCACTTGGGAATGGCCAGAAACGATTCTTTTCGTATGGCTCAAGAGCTCACGACTTCCGGCCTTAGACCAAGTATCCTCGGGGTAGCCAAAAAAATAACCGTTTGAAGGTGAAAAGACCAACCATTCCTCTCCAAGGTTATGCGCTGGGTTTGGGACCGCCACATAAAAAGCACTACCAATGAAAAGAAGAAATCAAACCTCATTCAGCTATAACCGCATAAGCGGTGCCTACGCCATTAAAGAAGAAAAAGATTTCAAAATAAAAAACTCAATAATGCAATTGTTATGCACACGATTGTTTATGCCTATATGCGCCGTGCACGTGTGTGCGTTTGTTGCTGGCGAATTCGCTGATGCGTCTGTGCGGCTGTTGGCTTATCTCTTCCGCCCTCCCTCCGTCCATCCGTCCATCCGCATGTTTGAACTTTGAGTGCGCATGCAATGCGGTTTGTTTATTAAAAGCGAATTGCTTAAGTGGAACCACGGCCAAAAAGCCGGCCGGATCGGCGTGCCGCGTCTGTCTACACAGCCAGACCCGGCGTCCAACCGGCATTGCGGCTGTTTTGTTTTTCGTGTGTTTCCTCTACTTCTTTTATTTTTCTTCTGTTTTTTTGTTCTTCATTTTTCTTTGTTTTCAAGACGTCTGCGGCGCATCGCCTAATGCAACACACGTCGCTGGCGCGCGGCCTGTGACTGTGTCTGGCTTTCGTTTTGTTTACCGATTGACTCATTCATACAGGTTTTTGAACTTGCACAAGGTTTGCGCGCAGTCGCGATCTGCCTGCCTGCGCTTGACTGGCTACCTGACTGGTCGACCGTCCGGCTGACTGACGCACAGACGCTTCGCCGCAAGACGCTAAAAAGCTGTGAATTTTCGATTTTGTTGTTTCTTCTTCACCACTTTGACGTCTGCGCGTTTCTTGCATTTTGTTTTGTTTTGTTGTTTTGTTTATGCACTTTTTACCCGCCAGATTTTTTGTTTACATATTCCTCAGTTACGCTTTTTTTCAGCGCATTGCGTCGATTTGCCTGCAACTCATGGCGTTCGCTGCTGTTTTTTATTTGCCCGTTGAATTCAAAAAGTAAGTTTAAGTATCTTGCGGGGGGCCGTAGCCGGTGCCCACTTTAAACCGCTGATGACAATGACTTTGTACTTATTTCTTTGACTCTTTGGCCTTTTGTGTCTTTCAACTTGAACCGCGTCATTTCGACCTCTACTTAAATCTTAATTAGTTGATATGTTAAGCGATTTGCCGAAATCATCATGGGGACCCATACACTCGAAAGTGCTGAAAGTGACAACATCTTAAAAGCCCATCATTTAGCTGTTCTTCTGCCTGCATTGTTTCATGAGAGATTTTGTTTTCGGAACGCCTCTTATTTATGGTGTGATGACTTTATGAGCTGTGAGTCGGACGTTATACACCAACAACTAAATGCACGCATGCCATAAACGATCATTATCTGCGTCCCTGCGTCCATCTCGTGCGGGACGCACGTTTTAGGATACAATACTTCACCTTTCGAGTTTCTCCATTCCTGGAACACATTTGTCGGTTATGACAAATGAAGATTGTTACTTTTGCATTCCACTTATGTGTGTGTTAATTTGAATATTTGAATCAATTCTTTAATGCATTCACTTTCAATTCATTAATTGATTTTATGAGCTCTCCAGCCTTACATTTTGAAGCTTTACGATCTTCGCTAATTAGTATAAGGCAGTGTTTGTAAGTTTTTTTTAGTTGAAAAGGTCTTTCAATGAATTTACTGTGTGGACGTCGAATACGGCATAAGAAAAGAAATTACATGATTACTCTCTGGGAAGTTTCGTCTAATTCGATGGATATTCAGAAATTTTACGGAACCTTTCATAGTAAAAAAAGGTCTTGTCGTATACTATAGGATTGAATACCACAGCGAAGAGCTTTTGAACCCAGTTGACCAACTATACGAAAAGGAGATATTTTAGGAAATTTCATTGTCTTCTAAAACTGTCTTATAGATAATGGAGTAACTGAATCTCACGAACCTTTAGCCAAATAAGGAAAAAAACCATGCATCTTAAAAGTATGGAAAAACAAGAAAAAACGTTAACTTCGGTTGCACCGAACCTAAATACCCTTCACAGCTGCATTTCTGTTAGTAACTATGTGTTCAGTTTGTATGGAAGCTATATGCTATAGTTAACCGATCTGAACAATTTCTTCGGAGATTACATTGTTGCCTTAGAAAATAATATATACCAAATTTCGTGAATATATCTTGTCAAATGTGAAAGTTGTCCATACAAGAACTTGATTCCGATCGCTCAGTTTGAATGGCAGCTATATGTTATAGTGGTACGATATCGGCCATTCCGACAAATGAGCAGCTTCTTGAAGAAAAAATGACGTTTGCAAAATTTCAAAAGGATATCTTAAAAACTGAGGGACTAGTTCGTATATATACAGACGGACGGACAGACAAACTTAATATACCCTGTTCAGGGTATAAATATGAACACTACAACTTAATGGTATGCCAAAATAGTAGACAAACTAACTGAATTTCAAAATTCTTCTTTCACCCAAAAACTGCTTATTGAATTCGTAGCCGGTATTGGGTATCTACGGATGCCACAAGTGCTATAAAAAAAATATAACGGCGTTTTTTTAGACGTTTTTGTAAAAGGAAATAAAACGAACATATTTTAATGTTTTGATAAGCTTTCGCCTTTATGCTTTAAAAATGATTTCGGCGAAGTGACAACAGCGGCCGGATCGAAAAAATTCCAGCCCAGAGGAGAAATTTTCGACCACTTATTGTAACGAATGGGGTCATATGTCAGCAATAACGCCCCGAATATTATTTTCCAAGACGTCAATCGTCTCGAGCTTATCTGCGTAGAAAAGCGACTTCATATAATCCCACAAAAATTGTTCAAGGACAATATTGGAGCTCAGGCTACAAATCCACGAAGTAAGGTAACGCAGTCTCAAAAAGTTCCCTTAGTAAATTGATATTGTTGGAACTAAAGATCGTCCACATCAACATCCTCCAATTCAGGCACGAAAAAATCACTACTCATGGCTCTAGCGCGTTCCTTATTGACTGTAACATTATGGCCGACTTCATTTAAAAAAAAATATAAACCAATGATCTATCTGCCCATAGAGCACACGAAAGAGAGACTTTGTAAGATGTCACATCCTCGTCTCAACCATTGTTTGAGAGTTATCAACACTCCAAATGTGACAATTTTGCTTATGAACATGCTCATTCAAACAAAAGTGAGCTTCATGGCGGAAGAAAATTTTCTTATAAAAATTAGAATCGGTGGCCATTTCGTTTTTGTTCCATTTGAAAAACGTGTGTCACATTTGATGTTCGTTCGACTTCAATTCCTACACGATTTGGATTTTGTAGGCTCGCAAACCCAGATCCTTACACAAAGTCTTCCATAAATTGGATGCGCACAGCCGCAGTTGTTACGCGCGATGGCGGAAGTACCCATTCGGATCTTCTTCTTCTTCTGCTCCACAGCAGCAATAGCGTATTCAGTACGCACTGTACGTCGTCTGCGAGAATGGAATTGTTCACCAGAGTAAACGTGGTGCGAAACCCTTCTATGGTTGCATTAGTCGAATTAACAACTCAACTCAACTTTTTCATTGGACCTATTCGACCGAATAGACCACGTCCAGCAAGGTTTGAAAGGTTCATGTCAATATCTAAACTTCGTGTAAGAAAAACTGTCTTAAATGGGCTCAGAGATATATAGATTACTTATGGAACTGAGCTATATTAATCGCTGGAGGTGGTCTCTGTCAATAGATTCGGTTGTTTAGATTCATTAGTTTCTCGTAAAAAATATTAATTATTTATAATCATTGTACATGGCTTCCAAGTTTTACTGAAAGCTTTCCTCAAATTGTCCGATGCGTTGCAGGAAGCATAACTGTACTCAAAACATAAGCTGTCAGCACAAAAATACCATACATATGTACATGTCATTATGTCCATATATTTTTATGAAATATGTTTTTGTTGGTTTTTTTTTTTCGCTGTCAATCAAGTTTTCGGAATGTGAATTTCGAAATGCGCGAAAGAAGTGTAGCTTCTTTAATGAATCACAAATTGTTAAACAGACATTTCCGTTGCTGTTGGACACTATTGAAGTGTGCTGCAAATATTAAACAACTATACGTGGTATATGCTTAGCCGAAGGCAATATACACACATACATACATACATATGTATTTATCAGCAGAGTAGCGGGCGGAAGTGGTGGGGTAGAGTGTTCGCGAAGTTCTTGACTTTTTTGGAAGTGATTTATTTATGAGAAATATGTCAGAAATATATTTTTTAAATATTTTCAAGTTGGCTCTTGAGTGTTCGACTTATGCGGGAGTTTAAACCTCAAGGGTTATAACGACCAAAATAAGGATTCATTATGCAAAGAAAGCAAGTGTGACTAAATATGCTTTTATATTGTAATATTGTATTATATACTCATGAATTGTATTATGTACTATGAAGCTTAAGTCTCTGGAAGATATAGGCCAAGATTGTACATCCACTTTTCGAGTTCACCTTGATTTTTCGAACAGCTCATCATAAATTGTATGAGAACCTCTTTCCTGGCAGAAGGAAGTATTGTATTTCTTAAGTGCAAATTCTGAACTAGGACTATATCTCGCTCTTTATCCGTCTACCAAACTTAGCCAGCATCTTCTAAACCTAAGTACTAGGTGTAAGGAATGCCTGTGAAGTTCTATTAAATAACTATGAGAGAATACAGAAAGGATAGATATCGAGGAAGCATTACTGTCCTTGTCGATGCAGCAGATTAATTCCTGCGTAGTATACAATTGCAGGAAGACTCGTCCCGAAAAAGGTGAATTTTTCAAAAAGAGTACCGTAAACAGGTCTCTCTGGATATGCTAGATCGTGCGAATTCCGATCCCACATTCATGGAGAGCATTATAGTTGCCGATTAGACATAAGTTTATGAGTTTGACATGCAAACAAGTCAGCAATCGACGGAATGGAGGAAAACAAAACGAGACGAAACCAAAAAAACCACACCAAAGCCGCTCAAAAATCAAGGTGATGCTCATTGTTTCTTCGATATTCGTGGATTGGTGTATCACGAATTTGTTCCGGAGGGATAGACGATCAATAAGGAATTATATATGGTCGTGTTGAGGCGTTTGCGTGAAAATATCCGTCGAAAACCGAAGGAATTGTGGAAGAACAATTCATGGAATTTACACGATGATAATGCACCATCGCATGGAGCCACGATTGTGACCGAAATTAAAGCCAAAAACGCAATTAATACCATCAATCTACCGCTGTATTTATCAGAATTGGCTCCGTGTGATTTTTTTCTATTCTCTAAACAGAAATTTCCGCTCCCTAGATCCCGTTTTCAGTCGATCGAAGAGGTAAAACAAAATTCGCTGAAGGAGTTGAAGGCCATCCCAATAAGTGGTTATGAAAAGTGTTGCGAGGACTGAAAGAATCGTTGGCATAAGTGTATTACATTTGTTCGGGATTACTTTGAAGGTGACAAAATAAATATTGATGATTAATAAAGAGTTTGACTTTTATTTAATATTTCCTACACTCTTTTGTCACAATGTACATACATCCAGTTTCATTGAGAGCACCAAATGGTTTAAGCTCAATGATTAAAATGAGCGCTAATTGAAGCCACTATTTCACCGCTCCCACTTACCACCTACCTAGTGCTACTATATCTATCTCTAGCCCCTATTATGTGTCGCTTACCTATATATTGGTTACCGTCACTTTTTTACTTCATTATATTAATTTATTATTTATATTATATATCACATTATATTATCGCTGAATAAGACAGATATCTCGGAAAAATTCAGTGACAAGAGCATAGTATAGCATTATAAGTTAGCAAAATTGGATAGCATACCCATGATTTGTGGATATATTGTATATATTTATATTTTATTGCTACTATTCTATGATTATTTTTGACTATTTCACAACATATACGGAGGTCAATGCCCTCTTTCTACAGGAAAATTTTTACAACAAATTCGTGTAAAATCGGAAATAATTTTTCTAAAAAAGTATAGGGCTATAAAGAAATATGTGTATACTTGTACGAAAAAACTAATTGCTATATCGTATACGAAGAAGCCATAGCAACGCCCACACTAAAAGTTCAGTCGCCAGCAAGATCGCCAATTCAGGCGTCCATCTAGTCAGCGTCTCTTTTAATTGCCGTAAAGAATTTGAAATCGTTTTAATTTACTATAATCTATTTTGTATGTATGTTTTAGATTTAGTTTTTTGGCTTTCTTAAAAAACTGCAACAAATCAAGCTATGAACGTATATCAACAGCTAAAACTCATAAACGTTGTTGTTGCTTTTTTTTTATAAATATTTAAGAATAAAATATTGCTTACTAAATATCTGCTGACAAAGTCAGCGCCACAATCTCAGAAACACTCGGTTGATGAGCGATGAAAATGCTGCAAAACTATTACTGAAGTGATCGTGCTGTACTCTACATACAGGGTGGTCATGTTATTATGACACGCATGTGAGGAAAGTTCTCTAAGCGCAAGCAGCTCTCGACTTCCGCTCTTAGACCAAGTATGCTCTGGGTAACCAAAGAATATCCGTTTCAAGGTGAGCTAAAGTGAAGTCCGTTTGAAAGCGAACCATCCCTCCACAGAGTCGTGCACTAGGTTTGGGACCCGCCACGTAAAAAAGCCTCAATGAAAAGGAAACAAGCCTCGTATAAGAGAAACTACGCTACGGTTATTTCTTCTACGGACCTTTTTTCAGTAAGATGGCGCGCCGAGTCTCGATCATATTAATTGGTCATCTGGCAGCTCTACATACTCGTATAATGACTGCACTAGAGTTTTCATGATGTGAAGTAAAATATTGCGAATAATCATTTGAGATGTTAGTCTCTTGAAGTCGAAGCAGCAATTCGTAAGATTGGACCACCCTATATGTACAAGTGCATATGTGCACAAGTATGATTGCCATCTTCGGCCATTTGATGTGAGGACACCCAAAGCATACTCAGATATGATATTGTGACAAGTCCGTCCGGCAAATCTTCTGGTACACATTTTTGTTTCTGTTTATTTATATTCACATATGACAACATTTGTCACACGATGGGAATAGCATGACTGCTGCTGTCTGTCACCACGGCGTACAACTTCACCGTTTCACCGTTGTCTTGATGTGCGTGGCTTGGTGTGTGTGATGACATTAATAATTTTCAACTGTGGCCACCCATTATTTTTAGATTTTCCAACAGCAAAAGTTGTTCTTGTTGCGTGTAGATTAATGCTTGAAGATTTGAATACACTGTTGACTTGTTGGGAAAACTGGGACAACGAATTCCGCAGAGATTACGAAAAAAATACTACCCAGAAAATAATGTTTCAAAAAAGGAAATACAAAAATAAACCAATTCATTTGTAGCACTAGAATGGCGTTTTAAAATAATTTTTATGATTTTTAAATATTTGTATTCCGTACACGGTTCCATCTTTAAGTGCTTTAATTTATAAATAAATATTTTTAGGGAAAATTGCCAAAAAAGGAAACAAGTTAACTTCGATGGCACTAAAGCTACATATAATAGCCATCACAGGTGTATTTCTTATAGCATAAAAGTGTATTAAAAAGCTTGGTCTGTATTTTTATCGGTCTGTTTGAGTGGCAGCAATTACGTCAAATAAAAATTTTTTCTGTACAAAAACTGCAACATGTTACAAGAGTATAAAAACAAAGCAGTCACCCTTTATTAGCATTGATGTTAACAGACTGCTGAATGTTGCTGTTATAATCCTGGGCAAACAACAAAGTAATGGAATTTGTTCGTTTTATGTTACAGCAAACCCACCGTGATCTCCTGTAATGTTGTTACAACATACACAACAGTGTAAGAATGTTACATATTTGCGCATACAAACGCAGTTGTTGTCTTGTTATCACGAAGCAGGGGAGCAGCACTGCAGAAAAATTATAAGTGCAACAGAATGACCGAATGTTAATACAATTTCATTGATGTTCGTTAACATTCTCTGTTCGATAGTCGTGTGTCGGTAAGTGCGCGTAGTTCTTGATCGCGATCAAAGTTTGGGAAAAAGTAATAAATTTAGTGGAGTTTTTTGAAAATTATTTAATAATTATTTGAATTTTCCAATGTAAAGTGATAAGTGTGTGTTAATTAATTGAAGTGAAGATGTGCAAATGCAATTTAGCAAAGCAGTGCATAATGTGTTGGTTGGCAAACATGTTTCAGCATGCTTGTGTGTAAAATTTGTTTTTACTCAAAGATTCCCAACTGCGCGTTATGAACGCGGCAAATACATAAGTACATACATATGTAAGTATGTTCATCATCATAAAATAAATCTGATTTTAGTGGAGAATTTATCAATATTCGGGAAATTAAATTATTTCATTGTTCGATAATAGCGTTTAAAATATCCGACATAAGTACATATGTGCATTGAATTGAAGGAAATTAAATATGTGCAAGCAATAAAAGGTAAGGGTGAGCACATAAGTATGTATGTACATATGTATGTATGTATATCCATTTAAAATAAATATTAATAATAATAAAATAATAATAAATATTAAATCTGTTTATAGTCAAATGTATGTACGTTATATATGTATAAATATATAGTATATGTATGTAAATACATATTTATGTTTGTATAATTTTATGAATAAACCCATATAATTAATAAGTAAGAAAGCAAGCGGGTGCAACCGAACATTTTATACTCTCTACTATTATACCCTGTAGCAACAGGTTGCTTGAGATAAAATCTTACTTTTATTAGACAGTTAAAACTAGTTATCATTCCGGTATGATATTATAATTCTGGAGAATACTTACTTTTTGATACAACTTTGGGTATTTACAGAGGAGTACATATATTCAATATATTAGTTTAGCATAAAAAGGATACAATTGGCAAAGCGGCATTACGAAAACTGACCACAGTAAATGGTTCATTTGGTGTCGCTACATCCAAGAGATGGTGCTTAGCTCGAGACTGTTCCTCTTTGGTGGCCTTTGCGGTAGCAATATCCAGATTGGCATAAACCTAGAAATTGAAAAGAAAATTATTTGTAAATAAAGGTTGCTTTGCAGTTTAAAAGTATTTTTTTCATTAAATTGTATACATAAGGAAACAATTGCTTTAAAACAATCAAATGGAAACCGTTGATAACTTTTAAACGATGACCCAACCAGATCAAAAACCACACCCCACTGTCAATTTAGATGAATGTAATGGTTGTTCATGCATAATTTGTGGTCTTTCTTCGCACCAGAGTCGACAGTTTTGTTTATTTACAGCACGACTCAGATGAAAGTGAGCCTCATCGGAGAAGATGGTTTTCTTTAAAAATCGTTATAGGAGTCACGCTGTTTCAAGGCAACATCATCAAATTCACGACGTTTACGGTAGTCCAATGGCTTCGGTTCTTGAGTGAGAAAAATTGTATATGGATGCAAGCCCAAATCCTTTCTCGAAGGGTTGTGTTTTGAGACGCTCAAAATTCTTGAGAATGCTCTGAAATTGACAAATTGCGGTCCTAAGCAACATTACTGAATACATATCAAGTCATATTCAAAATGGCGAAAACGACACTTAAAAGTCATATCATCCATATTGGGAAACCCAGTATATAAAGCACACGTCGACATAGCCGGCAATGCATTTCTGCGGAGGTTACTATCGGACTCCGGGAAACTGGACACAGGGAGGGTTCGAAAGTGGGAGTAAAAGTGAGCTTAAAGCTAGTCAAAGAGTAGATGACCTCATCAGCTGTGGCTTCAAACTACTTCCATATACAACTCGTCTGAATGCCTGGGCACAGTGGAATTATTGAAAATTTAAGCCGATGAGCTTGCCAGAAGGAGACCCCATACCCAAATCCCATTAGGACGGAACGAATAGTTTTTTTTCCTTTTTGCCGTTGCGACAAGTGGGTTTATTCATGGTCTCACGAATATCAGCCTATTTACCTAACCTAACTTAGGGTACGAATATATCGTAAGATACTTTATTTTTACATATACTTATATGTACATAAAGGGTGATTTTTTAAGAGCTTGATAACTTTTTTAAAAAAAAAAACGCATAAAATTTGCAAAATCTCATCGGTTCTTTATTTGAAACGTTAGATTGGTTCATGACATTTACTTTTTGAAGATAATTTCATTTAAATGTTGACCGCGGCTGCGTCTTAGGTGGTCCATTCGGAAAGTCCAATTTTGGGCAACTTTTTCGAGCATTTCGGCCGGAATAGCCCGAATTTCTTCGGAAATGTTGTCTTCCAAAGCTGGAATAGTTGCTGGCTTATTTCTGTAGACTTTAGACTTGACGTAGCCCCACAAAAAATAGTCTAAAGGCGTTAAATCGCATGATCTTGGTGGCCAACTTACGGGTCCATTTCTTGAGATGAATTGTTGTCCGAAGTTTTCCCTCAAAATGGCCATAGAATCGCGAGCTGTGTGGCATGTAGCGCCATCTTGTTGAAACCACATGTCAACCAAGTTCAGTTCTTCCATTTTTGGCAACAAAAAGTTTGTTAGCATCGAACGATAGCGATCGCCATTCACCGTAACGTTGCGTCCAACAGCATCTTTGAAAAAATACGGTCCAATGATTCCACCAGCGTACAAACCACACCAAACAGTGCATTTTTCGGGATGCATGGGCAGTTCTTGAACGGCTTCTGGTTGCTCTTCACCCCAAATGCGGCAATTTTGCTTATTTACGTAGCCATTCAACCAGAAATGAGCCTCATCGCTCATCGGACACGGACGCGAAACACATTTCGAACCGAACACTGATTTTGGTAATAAAATTCAATGATTTGCAAGCGTTGCTCGTTAGTAAGTCTATTCATGATGAAATGTCAAAGCATACTGAGCATCTTTCTCTTTGACACCATGTCTGACATCCCACGTGATCTGTCAAATACTACTGCATGAAAATCCTAACCTCAAAAAAATCACCCGTTATATGTTTATATACATACAACAAACATTTTTCGTTTCGAAACTTGTTTGGATGAACGTTTTCAAGGACTGTTTAGCTTTGTGCTCTACCATAAAAATCATTAATGATTTAAAAACTTTGAATTTGATACGCAAACATTATACAAGTAGTTTGGACGGACTACGCTCGATGTGATAAACTTTATACATTACACATACTACATACATATGTACATAATGCCAATAAAGACAAGCTTGAAATTGTTAAATGCAATCAATTCGACTAATTTGATCGATTCCATAGCGAAACTCAGTCTGGTCAGCGGTCAGCTTGCATAAAAGTGGAATTTAAATACGAAACTCTCAAATAAGCTCATCTCCAACCAGTGCATACCCATAAAAAACAAACATAAATGCCAGCAAGCGTGTTTGTTTAATTTGTTTTAGGTATGAACTGGTCCTTCAGATGATATCTCCATAAAAAACATTTCCGTGTTTGCTGTTTGAATGGTGTTGGTTGTTGAGTTTATTTCTTCATTGAAATGTGTGACAATTTGAATAAACATTTCAAATCAAATATAAAAACCCGCAAATTTCAAATTAACTTCTGGTTTGAGTCGACTTTTTTTATCCCAATGAAAGCAACATTTTTTATATAAGAAGAATTTATACGACAAACCAGTTATTCACACACATAAATTAGAAGAAATAAGAACAAAAGGCGTATTTTAATTGAATTGTACATTCATATACTTATGTATGCATACAAATATATGTATGTGTATAAATGTATGCTCATACTTATATAAATTTCTTATAATATATGTAAATAAATTAAATTAAATAAATAGAAATTTAAAGCTCTGTTAAATATTCGTGCAGCGATTTTCGGGTTGGAAAGTTTAATAAATAAAATATTATATTTATACCTAATATCGATAAAAAGATGGATGAAATGGTCGTTCGAATGGTCAATCTATGGGGAAACTGAAACAGAAATTCAACTTTCACAGAGCTGGCAATGAGCACCGACACGTATCCAGTCTGATAAGGAGTCAGTTTGTGTTTTTTTTTTCGAAAGCTGTTGTAGGATCAACATGAAACTACTTTCTGGAATAAACTTTATGGACTCAATACAAACTTAATCGGACGCTTTTCTATAAGGCTCAAAGTCTTATAGTTCGACTAAAAACGAATGTCATTGGACACGTCATACTTTCGCTCTCCAGCGGCATTTTATGTGCTTGAGTTAGTGAAACCCCCGAAGAATTCTATTACATAAAACGTGTACAAATTTACTTTCGATTTAACTTAATATTAATATCAGAAATTTTCGGTAAATTCAACGAATTTCTTTTTGAGACCTTATTAGACGCGTTTTCCGGAGTCTACGACTTTTGTAAGCTCATGTCCAGACGAGGACCCTTTTTGCCGCTCAAACCGTACACATTTCGTATGCGAGGAGACGCTCGTGGTGGCTTAATTTATAACACTTCGAGGCCAAAACATCAATTAAAGTGTTGAGCAGATCCATAACAATGCCCTGAGCCTTTTCTCTGTCTCATATCAATTATCGAGCAAAATTTTTTTTAAAGTTTTCGAAGAACTAAGAGCGTAACAAAAACGGTTTGGGATATCAATGAAATTCTTTATTCCTGTGAAAGTACCTTCGCCATTATGTAAGGAACATGATTATTTTTTTGCATGGCCACGGCAAGCTTGCAGAAGTCTAGACGCTGAATCCACTTTTCGACGGTTTTCAAGCATAAATCGGCCGACACTGCTGCAATTTCATGTTGGATATTCGTAGAAAGTTCATCAACCGTCGCTGGATTGTTGGCATAGACCATAGACTTGAAGTAGACACACAGACAGGAAACTGTCCAACTGCGTCAAATAACACGACCGAAGCGGCTAATTGACTGGGCCATTTCCACTGAAGATGATTTTTCGCAGAAAATCTGGATTATTTCCAAGTTGTTGCTTAGCCCAATTCACGAACATATGATGATTCTGGTGGTCCAGCGGTTTCAGTTTTTGCGTCAATTTGATCTTGTAAGGATTTAGGTCAAGATCTTTTCTCGAAATTCGCCACGACGACATCACAGAGATGCCCAACGCTTGAGAAAGACGTGTGAGGAACTGATTTGGGTCTTCCTCAATTGATGTGCCTGTGGATTCTAATTTTTACAATTGTTGATCTGACAAGGCGATTATGACGATCATAAATTGGACATAGTGCTCTTAAAGTTGAGGCCACGGACTCCGAATTTCGGTAGTAAATTTTATTAATTTCGACTCGTTGTTGGATTGTATATCTTTCCATGATGAAATGGCAAACCTTACTGAAGAGAAATGTCGAAAGAGCGGGAAAAAATATGGCGTCGTTTGCTGTCGTTATCGGTCTACTTTTGTAGCGTCCCTATGGAAACCCCCGTTACATAGTTATTATCTACAAACTACTCGCTTTGTTCATGTAAAGAACTTTCTGACAGTATATTTAGTATATTACGGTATTTCAAATGACGATACATATATCCACCAAACATGGAGAACAAGTTTGCAAATTCCATGTTCGTGTACGGTTTGAGTGGACGAGCCCCAGCCAACGATGATGAAATAAGCATTGAGCGACATATGAGTTTCGATGAATTAAGCGCCGCTTCATTTGAATATTTTCGAATATGTATCTATAGAAGCCACTAAGTATATTGAGTTCTGAATGCATTGTATATTATATGTCTATCACACATACTTATAACACTAAAATATTGATGGTTCATAAAAATCGAAATGAACCTGATGTCACCTGTTACTATCGCTCCACAAAACTCTTTCGAGTTTAATTAAGTTAAAATGTTTATACAAAACGTAAAATGTTCATAATTATAGTGGCGAAATTAGCATAAACTCCGGAAAGTTTCAGCCGGTTTTACTACTCTAAATCTTTAATTGTCTATGCCTTTTTGTTAAACTTCAGTTTCGCTGTTTGGCGTTTCTGTTTCAAACGCTTTTATCTGGTTGTCAAATTTACTAATAGAAATGCATACATAAGTAATACCTTGAGAGAAAATGAATAAAATTAAAATATAAATAATGAATGTCAAACTAGAAATTTTTTTTATTAAATGCCTCGTGTTTGGAAGCAGTTTTAATTGGCTTGTCTACTGGCTGGACATTTTTACGTATATATATATATATGTATATGTATGTAGGTATGTATGTTATAATTGGCAAGATCAATTAGCTGACGATTTTTTGCAACTCTCAAATCCTAGTCACTTAGACGCTTAGTAGCTTTTTTGCCACTAATCGGCCTATTAATGAATATTCGAAAAGTGTGCAGAGGCCGAGTGGTCAAGTGCTTCATTAAAAATTTAAGGTAATCAATGTCGGTTTTAATGTTGCTCATAAATTAAATTTTTTTGTATAAACTTGTATGCGAATTTGCAAATTTTTCGAATGTACTATGTGGAATTGGTTTTAAGACGCTACCGGCATTCTAATTAAAACTCTTGCTATGTATGCTAAAGGCATAACATTAGTATGTGGAAACCACCAGCTGTTCCCAACTGTTTGTTAAGAAGCAATTTGTTGGGCTCTCAATGTAGAACTTTGAAAAAATCTGTAATCAATACCCGAGAGGAATCCGAATTTATTTTGTGTTTCTAACATATGACTGAACCATAAATTCTAGATCCGGGGCAAAACGGATCACATTATATGAAGTTTTAAGGGGTTAGATCAATCAAGGGTTTTCCAAAAACCAATCTTTTTTGGTTGGAAGCAAACTTTAGGATTCTGAAATCATTATCTAATTAGTAAAATAGTGAGTTAATATTGTGTCTGTTTAAATCGCTATCGACGCGTTTGGGTTGCACTAATTGTAAAACTGTGCGCTTTTGCCAACGGTGTTACGGTGGTAATAATCGTCCTCCCGGGCTCGCTATGCCTCGAATTGTTGAAAATTTCAAGCGTACATTTACTTTAGATAAAGTTTAAGTACAAATATGACAAAGATTTGTCGATTCCAAAACGTTTTCAAGAATTTGAACGGTTTTACTGCTCTGTCTGTGCTCACTCTAGAACTAAACCAATGGACCATCGTAAACGTCGTGAATTTGCTGATTTTGCCTCGGAACAACTTGAAACCTATACCGATTTTTTTTTTTATAAAACCATCTTCTCCGATGAGGCTCGCTTTTATCTGTGTGGTGCGGTGAATAAACAAAAATGTTGCTTCTGGTGCAAACAAAATCCTGAAATTATTCATAAACAACCATTCATTCACCTTAATTGACCGCAACACCTGGTTCCAACAAGACGGAGCTAAGTGCTGCACAGCTCGTATAACAACCAAACTATTGTGAGTAAAGATTGAATATTCGATTATTTCAAGAAATTGTGACTTGAATGGACTCCAAGAAGCTGTGATTTTACACTATTAGTCTTCCTCTTGTGGGTTTATTTGAAGTTATTGGTGTTTAGCAATTAACCAGGCTCTCTTCAATTTATAGAGGTTTATATTGAACGTGCTATTCATGATATATGACTTGATTTAGTGGAAAAAGTACACGAAAATTGGGTTCATCGAATTCTTTTCTTCAATAGAAGTCGTAAAGGCCATTTGAAAGATGTTATATTCAGAACTTCGATTGTACTTCACAATAAATAAAAAATATTGGAATTTTCTTAACAATTAGTGTGTTTTGTTTCTTTAAGAACTCATATCTTGTTATATAAAAACGAAAATATTTTCTCATTTTCGAATCCTTATACTAAAAATCCCACGAAAACCCACGTTGAATAAACTCACACAATTTTTAATTTGACTTACAGTTTTGTTTAATGATATATTCCATGATAGATTATGGAATTAGGTTACTATATCAATCTTAGCCAGTTAATTAATACTTCGAATTCAATTTAAAAAAACGTAACAAACTCTGCATTTTCTAGACTATTTTTATATTTTAATTATATTTACAATTATTGACCTAAAACTATTTCCAAATTACTTCGGATGTGGTGGTATTTTGCATTTTAAGTGTCTAATATGGATATTGCACCATTAACTATTCTACAAAAAGTATATTTTATTAATAACCCACATTAAATATCTTTCTAAATCCCAAAAATTTATAATTTATATATTTAGAAAAAATACCCCCGATTTTTAATTATTTTTTGTAAAAAGATAAAATTTAAAAAATACGTTTCAATTTTATAAGTAAAATAAATTATATTAACCCTTATTTACAGTTTCCCGCTATTATTATAGTTTATCTCACACACAAATAAAAAATAGTAAATATAACACCCCTGTCGCGTAAGCACTGACGCTTAACATACCTGCATTGAGTCAGCGCTGATTATTTCGCCGCCGAATCGCTCTGCCAATTCCAGCGACAACTTTGTTTTCCCCGTGCCGGTTGAGCCCAAAATCACAATTAATGGCACTTTGCGTAACATATTTCACTTTATTTTTCCACCTTGAATAATAAATAGTGTTTTCACTAAAATTTCAACACAAATTAATACCGAGAAAACGCTGAAATTTGTGCCAGAAATGTAAAAGCACGTAAAAGCGAACACATGAGCAACAAAACAAACTAAACAATCAGCTGTTCGCTTTGCTAGCGCAGCGCTCATTAGGGTGACCAGCTGATGGTTTCGCATGTTTTTAGTTGTGAAATGAAAACGAATAAAGTGGCCAGATGATAAAGATTATTATATACAGACGTATTAAATAATTATTCACTGAACAGGGTATATTATGTTTGCCACGGTGATTCTAATATCCAAAACGAAACGTTGGAGACGTTATAAAGTATATATGGAAATGATGAGTGCGACAAGCTGATTCGATTTAGTCATGGTGCCTGTATATTTTTGAGATATTGACCTGAAATCTTGCACATGCCTTTTTCTCCTGAGCACGCTGCTCATTTGTCGGAGCTGTCGATATCGGTCAACTATAGCATATAGCTGTCATACAAACTGAACGATCCAACTCAAATCTTTTTATGAAAATTTATTTTATTAGACAAGTTATCTTTATAAAATTTGGCACAGCCTATTATCCGGAGCATCGTTACAATATTCTAAGAAATTGTTCAGATCGGACAGTTGTAGCATATAGCTGCCATACAAACTGGCCGATCAAACTAAAGTCCTTGGATGCAACTTTTTTTTTTTTGCTTTAAAAAATGCGACTGTAGAGTGTACTGTTTACTGGAACTGACAGATATGACCAGCTCTTTCCCTGGGAAAGTAATTACCATTTCTTTCAAATACTGATAAACATACTTCGTCATCGAGTTTCCACTCTGTTTAAAATGCAAAAATGTTAATTACTATTGAATTTTATTATGAATAACTTTAATTAGATGCCATGGACCATGAAATAGACAAAAGGTCCTTAACATTTAAGGTTTTTTAAACACAGACATACACAGTCATATATGTATGTATGTACTTACATATTTTACTTTTCATTGATAGACTGCAGCCCCTGTTGCTCACTTTCCACACAATGAATGAAATTAACCCTTGTCATGTTAGCTTGTTAATTTCTTGTTTCTTATGAATGCTCTATTTATCAGATTGTTACATTGTTAATTTCATGAATAAAGTAACCAAAAAATTGTAAGAAAGGAATCAAAAACTACTACGTCATATTTAAGGTCAACATAAAAATATAAGTAAGGCGAAAAACTATGAAATCAACCCTCAAATACTGTTTTGGTGCAAATTATATGAAATTTTTAAGAATTCGTTTGTGATTAAGTTGAATTATATGCATGTACATACATAGTTATGTTTATACAAATATATCAAAATTTTTATTAGTGTTCCTTAGTACTAAATATGCATGAAATCGGTCCATATCTCTTATTGGACTTCATATAGCAATTATAAGATATTGACGTGCGTCGCCTTGGTTAACTTTATGCCGTATAAAATAGAAATTTTATTAGAATTTGGTGACTATATCTTTCCATGAGATTTCTCTATAACTGTCCTATGCCAGGTATGCTTAATATAATCAGGTTTGCTACATAAACTGTAAAAAGCATAAGCTAAGGGATGCCAAACGTAGGATCAAACCACACCAGATACCGCAATTTTTTCGAGTAATGCTGCCGAAATGACAGCTCATTCCTGGATATAACGAGTTTTTAAATAGGGATGCTACAAATGTATACCGATAGGGACAGCAAAAGACATCATATTTTTTCCCGCTCTTTCGACATTTCTCTTCAGTAAGGTTTGCCAATTCAACATGGAAGATATACGATCTAACAACGATTCGAAACTATTAAAATTTACTACCGAAATTCGGAGTCAGTGACTTCAACTTTAAGAGCGCTACGTCCAATTTATGGTCGTCATAATCATCTTGTCAGATCAACAATTAAGCGTCTAGTGGAAAAATTTGAATCCACAGGAACAGTACAAAATGTTCCCGTGCCAGTGAGATGATGAAGTGCCCATAGTGTCGAGAATATTGCTGCTGCTAGCGCATCAATTTAGAAGGACCCAAATCAGTCTTTCACAAGCCGTTTTCAAGCGTTGGACATCTCTGTAGCGTCGTTTTGGTCTATAGTCTAGTCCAACAAGCGAGAGAAAAGGGCTGAAAACCCCTTTATGTATGTCCCGATCAGTTCTAATAACGTAGAAGCGACTTACTAACGATCAGTCGACTATGTCGTCTCACTGTTTCTTCCTTGTTTGGTTTGTTTTTCTCCTTTTATAAATGAGATTAAGCCTAGTATGCAAAGACAAGCTCCTTCTAAAGTTCAAATTTCTTATAAAACAGTTAAATTTTGATTTTGATTTTCGAAAAACAAACTTGCTTATAACAAAGTTCATTAACCGCTACATAAATTTGCGGATTTTATAACAAAACATTAAAACATTTTAGGCCTACGTACACACATACATACGTTTTTACCTACCATATATAAGTACATATACATATATACTTTATACCGCCTTATAGCAGCCGTTTAGTGCGCACACAAATTATATCAGCAAATTCTTGCCGGTTAAGCATTAAAAGTCAACAAACGTTTTGAAGGACAACTTACGAAATTTTAATTTGATACAAAAATTGCATAAATACATAAACATAAATTCATTATTTATGTGATAAGAGAAGAGAGGGTAGCGCTTGTGGACCACATAATGTCGAAACTTAAAACACACCGATAAAAGCGACATTTAAAGATAATACATACATACACATTTTGTTAATATTATCTTATACATATTGATGTTTGTTATACATATGTATGTTTGTAAATTAAGCAATTTAACTTGATTTCTGTTATCATCTAAATTTCATCACATTTTGCACATATTTGTGAACAAATTATGGCTTTTTGGGTAGCTAAAAAAATCTTCACTTAGGCTGATAGTGCCTTGTGTTAATTTACCTTTTTCCATTCATTATACCCTGAACAGGGTATATTAAGTTTGTCACGATGTTTGTAACACCCAGAAGGAAGCGTCGGAGACCATATAAAGTATATATATAAATGATCAGTATGTTGAGCTGAATCGATTTAGCCATGTCCGTCCGTCTGTCTGTCTGTCTGTATATATACGAACTAGTTCTTCAGTTTTTAAGATATCCTTTTGAAATTTTGCAAATGTCATTTTCTCTTCAAGAAGCTGCTCATTTGTCGGAACGGTCGATATCGGACCACTATAACATATAGCTGCCATATAAACTGAACGATCGGAAAGTTCTTGTATGGAAAACTTTCACATTTGATAATGTATCTTCACCAAATTTGGTATAGATTATTTTCTAGGGCAACAATGTAATTTCCGAAAAAAATTTTCAGATCGGATTACTATAGCATATAGCTGCCATACAAACTGAACACATAGTTACTAACAGAAATGCTCCTGTGAAGGGTATGTAGCTTCGGTACAACTGAAGTTAACGTTTTTTCTTGTTTTAATATATATTTATAAAAAGTCTTAAATTTTTGATTTCAATTTAATAATACTTGAGAGATGACATGTATGAAAATGATTCGAATGTTGTTATAACCTTTGGATGATATTGTAAATTGAAGACTCTGTAAACGATGGTAATTGAATGAACTTGAATTTTTATCCTGGGAAGTACTGTTAATTCAGTAGCTTTTTTCAAACTCAATGAATATACAATAACAAATACAAGAAAGAACGCTGACTTCAGTTGCGCCCAAGCTATGTATAGTACCCTTCTCAAATAAAATATATTCCTTACAAGATTCTGACAGGCCAGTTTGTATACAAACTATATGTTATAGTGACGCGATATGCATAATTATTTCGTAGATTAAACCATTGCCTTAATATCTCTTGAAATGAAAAACTTTCCCATACAAAGTTTGCATTGCAGATGCTATGGTATTCCAATCTGAATAATTTTTTCGGAATTGATATTATTTCCTTCAACAATAACGCATGCCAAATTTTGTGAAGATATTTTGTCAAATGGAAAAGTTATCCATATCAGCAATATACGAGGTGTGTTCAAAAAGTATCGCGAAGTTTGTGTTTTTTCAAAAATTACTTATTTATTCATGAATATTTATCTATTTTGTCCCCTTCAAAGTAATCCCCATGAGATATTATACACTTGTGCCAACGGTTTTTCCAATCTTGGAAGCAGTTCAAAAAATCATTTTTTTTTTTATCTTCTTCAGCTACTCCTTCGATGCCGTCTTTATCTCGTCAAGAGAAGCATAACGTCGTCTTTTCATGGGCATGCATTTTCTAGTGAGAAGAGCACGGGTGCAAAATTTCAGACCGTTATTGCAAAAACTGATACAGGCAGGCTCCGACTCGGATGCCATGTCAAAATTCAAGAATACGGCACAACAACCCAAAGGTACATACATCTTCTATGAGGAATGTCGCCGAAACTTTGTTTCCAAAACAAAACCTCGTTTCTTATGCTAAGCTACGAACCAAAGTCGTAGAACCACCACTGTTAGTTAGTGAGAAAGTAAAAGTGGTCAGAAGCTTAAAGGAAGCCATAATTTTGAAACAAAATGTACAATACTTGTTTAAAAGATGAAGATATTATCCGACCCATGGAAAGTCCTGCGATTGGTTCCACTTCCTAAGCCAAAAAAGCCTCCGAAGCAACCATCATCATATCGGCCTCTGTGTATGCTCGACACAATGGGCAAAGTGTACGTAAGCATTGTAAGAAACCGCCTGGAATTAGCAATAGGTACAGAAAGCTGGCGGATTATTAGAAAGACAATACGGCTTTATGAAAACGAGGTCCACCATTGACGCACTATACGATGTCGTTGACACCGCCAAATGCGCAGTAAGTGGCAAGCGATGGAAAGACGGAACAAAAAAATATTGCGCGCTGATCACTCTGGATGTGAAGAATGCCTTCAACTCAGCAAAGTGGGCAACATAATAAAGGATCTGTATGACATACGCCCTTCTAAAGATCTTATGAAAATTATTATTGGTCATTTTGAAAACAGGCTACTATTATTCGATACTGATGAAGACACCAAGAGCTACTCAATTACGAGTGGATTACCGAAAGACTCGCCTCTAGATCCCCTTCCCTGGAGTATAATGTATGATGGGTTGCTAAAAAGACGCCAACCAAAAGCCGTTAAAATAATTGCGTACGCAGGCGACGTTATTCTGGTAGCAGTGGTTAAACACCTTGATGACCTCCGGAATCAAATGCAGTGAGTGTATAAACAGTCTGAGCCAATGGTAATCCTCAATTAGTTTAGAACTGGTGGAGCAAAAGACGAAATTCTTGCTCGTAAGTACTAGAAAAGTGGAGGAAAGTATATCTGTCAACCATAGGGGAGTGTGAGATTCATACACAGCCACAACAAAAGTATCTTGGAGTAATCAAGAATGATGGAAAATAAAGGCTGCTTGCGTTCCAGCCGGAGTTTTTTACCTGCGAAGGTATTGAGATCGGTTGTATTATATGAGGTTCCAATATGGATCCACGCGCTAGGTATTAAAGCACATGCCAGACAAATACAAGCTGTCGGCAATAAGAGTTATCAGTGATTTCCGAACAATATCAAGCGATACTGCTGAAGTAATAGCTAGAACGATGCCTATCAACATCCAGGGTGATGAATACGAGCGGGTGTACAAGTTATCAGAGCCGTCTATAAGGCCCAAAAGGGAAGAGAGAGTCAAAAGCTTCACAATATGGCAGCGGCGATGGCAAACCTCACTCAAAGTACGGTGGACCTACAGACTTATACCGGACATGACATCCATGCGTGGATAGACAGACGACATGGGGACCTGGATTTCCACTTAACCCAAATATTAAGTGGACATTGGTGCATTAAAATCTACCTGTACAGATTCCAGCACGACATTAGTCCGAATTGTCCGACGTGTTCAGAGTGCTTTGAAGACTTTGAGGATGGATAAATGCAAACGGAAGGGTGGTGGTCATTCGGCCGAAAATTTGTTCAAATTGTAAATTAAATAAAATTATTTATGTGTAATTACTTTATAGGGTCTCCGAAGTTGCCCTCAGGGTGTTACAAACTCCGTGGCAAACTAAATATACCCAGTTCAAGGTATAAAAAAGTCTTAATACCTTCCCTACTCAAACTCACTCGTCTCTTGCGGGCTTCACGTGCGTAAGTAATTTCTTATATGAATGTATGCGTGATGCTCCTCGCTGATCCTTAGCTTAATGTCAATGTGTTGTCAATTCAAGTGCGCATCATCTTTCTTCAAATTGGCCATTAAGCCTCTGAGACCCAATAAAGCTAATACGATATTCAATTCAAGCAGCCGCTAAATAAAAACGGCTCACGCTTCATTCCTATTCAATAACATTTAGCGGACTTGTCTACGAGTACTGAATTTATTAACCCTCCATGATATTTATTTGGGACATATGGAACAACAACAGCTCTGTACCCTTACATACGCATTTTTTTGTTTTACAACAAAGGCAAGCCATGCTTGGGGCACATATTGTGTGTAATTGATTCTATTTATTTACACATAAACTTATGACGCAATTTATATTCAAAATCTGTGTGAACCAGGTTGCATGATTTAAATTTTGTAGGACATGCCAAGGGTTCGCGAAAGCTTCCAGTTGGTGCCGTGTGCCTTTCGCTCGCAAGTTATCTTACTTTGAATGCTTGTTATTGTATTCTGTACACACACACACACACACTTTGTATGTGAAAAGAAGCAAAAACAAAAGCATAAAAAGTTTGCAAGCTCTTCTCCTCCCAACTTGAATGAAAGCTGGGGTTTGTGGCATACAGCGCCGTCAGCTCCTTGCTAAATGTGCACACGTGTTGTTGTGGAAAACGACGCCATCCGCCTTTGTTGGTACAGGCACATAAAGCGGACATGCTCACAAAAACAGGAAACTTTAAATTCTACCCTCAAACCAACAATAAAAATGCTCCTCAAATTCGCTTGAATGCAAACGAATACAAAAAACAAGTTCGAGCTGAATTTAAGTTTTCGGCGAGATTCTTAAAGTCTCCTTTCTTTCAATACTAATTTTCAGCTTTCCTCAAGCGCGTAATTTTTTTTGTATTTTCGAAGTTTTGTTGTTGCTATGCAAAGATTTGTGAAAGAATTCGCGTATCGCGTTACTTGATCCCTTTCAATTGTTGTTTTTTTCTTATTGTAATGCTCTATTAAAATATTTTTATGCCAGTTTAATGTGTTGTAAATTGAATGGCAGCATGAGTGTATGGAAGTATAAAGAATATCTTGTTTTTCAAACACTTTTTTTTTAATTTAAGTATACTGAATATCAAAACAATGCTTTGTTAATTGTTATATAATGGTCTTCTAGCTCTTATGGTATTTTGAAACTAGTTAAAGCTCATAGCCCTAGTGGTTCTGCTTTTAGTTGGGGAGCTACTTATCTCACTTCGATGCTGACTATTGTATATCCTCTGGAACTGCCATCACACGAGAACCTAACATAGATCAAAATCAAGCATGTGGTTTTCTTAAAACAATCTCCAGTCGATTAACGACAAGCCTACGGATGTGTTACTGTCTCGTAAAACCCTTCTGGACACCGCCTTAAATATTTTAGTATCCATCCCATTAAAGTATAAACTATTACGGGTACTGAATCGAAAACCCTCAAAGCTGGAGTGTTCCATCGACTGCGGTACTCGCCGCTGCCAACCCGCAATGGACTATACATCTTCTGCAAAACCTTTTCTTCAAACACTTCTAAGGCCGACTCATCAGATGATTTCATTGTCCATGTCTCCGTACATATAGCAGGACGGGGATGATGAGTGACTTTTGAAGTTTGGTCTTTGTTCGTCGGGAGAGGACTTTACTTTTCAATTGTCTATTTTATTATTTCTGATCTGGATGGATATTTATATAGATTTTATATTCAGAAAAAAACTACAAAAATTAGGTTGACATATAACCTTTTCAGGATTCAAGAATGAGATTCGAGGGATCTTTGGAAACTCTTTAAATAAGTTTTTACACTTTAGACTTGATTTGATTATTCCAGCAGAAGTATTCTCTTGCGAACAAGAATTACATTTCGGAGGTCTCTCACATTGAAGAGAAAAAATAGGAGATTGGGTTTAAAATGTCAACAAAATCGATCCGTTTTTGAAGCGCCTGGTTAATGGATTGAAAAGTGAATAATTTATGACAGCGTCAATCGAAAATAGTCAAGGTCGAATCGCGATAAGCTTGCGCTGAGTGGTGATCAAGCCAGCATTAATGGTTAGAAAGGTTTTTTAGGGATAGGGTCATAAAGGAGGCCAAACTCTTAATCCGGACTTGAAATCTCAACAATTTTAACATCTAAAGGAAGTAAATGCCCAGAAGCTTTGGTCAAAAAGGGAATGAATTGTATTCCAAACGTTAGGTCATACACATCCATTGTGATTCATTAGAAGCTCCGAGAGCTTGGCTGAGTTCTTATGGATCCACCTTATAGTTCGAGCTATACACCATGTGGTTGCCATCTGATAACAATCAATGGTAACTTAATCGTTTATCGCAACTGAAAGCCTTTAATTATTTCAACAGGCTCCTAACATTAAACAAAAAATCATGTCAATATCGAAATCGTTCGTTTTCCGCATACTCTAAATTTGGTTTATAAATCTCCACAAAATAGCTTTTTTACCATTTTTACCAAAAATTCAAATAAAGGGTGGGCCATCTAACGTTTTAAATTTGAATTATCTATATTTCGACATTGGAAACGTCAAATACCATTCGGAAAGTGACAGATATTCAGTAAAAAGTCTAAAATTTACGAATTGGGTCGCTATTCACTAGAAGAAAACTGGGAAATAGTGAAAAAACCCCCGAGGATGGTCAATTTTACCGAAAAATCATCTTTTCGAACGAGGCTCATTTCCACCTCGATACTTCAATGGTTACGTTAACAAACGGAATTGCCGCATTTGGGGCACAGAACGGCGCTACGTGCCATACAGCAAACGCTGCACTCAATCTTCTACGCCCTATCTTCGAAAATCACATAATCAGCAAACGAGGTGATGTGAATTGGCCTCCCAGAAGCTGCGATTTAACTCCGTCCGACTATTTTCTGTGGGGAGCTGTTAAAGATAAATGTTACGCCAACCATCCAGAAACAATTCAAGATCTAAAGTATGAAATTCAAGCTGCTGTAGCTGCCATAGGGCCTGAAACCATTGAGAGAGCACTCCAAAATTAGGTGGAATGGATAAGCTACTGTAAACTCAGGCGTGGTGGTTATTTGTCCGAAATTGTTTCTCACAAATAAATTTCATACAACAACCTTTTAAGTAAATGTTAGACCTTTGAAAAATATCAAGCCGTTTTTTTTTATTGACTTTTTAAATTTAAAATTTTATATGGCCCACCCTTTATAAGCAACAAAAAATATGTATGTACATACCTATATTTGCATATATATATTTCATAAAGCAAACCATTTAATATCAGTCCGTAGTACTTGAGGTAAAGCCGCCAGTGAAGAGAAATAATAAAGAGAATTTTCATTGCGAACAACTACTAAGTGTGTCTGCGTGTATAAGTATGTATATAAAACGAAGTAAATTTTGTAAATTGTTATGTCCTCTAATTGCGGCACTTTGCCTCATTTTGTAGCAAACACGTACTTCGGTACTCGTGTAAATGCCTTCCTACTACGCGCAACAACAAGTTTGAGCTTCCGCTTCCTGTCGCTAACAGCCTCCATGCCACACAAAAAGCACAGCAACAACTGTAAAAGGTAAGGAGGCGATGAGTTCGAGTGGAACGGCAATTTATATAAGATCGTCTTTAGTGGAGTAGGCACTGCTTAGGCGGTTTTAGTCGAGTTTACCACAGCGCGCCAAACGTTCTTCCTTTTCGCCGTTTGCCGCCAATTGAAGATTCCAAATGTAGCCAGCTCCAGCTCCATGTTGTGTCCTTTTCATTGGGATGCTTTGTTTACGTATCGGGTCTCAAACCCGGGGGATTTTTCGCCTTTTACTTCGTCTTCAAACGGATGTGTTTTTGGCTACTCAGAGGATAATTGGTCTGAGAACGAAAGTCGTAAGCTGTCTGAGCCATATGTAAATGAATCGTTTCTGACCAATCCCAAGTGAAAGACGCTCAGAGGACTTTCTTCAATTGCGTGAACTTCTACATATGGCTCCATCCTTCATATTCCATATAGGCAGGACAAATTAAAATATGAAAAAATTCTCATTTTTTAATTACTTAAAAGTTTCGTTCGAAAATCCACCCAAGTATACATACTAATTTCTCCGAATGCTTTCCAATATACCTCAGCCTCGAAATCCAACGCAGAATGACTGTTGCTATTTCGGACTGAGTAGGCAAGTGAAAAGTAAAGTCCTCTCTCGAAGAACAAAGACCAAACTCTATAACTCACTCATTATTCCCGTCCAGCTATATGGTGCAGAGGCTTGGACGATGATAACTTCGGATGAGTCGACGTTACGAGCTTTCGAGAGGAAGGTTTTGTGGAAGATTTATAGCCCTTTGCGCATTGGCAACGGCGAATATCCGTCGGGGGAAGCAGACGAGGAGGATGACCTCCATTCCGTTGGAAAGACCAGGTGAAGGCGTCACATTGCAGAAAAGAAGAAACGACTGGCGCGCCGTTGTTAACTTGGCTAAAATTGTTTAAGTGCTGTCTGCGCCAGTAAAAAAGAAGAATTGACGGTTCCATAGGGTACGCATAACATTGGTTCACAGTAAACGATGGGCAAACGCGGAAAGAGCTTATGAACCGAGTAGAAAATTAAGGAGTAAAATCCCCGCATTATCGTTTAAATGTCGTGTGAGGTCCTTGTCATGTCTGTCTTAAGCTTATACACGTATAAATAAATACTAAGAGACCTTAGAACACAGAATCGAAGATTATAAGTTCAGTAGGCAGACAGACCGATCGAGTCAGCGATTACCCCTGCTAAGTAATGCACCTAGGATGGACCCAGAGTTTATAAATATAGTTGGTGACTAGTAGCAAAGGAAAAGGCAGAAGCTCAGAAGCTCTTCTTGTGTTCGGATGATGAGAACTTAGCTTGTTGTTTCGAATGGAACAAACGCCTTGGGCTTTACAGTAGATTTAACTGAAATCGCTGAGCTGGCTTCTGAACCTAAAAAGAAGAATCAGAACTTAACACATGTTTTTGAATATTGCGGTTTTGAGGGCGTGGCTGTAGTTAATAACAGCGGCATATTGCGCTCGGGTATAAAAATGCGGCAGCTACAACAATGTAAAAGTGAAAAGTGAAAAGAGTCACGCTGGAGCAGCAACTTGCCACACTATTCAGCAAAACACTTCTATAACACATTTTAGATGCTAAATACACACAAAAATATATATATGTGTATGTATATGGCTGCTTGTTGAACCGCCCGCGTGTGTAGTGGTATTCCTAAACATTTTTTTTATTAGCATATTTATCCTCTATTTAGACTTCAGGCCATCAAATGCAAATTTCCACTGTGTACAGTGGTACACTTTTGGCACTTGGTCGCTACTTCGTTATCCCCAGCGTCGGTCGCGACGTCATGCAAATTGAAGTTGCAAGTTGCAACAGAGCAAAGCGACAATGCGCCGTTTAAGCAAAGTGGCACGAGTGAGTATGCCAGGCATGCACATACATACATACATACATACATACAGACATGTTTACATATGGAAATGTGGCTTAAACATATGTATGTATGCAGTATGTGTGCGTTTGTGGCGAAAGGTAAGTACGTTTGCATAAAAGGCAAAGCGCGTCACGCTGCCACAAAGTCACGAAATAGCTGCAAACCCAACGCCACATAGCCGGCTAAACAACAATAACAACAGCAATCCAATGGGGTATACAAACAACAACAACAACAGCAAAATTGCAATAATGCTGTCCGCACACTTGCGGCCTGCTCGAGTGAGTTCGTCACGCTACGAGTGTTGGAATGTTGCATGCAGCATGCCGCACGGCGGCCCATTTGTGCGTGTGTGTATGTGCTATGCGCCGTTTGTCGCGCCACAGCCCTGCTGCTCGCCATCGGTGGCCAGTCATGCCATTCCACTTGGCCACACACTGCAGCGCCCCTCTGCCGCACTCTTTAGCGCCCTTTTAGCGGCACTTCAATGCGCACTCTCGCGCCCTCCGCATTGCTTTCCAGCCTCGGCTGCACTTGTAGAGGCCGGTAAGCGCTACCCACTCGTGGGCTCCGTCGCTTAATGCCTCACCTTTGTGCTTTATTCTTCTTACAATGCCAGTTATTGTTGCCATTTACTTGCTTATTGTTGCTGTTGTTGTAGCGCTTTAGTTTATTTTTTACTCATTGCGTTTTGTTTTATTGAAAATCCACAATCAAGCTGTAAATATAATAATTTGCGCAATAGTAATAAGTTATTTATTTAATTATACCCTGAACAGGGTATATTAACTTTGTCACGACGTTTGTAACACCCAGAAGGAAGCGTCGGAGACCCTATAAAGTATATATATAAATGATCAGGATGTTGAGCTGAGTCGATTTAGCCATGTCCGTCTGTCTGTCCGTCTGTCCGTCTGTCTGTATATATACGAACTAGTCCCTCAGTTTTTAAGATATCCTTTTGAAATTTTGCAAACGTCATTTTCTCTTCAAGAAGCTGCTCATTTGTCGGAACGGCCGATATCGGACCACTATAGCATATAGCTGCCATATAAACTGAACAATCGGAATCAAGTTCTCATATGGGAAACTTTCGCATTTGACAATGTATCATCACCAAATTTGGTATGGATTATTTTCTAGGGAAAAAATGTAATATCCGAGAAAATAGTTCAGATCGGTTAACTATAACATATAGCTGCCATACAAACTGAACGATCGGAATCAAGTCCTTGTATGGAAAACTTTCAAATTTGACAAGATATATTCACGAAATTTGGTATATATTATTTTCTAAGGCAACAATGTAATATCCGAGAAAATTGTTCAGATCGGTTAACTATAACATATAGCTGCCATACAAACTGAACGATCGGAATCAAGTCCTTGTATGGAAAACTTTCACATTTGACAAGATATATTCACGAAATTTGGTATATATTATTTTCTAAGGCAAAAATGTAGTCTCCGAAGAAATTGTTCAGATCGGTTGACTATAGCATATAGCTGCCATACAAACTGAACGATCGGAATCAAGTTCTTGTATGGAAAACTTTCGCATTTGACAATGTATCATCACCAAATTTGGTATGGATTATTTTCTAGGGAAAAAATGTAATATCCGAGAAAATAGTTCAGATCGGTTAACTATAACATATAGCTGCCATACAAACTGGACACATAGTTACTAATAGAAATGCACCTGTGAAGGGTATTTAGCTTCGGTGCAACCGAAGTTAACGTTTTTTCTTGTTTTTCGTTCCGATTGTGGGTTCCCGTCCAACGGGAACGAATGTAAGAAAAAAGCGAAATGTCGCAGTAGCACGCGAGTATTTTATTACATTGACGGGTATAAATGCTCGGCAATAAAGAGGCAATGAAATACAAAAAATATCTTCAACATTTAATGACTTCATATTCATAATTGTTATCAGTATGCATGTGTGTGTGTGTGTTTGAGTAGTTTCTTTGAAGGTGAAGTATGCGCTAATTCTTGAAATTTATGTTGGCTCTCAACATTTAGCTGGGGTGAGGGGCCCCTCTATGCGCAATATGCTTATGTAGCCTTGCAATAACCCTCATTATCTGTCTCATTGAATTATTTGTTGAAGGTTGTGTAATATATTAATACCTATGGTTTAGTGGAATTTAACTACGGAACAAATTTATGTACACGATCGCATACTGGCGCTTCTTAATTGGCTCTATAGTCTGGAAAATGAGTCTTTATTGAGTTCTTGAGAGTGCAAAGTCTTTCCAAAGTCATTTGCTGATATCAAAATTAACAATCCAACTTTTTAACTTCAGTTGCACCGAAGCTAAAATACAAAAACTTTCCATACAAGCAATTGATTCCAATCGTTCAGTTTGTGGGGCAGCTATATGCTATAGTGAACCAAACTGAAATTCTTTCAGAGTCCGCATTCATCACCGCATTATATAGTAAGCCATACCAAATTTCTTTAAGATATTTGTTCAAACGAAAATACTCTTCCGATCGTTCAGTTTGTTTGGGAACTATATGCTATAGTAATCGGAAATCGGCAATTACGACGAATAAGCAGGTTCTTGGAGGAAAAATTACGTGTGTAAAATTTTAGTTCGATATCTCAAAAACTGAGCGACAGACGGACATGACTAAATCGACTCGGCTCATGGTGACCATTTTTATTTGTATACATGGGCCTTCTGACGTTTCGTTCTGAGTGTTATAAACTTATACTTCGTACACCTTGTTCAAGGGATAACAATTGTCACAACGAATACGAGTGCATAAAACCAAACACGATCCAGCCGGCGATTTTAATGGCAAAAGCAAATAGTTCCGTTATATTGTATGCAGCACCAGTGTGAATACAGGCAATGGATCTAAAAGCCATTATGCTAAACAAATAATTGTAGTGGTTAGGCTTTCTGCAATTCGGGTAATAAGTGCTTTCCAGACTATGTCAACCGACGTATTAGCCATTATGCCGCCCATTGACATCCAGAGAGATAAATTCGAGCGATTATATCAGCTATCAGCGGCTAAAACAGTAATAAGAGCACAAAAATGTGGTAGGAGCGGTGGAATCATCCAAATGGAACTAGACCCACAGACTTATACCGGACATCCACTCGTGGATAAACAAACGACATGGGGAACTGAATTTCCATCTGACCCAAATATTTAGTGAACATGGGTGCTTTACACAATGACATTAGGCCGTACTGTCCGCCGTATACAGAGTATATAGAAGATTCTGAACATGTATTAAAATTACTAAAACTAAACCCTGTGGTAGTTTTACGGTCGATAATTTAACGGCACTGATAAATGGAAAGCTGTTAGCGAAGCGTCAGCATTCATAATGACAAAACGATGAGTTTTTCAACAGATTAGGCGTCCGTCAGTTCGCACAAAAGACTTAAATGTCCTTTTCCTCCCACGAAGTAATACTGAGCCGGGGGCTCCGTGGGAGAGTCTTGAGTTGGGAGTAGGTTAAGTTTAACGGATTAAAGTTCCGCACTCTGGCTTTCTATGCTTTCCCCTACTATAAAAAAAAACGTTGAACTTAAAATATTATAGAGTGCTTAAGTCCATTTTCAAAAAAATGCCCTGCAGTAAATCGATCTAATTCGAAAGTTCCTCAGAACTGTTTCTATAAGAAAATCTTTCATTGGGTGAATTACCAGTTATGAGACGGTCTGAAAATCTGTGATGCTCTAGCTTTATTTGACTGACCTTCACTTCAATATAAGGTAATATTTGGCATTACATTAAAAAACCCAACCGGACCCTTTTACACAGACACCATAAATTTAAGATTTGTATTATCGTCTAGTCCGTCAACAATATCAAACTTAATTTGTATTTCGCCAACAGTGGACTTATCCTTCCACTTTCCCCTCGTTTTGGTCGTCAGAATTATGAGAAATGCATAATGAAGCCCTTAAGCGAGACGACACCACTCTAAGAAGTATCTATTGTAAAGTATTGGCAATGTTAGCTTTAGACTTCTGAAAGCAATAATTTCAATCAATTTTTTATTTAATTTTTGTAAACCTCTCTTTTGGGTGACCTTTTTCCATCCGTTTGATTTGAGCCTTTTGGCCATCCAAAGAAGCAATCCATATATGTAGTTCTCTTCAAAATTAATATATCCTTCCAATCTTTTAAAATTGCTTATTCCTTACAAGGCACTTAGAAGTCGGAAAAAGAGCAAAGAGTTCTAGTAAAACAGAATTCTTTATCTATGCAACAGATGGCTTTAATAATCGCTTTGTAGGCTATAGGTATGGCGTTAGAAAGATACGATTTCTTACCAAAAAACCATCAGTTTTGTAATTGCTTGGTGTAGTATTTGAGCACGAGTCCAAAATGAACAGAACCAAGAGGAAATATGCCATATTTAAAAATGAAAATGTGAATAGTGTTATGGCCTTGATATTCTAACAGACAATCAAATGCAACTGCAGTAATTTTGATGTCAAAGATACACTACGCCCTGGAAGTAGAATTGCCGAAAAAGTTCAGACATTAACGGAAATCGTTGTGTCCGACCTTGTAAGTACTGCTACAATTTCCCAGTTACTAAATATTGTATAGAAACCGTTTGAAACCACTTACATTTCACTGAATTTCCATCTGCAAATATTTGCTGAATCGGAAGAAAATATATCCATTTACGACAGCGTCAAGCCGGCGCATAAACAGTGACCCAGCGATGATCGAGGGTCAGGAAATCATCTGCTACGAGCACCCCTGCAGCTACACTTTTAATTCGGCCTTGTAGTGTCGAAAATTACACCAGCTGAAGGGATTATTCGCCCAGAAGTCACCAGCTTCGGTCAAAAAGAGAGGAATTGTGTTCTATTGACGCCATTCCACATACATCAATAGTTTGCTTGAGAGGTTCTAATTTGTCTTGTTCAGTGCAAGAATAATGATTATGACTATCGGTGCTTTGCTAATAATTTTGCTGGTGAGACTTACGCTTCAAGAGAAGCTTGTGAAAAACCACTGTGTTTCTGTTTTGTGGTTCTGGTAATAGATACGAGAATTTCTGTGAGAATAGCAATTTAAAATTACCTCGGAAATGGAAATGGCCAACAAATTATCAAACATAACGGTGGATATTAGACCTTATACTTTATTTATACTATTAATACTAATAATATTTCATGGAAACTTTTCTCCACTTACTTATAAAAGAACAGTCTATGTATAATTGAGAACTAGAGTGTTATCTGGATGTTATCGTTGGTTCTGCGACAGGGATCCTGAAACACCAGAACATCTGCTAACAGACTACATGGCAATCTGCAGACGCAGGTTGAAGGCCCTTGGATCCATGTTTCCAAAAAGTGATTATATTGCTTCGCTAACATCCAGTAGTTGGACTTTATCAAAATGCTGGGGCTAGGAGAGTTTTTGTGATTTAGGAGAAGGTACAACAGACCTATAGTAACAGTGCATTTCTCGATTATCAATCTAATTGCCCGTTTTTCCACGTTTCGCTGATAAATTATTCGGGTTAAGGATAAGTAGTTGGTGTGAATGTTATAAAATTTGTTAGAAACTCAGTAAAGTCATTTGAGATATACTCGTATTTATGGAACTATATAAAACTCTATGACAACCACATGTTAAACTAACAAATAAATAATTTTTTTCACACAAAAAATTGAACATTTTATTCAATGATTCTTATCGGGTCAACAAAAGCAGAAAAGAAAACAAAATCGTGTTTTGAATGAGATTATGTATTAGCTATTGGAAAAGGAACAGAAAAAAATTAAAAATGTATTTTTGGCAGTCGTTTTTACGAAACCAAATTTTGGTGAAATTTTTTCGACGTTTTTTCGCATATAGTTGTAATTGAACAAAAATCTTCTTCATTCAAGACCTTGTACATGGTATCTCGAAGATCTTTTCAAAATCTCATTAGGTAGTTCACGAGAAATCTGGACAACCCTCCTTGAAAACACAGTTTCAAAAAAAAACGCATTTAAAGTTTTACGCTGACCTCCAGCCTGCAACTTTTCAAAGCTGTATCTCTAAAACGGCTGTATCTCGAATCAAATTAAGCATTTTGGACAATATTTTGGAGAAGTTTAAAAATATATAAGACACAAAACCAAAAACAGTTTTTTAAAGCTGTGAAATCCATGTAACCCCTTAACGAATAAATTTAACAGTACATAGCATGTACCTAGCAACAACGTGAGATATCAGTGGAACCTAGTGGAAATATTATCCTCGGCATATGGAAAATTAATGCCAGCAAATTGTCAATTAACATAATTTGATTAACTTACATTTTTACGTATGTATATACATACCTATGTATGTACATATATCCATATATTAAGATATATACTTCACTAGGCCCAAAAGTAGATAAGCAATACACGTGACGGGCTATTATTGTTGCAAAAAGGGGTACAAACCTATTTTTATATTGTTATTTGACATCTGCAGAAATGAATAATATTTTTTTTTTATACGTGAGCAAGGGTAAACAAAAATATGAGACTACCCAATAATACTACCAAAAAAAGGTATAATTGTACATATGTGCGTCATTGATTAATTTTTTTGATCTCAACCCTTTGCTGCTGCGTAACTGACAGCTGTTATTACCCCAGCCCAAAGCATAGAAATATTTTTTTCTACAGTTACCATGTGTCGCAATGCATAATAATCGAAGATTCGAACGAGCAATCAAATGTCAATCAAAATCTAGAATATGTCAATGATATGGGCGCTTTGTTACCCACCACACATATTAGATAAGATTCTAACTCCCAGTTGAGGAATGAATGTGAAAATTTGTAGAAGGGTGCTTTGTCGATTTTTTTTGCTCGCCTCTCTTCGAATATTTTCATGACCGGAAGTGTTGTTGGCAATTTATTGACACATTTCGAGCGAGGGGACACAACATTTTCTAACAATTGATGTCACTTAGTTGGACAAGCAAAGGCCAACTTCTTGTAAAAGTTTATTGAAGTGGCAAAAAATTGTAATTGTTGTTGTAAATACATTGTATACAACTCATATCAGCAATTATCGAACAAGGAGGGGTACCGCCTTCGAGGGTAGGCATGAGAGTGAGTGCTAAATTGTTACAATATTGTAAAAGCAACCCGTGATACCTTCTTCTGTGTCTAAAAATAATTTCCCTTTCTGTAGGCCGTTGATTATGTTGCATGCAACACGTTTAAATTTCCATTTTTTATTTCAAATCAATCGCTTTTGTTAAAGTGTCACTGTTGCTTCGAGACCCAATATCAAATAGAAATTTACGAGGTTTTCATCGTTGTGCTCCGAGCATTGCATGAGGGTATACTTCCATATTAATAGCCGTAAACTTACATACATACATAATCATAGCATAATTGTGAATTCATCAAACTAATTTATATGTATTCCATTGCTATACACTCGTTAATTTGCCGAAGATGTTTGTTGTTAAACATTTGCTTGTTATTACAGGTTGACACCAGATTTATAGCAGAATGAATAAATTAACATTTTTCCAGCGAACATACACTTACAAAGGTGTAAAGTGTTGTGACAGCACTTGACGAGTCGCGATTAGGCGGTTGCCTACCCGTTAGGAAATAATATAAGGCTGTCAATAATCTAAACATCCGAGTAAAAATATTTTTTATATTTTTTACCTTTTCTGAAGTCCTAGTAGAATACTTCAAAAAAGAAAAGAGGAAAAGGCAGAATAAATCATTCACGAAGAAATCATTCTAGAAGACCAATATTAAAATGCTTTGGGCGCAGTCGTTCGCGTATCTATAATATAAACTATAGATTTGGATTATTCAGCTTGCGAAACGACCGATAGCTTTAACTATTCCCACATCCACGGTATTCGGTAAATTTGATATCAATGACTATTAACTTTTTCACGGTCTCAAAAGTTGGTTAATTGAATTTCAAAAGTGGTGACGTAATTAGAAACAAACTCTTATCTTGAAGGCCTCTAAGCTGCGCACTGTCCAGAGGATGCTGGATGATTCTTACAAAAAAACAAAAACATTACTAAAGGTCCGCCACTGTTTCAGTGATACCGGCATTCCCCGTGCATAAAATTGAAAAAATCGCTTCAGGAAGGTATCTACAAAACAATGGTCGTTTTGGTCATTTTTTGCTGCACAAAGGCGGGTGCGTATCTTTGCTGCAACAAGAGTCTATGCTAGGAACTCGGAGCGTACACAAGTCTATCACACTGGAGACCTGTCTTCCATCTATCACAACATAATCGATCTGGAGAGCTGGAATCTAGTATTACAGATTACCATATTTCGGGCCTTGGTGAAGGCGATTAGCCTCAACCCTTTTGGGGTGAATTTACCGACCGTTGTGCCAAAGATACGTTCTTGGCCCACCATGGCGTTAAAGTCGCTAAGCACGGCTTTGCCATCAACACCAACAACAACGTCAGCCTCGAAGATTTATGGTCCTTTGCGCATTATGCACGTCGAATACCGCACTCAATGCAATTATGAGCTGCACGAGGTATACGACGACAAACGACACAGTTCAGCGAATTACAAAACAGCGGCTGAACCAGCTAGGTCATGTCGTCCGAATGGACGAAAACACTCCAACTCTGAAGGGATTCAACGCAGTACTCGCCGGGGAAGCAGTGGAAAAGGAAGGCCTCCAAAACCAAGTGGAAAAGGACTGGTGCGCTGTTATAAACTCGGCTAAAACCACGTAAGCGGTGTGTACGACTATAAAGAAGTAGATATAAGCCCTAAGCTAAAGAAACGACCGAAATATGGTTCGCAAGAAATAGACTGCATTAAGTTAGGCTTTTAGAGACAAATTTTCTCCATTTTCTGAGTAATTGCTGGAACTTTTGTTTTACTTTTTTTCTGGTTGGCTCTAAAGCCGTAAAAGATATTTTAATGCATTTAATAACTTTCTCATTACCTCAAAACTCTAAGTCAGTATAAGCTTTTCTCAAACTTTTTCGAATACAGTGCATGATTCTTCAGTCTCATCTTACCAGACGAGGTGTCCTGGACAACCTTTTCTATTCTATATTTCCTTAGTTGGTTTATATGCCTTTGTACGGATTTCGGAATAGACGAAAACCGACGTCAAAGTTTGATATAACTCTCCAATGAAAACAACTTCTCACAATAAGTTCAAAAATATACCGACCTGTAAAACTCAAGTTTCAACTGGAGTTGGCTACTTTGAGACAATGCTAATTTTACATTTCCAAGCTTAGTGTCACAGTCTTCCCTGCAGGGCATTAATTCATGTACTATCAAATATGGGGACCTACATAAGTTAGCATAGGTATATGCATTTATGTATTCACAGCGATTCGCTAGCAATTTGAATGCGTTCAACACAAATTAATATTGCGTACACGTTCTGTGGCGAGCATAAAAATTCACAAATCTTCCAGCGAAGCCATGCGTACACGCAGCATTGCTACAAGTACAGTGGCGACGCCGCGAGACAGTGGCACCGACCAAGCCACCAGCCTGATTTAGTCGCGAAAGCATTGTTACGCATGCGCAATTAAATGCCTGCTTAGCAGACCTGCGTCTGTGTCGGCTGGTGGCGCGGTATGAAGCAGTTCATACCTTGCTACAAGTGTCTTTGTACGTTTTATGGACTAAGTAATGGCTATATGGTAGAATGGATGGCAGCGTATATAAGTTCATTCAGTGCTTGCACTGGAATTCATTTTTATAGCATTTTCATTATCAATACGTGTTGAGTGAGAGGATTATGACCGAATAGTGTCGTTGCGCATAAAAAGCGAACACACTAGGAACATTTAGCGGGCTCTAGAATAATGAGATCGATATATGGAAATTCAAGGTTTTAAAGGTGCACACAAAGTGGCAAATACGCATTCATGGCATTCATGACAAACATTGTAAGCGGAATTGTGGTTATGTGAAATTAATAAGCCTTTTGTTGTACAAAGGCCGACAAACATGCTAGCACTTTTGTTGCTTTTTTATTACGCTTTGAGTGAGCCATTGTTCGCGTCAATAAATCAACATTTAACGGGTATTAAACTTACAACGCTATTTCGATGAAGTAATAATGCTAAATATTTATAAACTTTCTAGAAATATCAAGTTACTGAGCGAAACAGATTTTATCGATGAAAATTCGAGAGCCTGAGGGTTAAGGAAAGGCGTGGATTGTAAATCCTCACTTTTTTTGCACGAGAGATGTTTAAAATCAGTCTTTTTTACACTTCATATCGTAATAGTCCGTTTCCTCTTTATAACAGTCCAGAAAGTGAAAAAATTAAGATTCTTTGGTTGAAAAAATTAGTCTCCAATAGGCGAATTGGATTACCAATGAAGGCATTATTTTTAGTTAAGCCCACAGTACAAATGAGGCTGAACTGGTTAGTTATGCTTAAAGAAGTTAATTGTGTCCCTCAGTTGGAAATAGGAACAAAAATGTCTCCAGCTACGATGCCGAAAATTGTCCACCAATTCCACTTTTTTTTTAGCTGTTACCATACTCAACATCCATAATCTAAAAAAGCACCCAGCGTCAACATAATTTTGATCAAAAATGATTAATGAGATTGGCGGCCGAGTCTATTGGTCGGAGCTGGATCTTAAGTGACCGCTCAAGCTTCCGGAATATTGCCGTATCTTCCAGCCCGAAGTCTCTGCGATCAGGAAAGCGGCTGAAATAGCTAACAAAGCAAGAAACAACATAAAAGAGATCAATATATTCGGTAATATACGATTTTGCCACTGAGAGTAATCTCACATCGTACTAGGTCAGAGATATGTACATAGTGGCATGTATTCTCAGTTTCAGGCCACAAAGAAATTCCGAGAAACGAAATAGCTGATAAGATTGCCAAAAATTCCATCCTCCATTCCATTCTCAGAAACTTTTCTTATTTTTATTGAAAAAATTCTAAATTTCAAATCACTGTGTTTAATCGTCTAATTTGATAATCAAACTTTGACGCAGAAATTTTTAAAGTTTGAAAAGTGAATATGTGATGGTTATTTTTGAGAAACGCAAATTAGTTGGTGAAATTTTAGTTTGAATGAAAAAACAAAAATTTCTATGTTACATAAATGCATGAGAACCTAAAACAAAAAAAATAGCGACCCCTTAGAGTTAAGCTACAGCGCCTGGCTTGAGGGAAGATTTTTTGTGTGTCAATCACTAACATTGGAGGGGGTAAGAGTTGAAAAAAAAATTAAAAATTTATTTTTGAAGCACCCTCATGTATGTACATATGTATAGTATATGTATCTCGCTTAGTTTTGGGTGATACGCATACTATTATAACCATATGGCAACAGGCTACAAGCTTTCTGCGATTTTTATCCCATATTTTAATTTTCGGTGCAGTACATACATATAGTAGCAGAACCCTCCTCAACAAACACTTTTTCTTATGATTGTTGTTGTAATTTATTTGCAATTGTTTTATTAACTTGTTTGAATTTATGCAAGAGAAGTAAGAAATATTTTATCGATAAAGTACTTTACATGTGGATGAAACGTAAAATGAAAATTAAAGATATTTTCCATTCTTATTTTGTAAAAGTATTTTTAAAACAAAATGCCCATTTCATCAATATTGTTTAATATAGTCCTTTTTCAAAGCACCTAATTACATGCTTATAAAATATACATATGTATATTTAAATAAGTCTCAGAGTATATAAAAAATCGCATGCGAGTTCTTCCATTTGACACCGCAGTCGTTAAAATCGTTTGTAAACAAAACAACATTGCACGGAGAAGCAACAACTACCGCAATGTAGTTGTCATGAAGCGAGTGCATTTTACTCCTTCGTTATGCAGCGATGTGCAAATGCATACATACAAAGTAAGGTGGACAAGAACAACGGACGCCTTCTTTATATTTCGACTCCCCCACATACAACAAACACAACAGCATCACCGCTGTCGTGGGGAGCTCTGCAAACTCCCTACACATACATACATTGCTCAGCGACAGTCAATTGGAATTTTTCAATCGCGATCGGTCATCGGTCAAAGTCCGCGTAAGTTCGTGTTGCGTGAAAAATAGTAATAAACGCGTAAGAAATTTATAGTAAAAGTGATTTTTACATTATTTTGTTTAATTGAAAAGCTTAAGTGAGAGTTGTGCAAATTAAATGAAATCTCAAATTAAGTGAAAAGTTGTAAGTGTTCTTGTAAAAGCAAAAAAATGTGTGCAAACTGAAATAGAATAGTGTATATGCATATATATGTAGGTAATTTTGCTTTCTATGGTATATTTATGTTTGTTAATGGTGTTAATATTGCGAAGTGAGTGGAAAACGTATATAGAATATATCATTCATAAAAAGTGCTGTAGTGAATTAGTGAATTAATTTCTTTTTAAATATATTTCGTCAAATATGAAGTCAAGCGTTCGTTCCTTCGACGTTCGTCTATCGTCGTTCGCTAATTAACCAACAATGTCGTTCGTATAAACAAACAAATAATATTGGACCAGAGGAGTAATAAATTTTTTGCTCTAAAACCTAAAGGTGAGTACAGAGTGTTTGCATACAAATTGCTTTATATTTTTTTAAAATATTCTAAATTGAATATGTTTTAAGAATTCATATTTGCATATTTTTAAGAATTTATTTTTTATTAAACTAGGATTTGAATTTATATTAAACTAATTTTAAATTGAATTTTAAAAAGTAAGGAAGGGCTAAGTTCGGATGCAACCGAACATTTATACTCTAGTAACTTGCACAACTCAAAGCCAGGGAAATACTTTAAGGCTTAAAACGCGAGCCAAAGTAATGAAATCCAAGAAATTTTTTATATACATATGTACATATATATACATAATGTATATACATATATAACATGTGTATGTATATATAACTCGTGCACTGTCAGTTTCATAAGCTTTGTTAGAAAAACGAATATGTATCATAAATCCATATACATCATATGTATATAGTATATGGAAGTTAGGGTAGTATCCACCCAATTTTATCCACTTTTTCCCATACCACATACTATTACGTGACACATACTAAAAATCAATTATATAGGATGTTCGAAAATTCTGATATTAGTTATAATTGTATAAGGGCTAGGTTTCCCTCAAATATATCTATTTTAATCACAAGAATACACCGTGATGAGTGAAACACGCTCTCCCATTTTCATGGAAATAACTCACATATTCACCAATATATGCGGTAGAAAGTCACCGGAAGTTCGAAAATCTTAAGTATAATGGGGGCTTAGGGAAGTATTGGCCCGATTCAAACCATTTTTGATATACGGACATACCATTGTTAGAGAAGGATTATGTCTGAATTTCAATTACATATCTCACATATTGACCGATATTTTCGATCGAAAGACAACTATAGGTACTGGGGTCCAAATATTTGCTACCTAGGGGCTTAAACGGTTTTGATTGGATTTGAATAATTTTTGATTACAAGGTGGCATACACTAAAGGCATCATTCGTGCAAATTTGTTTCCCGTTATATTAATTACATCTTGATTTATATACTGGAAAGTGAAAGAATCAAGTGGAATTTATTGTTGAGCTATATAGGACGTAGACGTGGTTATTGTCCGACGGACAGACAGTCAACTTTTCTCGTTATCCTTGTCATTTATATACATATCTATATAACCCCATATCTGTTTTGATTAGTTTTAGGTGATACTTATTACCGTTAGGTGAACAAAACTATTATAGTCTGTAGCAACGTGTTGCAGAAGTATAAAGAAAAGGGAAGTTAATGAAACTGGTTCATATCAATAACATTGGATTTAAACATGCACATATAAACCTACATACATAACCATATACATATGTAAATATTTTCAAAAACTATACAGGATTATTCATTAAAATGTTTTTTAATTTTTTTCATTTAGTTTCAAATTTTTTCAATTTTTTTTACACATAAAATCAGTAATCAAATATTAACAATTTGGTGCCTGAAACATTTCTTCGCAAAAGAATGTTCATGAATGTGTACATATGTATGTATGTCTAGTTTTGATTTAACCATTTTAGCTTTTCTTCTTCATTTCATCTACACTGGTATTTATGAGTTATGTAAGTAAGTACAATTTTTTTCATTTAATATCACTTGATAATATAAATATAGATTTCATATGTACATACATACATACATATATAAAAATATAAAAACATAAGTATGTACATACATAATAGCAACTTACTTGATATTGTGATTCTGCCTACTCAAAAGGAATTCAGCACAAATATTCAGCTACTATCATTTACGCTTTCTTTCGCACTCGCGCATAATCAGTTTTTTTTAGCGCACAACTTTATCCAGAACCTCCTTGCATTCCAGTTGTTATTGCTTTGTCTCATTCTCATCATCACCTGTCAGATATATTCGTTAACTAGTGCATTTTCAAAAATATCTTAGTATACATACTTAAAGAATAAGTCGTTAGTTTACTTGGTTTTGTTGTTGTTCTGTATACTCATAAGTCAAATCATGAGAGCGCTAATTCTCTTTCCTTAAATTACTCACACTCGCTAGTTTTTGCTAAAATTCGCACACTTACAATTTTTTTGGCAATACTTACATACATGCATGCATACATACATACGTAGGTGCATACACATGTACGATCGTACGCAGCATCTAACTAGCGCTCCGCTGGCCGTTTTAGGTTATGTTTTTGGTTTGCCGTTTGTGTGGGCACAGTTTGATGAAAATATAGTTTTATACAACTTTGTTTCACTTTTATTACTTTTTAATCGTTAAGTAAGTATATAACAGAAAAATTAACTTATTTAAATATGTATTTGCACATTAATATAAATTCAATAATTCAATTCACTACCGTTGAACTGATTCACTCGTTAGCTGCAGCGGAACTGACGAGCATAGGGCAAACGGATGTAGGGTTGCATATCCTTTTTTAAAAATATTTTAAAATTTAAGTAATAATAATTTTAAGTAATAAATTATTAAAATTAAATGCAATATTTTGTAATAAATGTTGACAATATAACGATTTTTGTTGACCGATTTTTTTTTACTAAAAACAACGAAAACTAAAATTGTGATGAGTAAAGTATAAAAATCTGCATATAAAATAAATAAATATAAATACTTTTAATTATGTTTATATAAATTTCTTTAGTCAAAAAATCAGTTCTTAATATCCATGCAATATATTTATATTCCTTAAAAAATTTCGTATTGCAAATGCAACCCTTTTCCGTTTCCCTACTGTTCTCGCTAGTTCCGCTTCGGCGAATGAGTCAGCTGTTTGGCAATGACAAGTCAATTTCCTTTGTGACATTTAAAATTGCGCGCAGTTAATTTATCAAAAATTCAATTATATTTATAATAAGTACGAGATGCGTTAATTTTAAGTAAATATAGTACATAAATGCAATCTAAGTGAACAGTAAAAGTATGTGGAAGCAATAATACACATATGAGCTAATAAACAGGCGTTCTTCGTTCAATAGTTTTTAATATAAATGTGTAAGTATATAATAATATTAACTAACCAAATTGTTGAATGTATTCTAATATCTCCTTTACGAATTAAAGGAAGCGCTCACGGGTGCATATGTCTCTATGGTTTCCGTAGCGAAGTGGTTTAAGCCGGCGCAGTGTAGTGCGCGGTAGAGGTACCATGGTGTAGTGGGTGGTGCTCCTTTGGTATGTATAGTACATATGTATATGTTCTTTTTATATAAAATATGTATTGAGTGTTAGCAACTTTTTTATACTGTTTGTATTACCTAAAACTACATACATCGGAGATGGTACAAGAGAGCTTTGTAGGAGCCGATGTCAAACATAGACGGTGGGTGGTGCCATGCACTTTAGGTGAAGTCACATATCTTTGTACCTATTCTACCAAATTCAGTACATAATGTTATTGTGATATTTCTTTGCTATAGTGCTAAAATGCTTCCATATGATTCTTACACTTTCCAGTGTACAAAGTTAAAGGTAAAACTTTTTACAAATAGTGCCCTTCAGACATGCCATCTCCCTGAAAAATTGTTCAAATCGAACAACAACTGTTCAAGCCTCCAAATGCCGAATATGGACACTCCAATTCCTGTTTCTAACTTTTTACCGAATAGGTATATCGGTCAATTTGTCAGATGTATTATTGCAATTCGAAGACAGTACCTTTCCGATAATAGTATGTGTGTGTGTGTGTCGCGAATTTGTTGCTATCAGAAAAATTCTGTAAAGGGAAGCGAGTGATGCGGTTTCACTGAATGTCAATAAGTCTTATTCAAAATTGGAATAAATTGTTTATTATAGACTCTTGGTCATAAATAGAATATAGTAATTGGTGTGAAATTTTAAATTCGAAGATGATGATGATGATTCGTAATAGATTAAAGTTTTTTTTTGAAAAATGTATGTAACAGTAACAGTCAAAACAAAATTATCAAGCTAAATTTTCATTTCCGTCTTAACCTTACTTTATCGGTATTGTAAAGAGCTATCTCCTCTACGAAAAATGAATTGCTTACCAAGTAAGTTACATACAGGTACATATGTTTTCATATTTCTATATATGAAATTTATATTTACATATATTATCATATGATATTACATGGAAAAAATGTACTTATGTAACTGATAAATATCAGCATTAATGAAATGAAGTAGAAAAGCTAAAATGGGTAAATCCAAATTAGACATACAAATTCATGAACATTCTTTCGCGAGGAAATGTTTCGGCCAATGAATTACTAAAATTTGATTACTGATTTTACAGTGCATTAAAGTTAATCTACTCCACCCATGAAAGAATTGTAATCTTTAACGGCAGTTGGACATTGAATATGCATTTCCTGGCCTTCCGATCCCCTTTTCATGACTGTACGACCGGTTTGGTTTATGGGCCGGCGGCGTCATTGGGTCGTACTTCTTCCGTGATGATCAAGAAAGGCACGTTACTGTGAATGGGAATCGCTACTGCTCATTGATAACCAAATATTTTTAACCCGAATTGGATGAACTTGGACAATATTGTACGACGCCACAAGCTACACAGCGAATGTCACAATCGATTTATTGAAAACCAGGTTTGGTTAACGTGTTATCCGCCGCTTCGGTCGTCGCTTTTTTACTCGTTCGGAGTAAGCTTTTTGGCAACAAATAAAATTTATTTAGCAGTGATTAATTGCTTTACAACAGATTGATTGATTGATTGGTGTTTTATTATAAAATACGAACAGTGCGTCCAAAAAGTGCGCATACAATGTGCAGGTATACAAATCTTTAAGCTGAACGTGTGTAGCTGTTAATTTTGAGTCACACACGCCGGCCAATTGTTCGCGCTATTCGCTGTTGTCTACTTTGGCTCGGGTGACTGTGGTGGCGCAGATAAAAGTAATTATTAAAATGCTAATTTACCATATTTAATATAGATTTCGCAAAATGCCATACAAAAGCAAAGACGCGGAAAGAAGAGTCGCCGACCTAGCAACTAGATAAAAGCCGTTTAACGCACAAAGTGCTAATGAGATCGAACACAAGGTAATGGGAGCGGGGGAAAAAGCGCGTAAAGCGGATTATTTAGGCAAAGAAATTCGTGAATGCCACCCAAAAAGGCGAATATATATACACACACACATACAAATGTATGTTAGAGCGTCTGTGTGTTGCGTATTGTGGCGGCGATCGCATACGGCGTTGCGGTTCGTTGGGTCGCGTGAGCTATGAATTGAAAATTTTCACACGCTGCCGCTGAAAGCGTTCGAAAGGAAAACTTATTTAGAGCAAGCGGACACGCTTTGTTGTTGGCACGCACTTGCGCATGTACATATGTATGTATGTATGTGAGTTTCGAATTTTGCTAATTTTTTTTTTTGTTGCGCCCAGCCAGCAGCAGCGCGCTAATGGCTTAACTACGCACTGTCTAATCACGAAGAGTTTTCTACGCCGTAGGAAGGAACCGCGTAATCAGTTGGTAATGCGTACAACGCCAACAACAACAACAACTCAATAACTGCAAAAACAAATAGCAACAGCAGCAGCAACTCGGCGATTTGGCAACCAATCCCGGACACAGCAACAATGCGCTTGGCGAGGCCAAAACGCCAAAGACGACCCTCAAAAGCTGGTGAGCACTTTAGTGGCGATCGAGAGCAGCCATCAGCTTGCCAAACGCACTACAAGGCTTAGCGCTGGAGCAGCAACAAAAAAGTAAACCTTCCAACCGCCGAGGCAGTGGTGCACCAACAAAGTGTGTGCAGAAAAAAAAATGTACAAAAACAAAAATAATAACGACAAACAAAAAAATTGCGTATCCAAAAATGTTTGCTAATTTTTTTGCATTTTTGTTTTTGTACGGCTTTGCTGTTAGTTTGCTTTCAATTATTATTGGCGATTTCTAACTTGTTGTTGTTGGTTGCGCTCTGCATGCGTTAAGTTTGCCAAACACGAGCGAATAAGCGTGCGGAATGCTATAGGCCGTTTCAACTAATTATCATAATTTTTTTAATATTTAATTTTTTTTAATTTTATTTCTTTTCTTTTTTTCAATTTTTTTTTGCTTTTTTAATTTTTTTTTATTTTTTGTTTTTTTTTATATACTTTACATATTTTTTCCATTTGTTCAAATATACATATGTACGTATGAACACATGTATATGTATGCCCATACCTTTACCGCTCGCCAAAAGCTGAAGAGGGCTCGTTAGCCAAAGCCGCAGTAGTAGCTTTTATTATTTATGTATGTATTTGTATGAGTTGCGTACGCATTGGCGGAAATCATAGCCGAAAGCAAAAGTGAAGCTCCATTTGAAGTTTCTACTTAAAATTTTTTTTTTGGGCTTTGTGTTGCGTTGGCTGCGTTTGCTGCGGTTCATACGCGATTCAAGGCTACCCGCCTGAAGGCGGTGGAAACACGTACAAATGTAGTTATCATACAAATTGCTACGCACTTTTTAGTATTATTATTGCACACATAAGGGCACAAAAGCAATTTTGCGTCTCAACTTAGGCTTGAACATGCGTAAATATAATATATGCATGCATATACATATATTTATGGTCATAGATTAAAATGTACGAACACAAGTATGTTCGAAAACGCTTGCGTATTTTCACCAGCTGATTTCCCAATTTATTTGAAATGTTTAAGGGGATATATAATTATGTATTACATACAAACATACTCGTTATATTTCCTTCTTCTAAGTTCCTTTCGAACACTTTCGTGAAGTTAGTAAGTTTCTTAAGCACTATCGATAAGTGAAATAGCGTCCGTTCCCACAACAGTCGGGTCTACGTAACCGGAACGGACCCGTTATTCGGCCAAGGACTGTCAACTCGGCATAATTCTGCCCCTTCAACAACAACATTTCTATTCTTTACTGCAAGGGGAAGATTTATGTTGTAATCAGAACAATAGTTTATATTTTTTGAAGCTCAGGATCTGGGTTGCTAAATTAACACATGTCTGAACATTCAGAAACCCACATATTCTTTGCTTTATACTGAATCTTTTGGTCATGGAGTCGCCAGACTTAAATACAAATACCTAGCAGGTATGTGGGCAGAAGCTGTTGGAGGATAGGAACAGTTAGCTTCTTTATGTTCTCATGGGTTGGTGGAGGTTCGCAGCAGGGCGCCGAACTAGCCTTGACCTCAGTAACCATGCTTTCAGGGCTGGTTAGAGTATCCCTAGCTTCGTTGTTAATGGCATCAAATTATTTGTCATAAGTAATGATGCCAAGCCACAGGTAAATCGTAGGTAGCTGTAAAGTTGATAAGCTAGCAAGGAATATGGTAGCTTTACTATCAGTAGAATTGCAAAAGGTCGGTGCTCTCCTCTCCTCATGTGTTCTACTAGTTTCATGCAACATCCTCTTGACAAAAATCGCCCATAAAAGAGCCAGTGAGCTCTTTGCCCTCAGTTAGGCTACTCACTCGTTGGTTTAGGGGATAATTGTCCTAACGGCATCTATGCTGTAAGATCTCTAACGTTTCTGGATCAGTTATCAAACTCAACCTAACCAATTTTCCTATAGGGTCCATATTGGTTGTTCGCTCGTAGAGAATAAAATAATAGGCGTGCACAACTAAAATGACTTAGCTCGTAATTTATATATACGCATATTTTATAGTGCCGTCAACGTTTCCTTTGGGTGTTATAAACATCGTGACAAAATTTGTATAACTTGTTCAGGGTATAAAGATATATTGCAAAAAAAGGCGTAAAAATGCATTCATTTGCCACGCAATTGAAGGTTAGATCCATCAGAAATAGGACTGTTTCACCTTAAGCGACTCATACTTTTTTTTAAAAACTTGGAAGACTGTCAAATTTCAGTCCTAAGACCAACTATTATATATCCTTTCAAGGTTAGAGAATCGTAAGTGGAAACTCCTTCATTCGCCATTTTTTGGCAGGCTCTAAAAGAAATTGAGCCGAAAAATTCATTTGTCCGAAGAACTGCAATGTCACTTTAGTTCAGAGACCCTTGTGACATCTTGGATGTGGTTAGAAATTTTGAAGACTCTACAGCTGAGAGATACACTCCAGTTGCTTATTTTACGTTATTGATGATGTCATATAAAAGGTATGTTTTATGAGGTAGTCTTAATTTGTTCTTCATAGTTTTAGAAAAGAATTAGTTAAGCAAAATTTTTCTTCTATTTTTTTTGTTGAACAAAAACTCTGCAGTTGATGTATATATTTTCCGGAATAAGCTCATACTATATACATAAGTATGTGGATTGTTATTTTCTTGCTGTCTTAGCTTTTTGCGGTTGCCTCTTCAATAACTGGCCTTCCCAAAATTCGTGCATTCGAAAGTCAAAGTAACTATAAGCCGGAAATAATATTGCTTGTTCTTCCTCTTAAATTATTGAAGGTTCTCACTGCTGGAACACGTAGATCTAATCGGAAAACATCCAGCAATTTCATTTTCTAAATTAAGGTCCTTGGCTTTTACTCTGTCAATTTTTGAATTTGCTCTCTTATATCAATATTCCTAAAGCTCTTCTAATCGCATATTTTCCAACACCCGTGTTTCTAAAAGTAAATTTCGGAGATCGAAAACACGACTCAAGAAATCTTACTTCCCTTACTTTAGACAAAAATTTTACGTCATATTTTGAAAATCGTCAAGTCAATTGTTGACGTGATCCTGAAGGTTCAAAAGCATGCTGTTTCCACGGCATCGGATATTACGATGTTTGTGTGTTGCTTTGAGATCGTAAGAAAGGCAGATTTTAGTGTTATAGGCGGACTTATTCCTTAAGAGATGAATGTTTGATATACATATGTATTGGGTAGTCGAAAAAGTCTTTTCGTATTCCTAATTAAACTTCAATTTATTTTGGCCGACCACTTTTAGCCATTTTTCGACTAGAGACATTTTTTTTTTATTAGTGTAAAACTTTCCTGGTCTAGCGTTGTCCTGCTGGAAGATGAAGCCTTTTCTGTTCAGCTTTGGCCGTTTTTTTTTCGATTTCAACAGTAGTTGATAGTAAAATGTAGAATTACTCATTCACCAGGCTGTAACAACTCATAGGGGATGGATGATTTCCTTCCAAACCCACCAAACACTCAGCATAACCTTTCGAGGCGTCATTCCTGGAATTGGGACTATTTGTTGAGCTTTACCACGCTTGGACCATGATCTTTTTCGCTCATTATTGTCGCATTTGATCCATTTTTCATCTCCTGTAACCATTCGCTTCAGAAATGGTTCGATTTTTTTTGTTTCACAAAGAATCGCAGTTTTTATCGGTCCATTAATTTTCCCGACAACCCTGTGTACCCAAACATAAGCTTTTTTTTGCCAGTTTTTTTTAAATGGTTCAAAACCGTCGATGATGAATGTTAAGTGCCTTAGCGATGTCATGTCTCCTTATGTGACGGTCTTAGTAATTTTCCAAATTTCATCAACTTTTTCAACGATAGGTCGATCAGGGCGAGATTCATCTTTCCGAGCGAACTATTGTTGTGCTACACGAAGTGATACAGCATCGTCTCCGTAAACTTCCCAAATTCCATTGGTGGCTTGCGTGGCATTCTTCCCTTTTTTTAAAAAAATTTCAATTTTAAGCGAATTTCTCCCTTATTTTCACTCATTTTTGAACAGCTGTAACTTTTTTCAACTTCTACGAATGTAATTTTTTTGTTAAATGAAGCTTAAAATCTCACCTTCCCAACACAATACAGTTTGAAACATTGAGAAATACGAAACGACTTTTTCGATTACCCTTTATAATTTTTTGCTTTCTTTGAGCTCAAACCAGCTACTAGTTATACATATATAAATATGATCACAATAAGAGATTGTTGTGTTTTTGTAGTGACAGAAAATCCGAAAATAGTCGGATTCATAGTCCTCTCCCAGCTATATGTATATGTATCCTTGAATGTTCTAACTACCTGGAACCTAAAGCCACGAAAAGTGCTCTCAATCATCAACGTTTCTATTTAATCCAACAAAATTTGGTCTTCAAATGCCTATAAAATTTTTTTTGTCATCCCAAATTTTATAATACCATAACCTACCTTAAAATTAAAGGTGTAAGATATTTCTCCTTACTATTTCTTATGTTATCCCAAATGTTTCTGGATGCTCGAATATGGACACACCCCAAAAAAGTGAAGATTTTACATACGTTCATATGTATGTATATGTAGTTATGTAAGTATGTAAGCATATAAATCCGTAATAAACTGGTTCGTAATGCCTTTTGTGCAAGTCTTAGCATGGAGACGACATAATTGGGTTTTGACTACCGATCACCTGTAAAAAGCGCTAAGCTTTGTCCGTAATTTATGAGCAAATCAATGATGAGACGTAAATTTCATGCACGTGTCAAATGAGTTAAGCCATGGAACTTAAACAAAAAAGCTAAAATTATAATGAAGACTGTGTGAACAAAAAATTTAAAAAAAAAAATTAAAAAAAAGGGAAAAAAAATCAAAAAAAACAGGGAAAAAAAAACAACAAAAGCGAAAAGTTGCTTATAATTTGGAATTTTCAAATTTGCAAAAACAAAATATATAGAAATATATATACATAATATTGCAAAATTTTTGTATATTAGTTCCACACACACACTTGTATATTTTTAAGAGCAATAACCAACAAAATATTCCAATAAAATACAACAAAAAAACGATACAAAGAAAAAGTCAATACAAAACCGCCAATAAAATGTTTATGCAAACTATTTGAAACGAATATTATTACAATATTATATGTATGTATATTTGTATGTATATATGTTTTATTTTTTTGGAATGCTCAGGAGGCAAGGCATGTATACAATTGGCCACTTGGTCATTGAGCGGCGCAGCGCGGACTTTGTCGGTGAACTCACCTGCTGTGTGACGACCAATATTAGCTTCATTTTATTACAGCCCTACCAGCATACAACTTGGCCAAAACACGCACACTTACATTCATACATATGTATTATATACACTTTTGGACTTTAATAGTTCGCTAGCTGTGATTGCACTGTGTGTTCAACTGAATTTTAATTTCTTCAAAAATTAATAAATATTCACGCACACACTGCCATGCATGCTTACATACATACAGACTCCATCAGCATTGCTTCGAAATGAGTTTGGTTTAGTTAAGAATTCCAGAAGCGTTTAGAATTTGGCTGAAAGAGGCGCTGCTGGGCGAACTATCATGGAATAGTTGTTGGCTTACAGTTCTTTCTTGTTGCTGTTGTAGTTTTTTCAGCCTCATCTATATGCGTGATTTGTTCATTATATTCTTTCGGGGGGCTACAAATTATAATAGACGCACATACTCATACAAAAAACATAATCATACATACAAACATAATCATACATACAAACACACAAACTCATACTTACGCACTTGCATATAGACATGTCTTCATCAGCAGAAGTCACTGCGCCTGTGTGCGTGCTCTTTCTTTGTAATTTGCTGAATGTAGGGCCCCAGCTCCTAAATCGAAAGAGCCCAAAAGTGGAACTAAAAGGAAATTGAAAGTCTCGCCAGTAATTTACTATTAGTCCCAAAACTAATGGAGCTCGGCTGAAATGAAGCCAATCAGAAGCATTGGAGAATGACAAAGCAGCTAATGTGTGGATTATGCGTAAGAAGTTCGAGTGAATTGCCGATTGATTTTTCAGCCACAAATATATCCCTGTACTATGTATGTCTTATTTTAAGTAAAGCCCCAAAAAGCCTATAGAATATTTTATTTATTTTTTTTTGCTTGCCTTTACACTATTTAATTTGGGACAGGTGCTTTTGTTCGGCCAATTTTGTGAAACCGGATCTACGCATGCGCCGCTGAATATTTATTTCCTAAGAAAAGAATTAAAAGCGAAAAAAGAATTGAAGACATCGAAACTGAAGGTATCATTCGAATATTTAATTCATGTTAGTCAAAGCGAGCTATACATATATACACATACATATGTATACATATACATATATGTATGTTTGTACATAATTATAGCTATTATTGCGAATGCCTAACTTGCCTAAAATTATATAAATATTTGCAGCCTCTAGGCATCATTTGCTATGCAAACACAAAGTGTTGTCTAAGTAGTGCGTTGAAACCATGAATGAGCTTGAAATATGCAAATATTCGTTGCTTTAATTAACCATGATTAATAAGTGTCGAGAAATGTCCAAACAGAAACAAAAAGTTTAAAACACATTATCAATCAATGGCAAATTAAATACAAAAAACTTATTTTGAAATCGTAAGATGGTTTTATGCGCTAGACTGCCTTATAGGGCACTCTTCGGAACATAGAAACTCTATAGTACAATTTTTTTGGTTAAACTAGTGGGTCCAATTTGCCTTCGAGCTTCACTCTTATTTTGGCACCTTTCCTACAGCGATATTCATGCGGTCTGATGCTGCTCCGCTACCTATCTTTCACTCTTAGTTCTCGAAGCGCTATTGCGGACCACTTTTTCATTTTAGCTTACACCAGCTCTTATCGCAGTATGTGACTCACTGTTGTCTAGTGTTTGTTAGTTTTTTCTTGGTGGTTCTCTCCGCTACATATCTGGAGTAAGAGAAAAAAATTTGCTCTACGTTTTCTGCAAATTTTCCACAGAAGGAACATTGTGTTTCGTCATCGTTGCCAAATTTGTGCAGGCATTCCCTGGCACAACCATGGCGCGAGAAGAACTGTGTTAAATATAAGTCTGTCTCACCGTGTTGTCTGTGAATCCAGGCAGGTCACATTCTTAAGGGGTTAGAAGTAGTCGGAATTAAAAAAAAAAATATTTTTTTTGCATTTTTGTTAAGTGTAATATCTTAAAAATATTCTCGAAAATTTCACTTGATCCGATAATTAGTTTTTGAGTTATTCGACAAATAACAAAGAGAGCTCGGGCCTTCAAAGCGCTAGTGTGAAACCTTAAACCGTTTTTCTCAAAACTATGTTTTTTAATTTTTGACAAATGTAACTCGAAAACGCTCGTGATTTTAATGAAATTTTACAGCTTTTAGAATCATAATAACTCGGGCCTGATCGAAGATTTTTTTTTTTTTAAAAATTTCGAATTTTTTAAGACCAATTAACTGTTGATTTTTTCCCAAAAATTTAGACAAAATTTCCTGAGGCCCCCTTTTTGTTAATTTTGAAAAAAAAAAAAACCCTTTGATCAGGCCCTGGATTATCTATTTATAAAACCAATTTTTTTTGTCCGATTGATTTTAGATGCTCTCCAAGGACTTATAGTTGTCAGCAAGTACCCTTTTTTGGAACTGGGTCAACACAAACAACTATAACTTTGGAAATAAAATTTTTTTTTTTTTTTTTTTTCTTGACTTCAAGTCAACAAATTTTATAACAATGCCATATTACTACTTTTGTAAAATAACACGATTTAATAGCAAAAAAAAAAAAAAAAACTGAAAATTCTAATTTTTTCGGCCTCTGACTACCCCTAACCCCTTAATTAGCCTATACGTTCATCTTCCTTTACCCCCGCATCCCCTTGCCTTGCAACACATCGAGACTTGTAATTATCTCCCTTTTTGCTTTCGCATATTTATTGCTTTTGTTTTATAATAGGCTGTACTTAACGTAATGTCATTATACCGGTGGCATAAGACCTTATATGATAGCGATCGCTTCGAAGGACTGTTCCCCATATCGGAACTGCATACTTAAGTATTGACTGGTAACTTTAGCTAGCGGGGCTCTCTAAACAAGTCCGCTTCTGGATCAGGCTGCAACCTCGGTTTGGAAGACACCGCAATAGTATGGAAGTCTGAAGCTGGAGTTGATAGAGAGCTCCTGATAGTAAACCCCTCCAACCTTCCTCTCAAGCTTTGACCCATCCGACAAGAAACTCAATGCCTCTCCTCATGTGGTACCTAGAATTCTTATAAGATTCATCATAAATAGGCGGCTAATGTCAGTTTCGACTACGTCTCCTGATTCGCCGGAGGTATGAATACCGAGATGTTTAAAACTCAGTCTTGCAAAAGTTGGACAATATCACCGTCGACATCACCTCTACCATACAATTTTGACAGTCTGCGTCCGACTGGATTTTTAGCAACTTTGCTAATCCATTCGCTTGGCCTGAAGGATCTCACAGTCGCGCATAGGCTGGTCGACGACCTACCTCTGCTAAGCGTACACGAAGTCCATAGTTCCAGTCCATGAACGAAATATGATAATAAGGGTCCATTCCGATGTGAGCGGGGTTAGACTAATTTCAAAATATTTTGCTTCAATTCTAGTGGCGCCATATAATCGAATACTCCAAACTTTTCAGCTTGGTAGGTAGGTTAGGCAGCTAAGATCTCAAAAGGTTTTAGGGTACGTTTTTTCCGGTATAATAACAATTGCTGACATTAATTTTGAATTATGTACAAAATAAACATTTCCTTATGCTGGCGATCATAGGTATCTTACAGCGCCCTTTGAAAATATTTCTATATCCATGCATCTTGTATGCCTAATTACCTTTGACAATCCACAAAATTAATTACTCAATCCTTTGCACTACTCCACACAATGCCAAGAGATCAACCAACCTTTTTTGTAAGCATACCCTTCAAATTCTAAATGCCTTAAGCTCTGTTTCCTGGTATTATTTGCCTGACAAAATTAATAACCATTAAAACTGACTGACAAAATGCGAAAAAAGCAGACAAAATTCAAGCTCATCTACGTACGTTTTCATTGAGGCGATTTACGTTTTCTTACGAAAACCTTAATGAAATTGCATATATTACAAAGAGACGAACGCTAATGACATCAATGGCGACCAACAACAAATTTACTGCAAAACCTAAAAAAAAACCAAACGAAAATGGCCATTAAAATTTATTTACTTACGAGTGTGAATTTTATGCTCTTGGCATTGCGACCAAGCCGAGCGACAGCCACGGCGTCGGCATACGCGGGCGCAGAAGTACCTACCGCCACTTGATGGCAGCCCGGCAGCCCAAAAAAGGTCCTAAAATGAGTTGTGCTTCGACTAAGTAAAAAATGAATAAAATAAAATAGGAAAAAAAAAGAACTTTGTTTCGGACATTTTTTTGCTTTTACTCATACCTTTTGCTTGTTTCTAAATGTTGATGATTGCTGCTTTGGACCGTGAGTAAGGGAATATTCGAATATACGACAACATACGAAGAAACTTTATGTTGCTGTGTGAACATTGGCGAGCTGATTTATTTGTGAGATGCTGTGTGCTTATTGTGAAACGAAGAGGAAAGCAATTTTTTCAGAAGACTACAACAACAACAAAAAGTTCTTCTTCTACAACAACAACAACTACAATAACAACAAATAAAAAATCATTTCCGACGACAAGGCAACAACAACAAAAAAATTTTTTTGCAACGACAACAACAACAAACCAATTTTTACAACAACAACAAAAATGCTGTAACAACAAAATGTTTTTACAACAACAACAAAAATAATTTTTGTGACAACAGAAAATTTTTTACAACAAAAATAATTGTTGTAGCAACAAAAACAATTTTTACAACAACAACAATACCACAAAATATTCAACATGAATAACAACAGCAACAACAACAACAAAACAGTCCAAAAACGCAATGTTTGCTGATAATTTCCAACAACAACAATAAGAACAAATACCGCTTGCGCTTGGAATGGCGTAAAAAAGCGCCAAGGAGGCACAACGCTTTTGCGCTTGTAAAGTCCATTTTTATGCTAAAAGTTGCCGTGGCCGCTACTGTACCCCACAAACACTATGCTGGAAGCAAACACATCCACACATGCATACATACGTACGTGTGGAGTACGTTAAGTTATGCAGAATCTCGGAGCAACTTCAAAATACGCCTACCCTACTTAAGTCTGCCACAGGCTGCGCCACTAGTACTTATACTCATGACTCGTAACATGATTCAAACAGCAGAAAAACTTGTTCCATAACGATTTTATTGTCTTGCTTTTTATTGTTTTTGTTTTATTTTATATTTTATGTGCAATTTCGTTTTTTCGCACATAATTTTTGAACGGTGTCCTCTCACAAGTGCCGCAGCATAAGCGCAATGCGAGACGTACCCATACACAAACAAACACACGTGTACAACACACATATGTATGTATATGATTTCCGCATAAACCTACCTTTGTATAGATTCCTACACATTTGCCGATTTTTTTGAGTTCGAAAATTTGTGTTTTTTGTTGCATTTCTTTGAAAATCGCTTAAGCCAATTTTACGCTTGAATTTTTAATTATCTTTCATTTCAGGTTTTTGTGATTTTTTACTCCTAAATTGTAAGATGTACGCACATAGATATCAGTTCGAAATGTTATATATACATACATATACATATTTATACATATCATACATATGTATTTAAGAAATATAAGAACTTCTGAAAGTTAAATGTAGTGGATATGTGAATTGCGCATGCGCAAAAACTTATTTATTTTATTCTTTTTCCGCCTCCGAAATAATGGAAGCTAATGTGAAATTCTCGGTTAATTTTGTCCAGTTTCTTTAAGTTGACAGCGCTCTTTGATCTTTATATGATATCTATCGGGACTGTGGTCTGTGATCTTTACATGATATCTATCAATGCTTACGCCATTATAGCTGAGATTACAACAGCGCAGCAGTCATTCTTCCTTTTTGGCGCCAGCTGGAGATTCCAAGTGTAGCCAGGTCCTTCTCCACCTAGTCTTTCCAACGGAGTGGAGGTCTTTCTCTTCCTCTGCTTCCGCAACGCGCAAAGGACCATAAATCTTCCGCAGAATCTTTCTGTCGAAAACTCTTAACGTCGACTCATCAGATGTTGTCACTGATAATGCCTCTGCACTATATAATAGGACTTATAGAGTTTGGTCTTTTTTCCTCGAGAGAGGACTTTACTTCTCAATTGCTTACTTAGTCCGAGTAGCACCTGTTGGCAAGAATTTTCTTCGTTGTATTTCGAGACTGACATTGTTGTTGGTGCTAAAACTAGTTCCAAGATAGACGAAATCATCTGCGTTTTCGAAGTTATGGCTTTAAACAGTGATGTCACGAGATATTCCGTCTTCCCCTCATTCACTAACAGGCCCATTTGCTTCCTTCCTCAACAGAACTAACGGCGTGGATTTTGAGGCCATTGATATCAATATCATCGGCGTACGTCAGCTGCTGTACACTATTATAGAAGAATGTACCTGTTCGATTAAGCTCTGCAGCTCGAATTATGTTCCCCTACATTAGATTGAAGAAGTCGTCAGATAGGCAGTAAGTTTTTCTGAAACCTCGATTAGTAGCGAATGGCTTGGAGAGGTCCTAATCGCTCCTGACAGAGCTTTTGCTGTTGCTCAACGTCAATTTGCACAGCCGTATTAATTTTGAGTGGATAACAAATTCAGACATCGCGGCATAAAGACAGCTTCTTTTCGTACTGTTGAGTTTCCTGGCATAAAACCACACTGATAAAGTCTAATCAGTTTGTGTACGGTGAGCTTTAATTTTTCACACAATACGCTCGATGGAAGCTTATATGCGATCTTGAGGTAGCCCGCTGTAGTTGGCGCACAATCTGCATGCCTGAGTCTTTCTTTCTGTGGATTGGATAAGCATACTTAAATTCCAGTCGCCAGGCATGCTACAAAGAAGCTAATGCATGCTTCTTATCTGTTCTTCGCCGCCCTATTTGAATAGCCGGCCGGCAATCTATCGTCCCCCGCAGCTTTGTTGTTCTTCGGACGGGTAATTGCTATTCGAACTTTTTCATGGTCGGGCAATGGAACGTCCGCTTTATTGACATCGATTGAAGAATCGGATTCACCATCTTCTTGGTGTTATGCTTTCACTGCCATTCATCAAGCTGGAGAAGTGTTTCCTCCATAATTTTAGTATGCTCTGGGCATCAGCCACTGGATCACTTCTGGTTCTAAAAGAGTACGCTGTGTTAGATCTTAAAACAGAATAAAGGAGATACTCAAGGATAAACTATGTTGTTCGACTTAAAGGATGGTATATAAAATCCTAATTTTTATAAAAATTACATGCAAAAGTTCACGGTTTGATTACATTATATTTAGTAGTTTAGATTTCGAAGTCACTTTAGATATTGTGCAATATTAGTACTATACATATAAATGTTAAGTGAATTGAAGTTAACATCATTATCCGACATCACTAGAAGTGCGAAATTTGCCACAATATATAAGTATGTAGCTTGTAATGGATTAGTCCCTTCTTTACTTATTAGGAAGGTCTTAAAGTTTGCGCCGAAATCTAAATTTTAGTTTACATCCCAACCCTTTTAGACGCAAGCTTAGTTGTCTCCTCAATAAATAACTTCAAAGTCTCCAACTCTTCCAGAAATAGATACAGTTTTCATCATAATTCTTTGTATCTCCCACTGGCGCGTTGAGCTTCAATAAAGCACAACGGTCCGCTCCTGCTTTTTGCTAGTTCTTTTAGTTCGTTCCACGGTTTCATTTCTGTCTTTTTGTGTGGATTTCCTCCGTGGCTGTGCATATGAAACTAAATTTCTTCTAGCCAAAAAATATCCTTTCCAGCACTATTTTCCACAAATATTATACAACCTTCGCCACGATCAATTCCTTTGTCATGTGTTCTAAAAATACTCACTGATTTTGTTCTGTTTCTGATTTTTAAATCAGTCCTACCCGACTCCGCTCACAGATGGTTAAGTTTATCTTGAATTTTGGAATGTTAAACAGACTATAAGCAAATATCATCCGTTCGTTGAAGTTCTAGTAGATTGCTCTTGATGCCATCTGTGGATCTGTATAGGATGTCATCGGTAAGATAACTAATCTTGCAACTCCGGCGCTCGTTATGATGCTTTGTGCGATCTAATCAGTCTGCATATGTGAACAGGTCTGAGAAAGGCGGCTTAGGTGTCAAAAAAAAAGAAAAAAAAAAAAATTGAAAAAAAAAAAAATTGTAAAAAAAATTGATTTTTTGACACCTAAGCCCCCTTTTCGTAGACTAGATCACATATTGTGCTTTGATTAAAGGTGACTGCCCAGAGCATAGGTGATTCTCATGTCTCGATGTGAAGTAATTAAAGAGTTATGAGATGATCAAACGGGAAGTAAGCTGTTGATTTGGAAGTCATGAGGTAACTTCACGGGAAGTTGGCTGCCCGCTGGCTCTATAGAAGACAACGGAGCCTGCGCTTGACCAATGCGTAGGCGATTTTTACGCCTAGGTGTGATGTGATTTCAAGGTCATAATTTCTTTAGATCTAAGCGCCCAAATACTGTGGGTTGTAGCGCCATGCTTTCAAACGCCGAGCTATATTCAACGAAAACAATTAAAGAGTCGACTGTGATTCAGTCATTAATTATGATACGCAGAGTTGTCTGATCAACAGACGAACGATTCGGGTGAAATCCGGCTTATTGCTTTCTCAGAGATTGATCAAGTTTTCATTTAATGCCGCTGAAAAGAATACTGATAACTTGAACCTAACGGAGAGCGGCATAATTTCGTGATAGTTTTTCATTAAGAACTTATCAAAGGCGACGTTCCTTTGAGATAATGACTAAGATACCTTCCAGCCTGTTCTCGGGGATCTTTTCTTCTATCCAAATTGAACTGCAAATTGAAAGCCGGAGTCTCGTTGTGTGTTTTGTGCACACTTTCAGAGTTTCAGCTGGGATTCTATCGAATTCTGGTGACTTATTAGTTTTTAAGCCTTTTATTGAAAATATGATTTCCTTTATGGCTTGCAGATCTCATTCCATTTTTGCAAATTAAAAAAAAAAAAAAAATATTTCATCGGTAAATTTTTTGCCCGCCTTCCGCAGGGTTAAAGAAGTATTTCATAACGCACCAGCGGCATTTTTGCCGAAATTCCAACTCGATTATGCGCATTAGCAAAACCAGAAGCAAAAAAAAACAACAAAGGAAAACCGACATTCTATCTAGTTTCAGCCGGCAACTTGCCAAGCTCGTGCATTATTTATCGAATGCTTAGGATTTCTATATCTTCTACACACATATGTATGTTTGTATGTATGTATGTGATAAGTGATAAAAACCAATTAATGAATTGTAGCGTTAGAAAAAATGGTTGCTAATGCCATTCACTGCTTTAAATACGCATTTATATGCGTGTAGATAAATCTGTATCGAAATTATGATAATTGTTTGCATATTAATGAATTAATTAATTAACCTGTTGGCTCGAGCCAGTCCGTGCTAGAGAGCAGACGCTGGTTGTCAACAGATGATCTTCGATCTGTCATGGATCGCTGTTGCTAGCTATAACGCTTAGCTAGTTGGCCAAGCCGCCACCGCCGACAGCAACCTGTTGCGATGAATAATTCTAATTCTTAGCATTATCAACTCGTCTTTTCTTTGGACTCACACAAAAGAAGCATAGTAACAAAGCATTTAAGGAGAAAATGATGACACGAATTCACTCGGCTTAGACTAGTTTTGTTGTGTTCCGTTTTTGCGTATATAATTTCTATAACGTGTTGCTGAAAAAATTTGCAAACTCATATCGAATAATTGAAAGAATTTCATTTGAATTTTGGTTTTGTGTTAGAATCTCCATTACCGAGAATTTAGATATTTTAGTTATTCTTTGTGTCTCTGTAAGACGTCATTCATTTACATGCTTTCAGGTTTACATTGAATCGTAAATTTAGTTGTCATTACAAGATATTCGCTCTTAAGTGACTTTCCGAGTCATATGTTCATGTGAGACAATGATATTAGTGGTTCTTTGTTGATGTAAAAGTGTAAATAAAACCATTTCGCTTTTACTTAGGCTGACGGCAAAGTCGCTTCTCTTCTCCCGGTTGGATACCAGTCAATGTTTCTTTAACCATAAGAACAACGTCGTCAGGTGTCAGGATGTAGGGTGTCACCCAACAGCCTCGAGCCTCGAGTTCTTTAAGTAGATCGATGCAAAGCAGGGGTGAAAGTACCCTGCCCTGCAAGGTGCCCCAGATAAGCTTTCGGGTGGTGCTATATGTATATGAAGTGCCTGAAGTTCGATTTCATCTTAAACTTTTCGATTGCTTTAACATCGTCTTCAGTCTTGAATTTTTTCTCGATATCGAGAAAGTTGCTCACAGCAAATTCCTGTATATGAGGTCTCCCTGCAGCCGACCTGTCTTTGATGTAGCTTGTTGGGTCTTAACAGTTTAAATCTCTGTATTCTGCACGTAATCTACAGATCCATGAATCTCAACCACGTTTTCAACAGAAACGAGTATAAGTTAATGACACTAAAATCCTTAGTACCGGCCGTAAAGCTCCTTATGGCCTTCGGTATAACTGCAACGTTTACAAGTCTCCAGACTCTACAAACATTGCCCAATCTAATACAGTTCGCGGTGATAGGGGCCAGCTGCATGACACCTTGACCGACCTCTCCAGTTGCAGCGGTATGATGTCATCAGAGTTCGAGCACTTGGCACGTTCAAACAAATTCAGCTCCTAGGTAAGGTAACATTTACGCAAACGGTCTAACTAGGTCGTAGACCCTCTCGAAGATCCCCCTGCGGCACTTCTTCAGCGGATGGGTTTAAGAGAAAGGAACATTCAGGAGTAGTTTCAACGACTCGTCGCTGCTTACGGTCCAACGACTATAAGCATTTCTAAGATACCAGAGTGGAGTAGGATTTTTCGCTAGAGTGCTTCTAAACTGTGAAGACTCATGATAGTCCTCTACACTTTCGCAGAAGACTCTTTTGATTTTCTTTAACTCTGACTTGTAATTAAACAGTTCTGCTTTACACTTCTACGGGCTTTGTTGAAGCGTCTTTTGCTCAACGATCTGATCTCATTTAGCTCAGATGTCCACCAAAGGGATTTGTCTTTATATTTATCTATTTTCGGAGTACATGATCTCAGTTAGCTCCGATATCATCCAAAAGGAATTACCCTTCATATTTATGCATTTTGAGTGGACATGAGATTTCAAGATTAGTGGAGCACACCGACCTGATGACGAACTCATCTAGAATTTTTTAATTCGAAATCAAGGGGATATAGCACGGTGGAGAATCACATAACATCAAAAACCTCCGCTCTGATATGTAGCACTTACAAAAGTGAGGAAGTTTTCCTTATTGTAAATAGAAAGTTGTTATTATTCTTCTTTATTGGCGTCTTCCTTTGCTTGCCCCGGCGGGTACTACCGTTCGAATATTTTCAGAGCTGGAGGGTTTTCATCCATTCGCTGAACTATATCAATGTCATCGGATATCTCGTACAGCTCATCGACCCATCGAATGCGACATTCGCGCTTGCCAATGCGCAAAGAACTAAAAATCTTCCGCCGAATTTTTCTCTCGAAAACTTGAAATGTCGACTCATCAGATGTTGCCATCGTCCATGCCTCTGCACCATGTAGCAGGACGGGGAGGTTGAGTGACTTATAAAGTTTCGTCCTTGTTCGTCGAAAGAGGACTTTACTTCTTACTGAAAGATTTTCACGGCCTTAAAAAGTGACCACTTGCATTTGTGTCCGAATTTTCCCAGGCAGTGTCTAGCGTTAGCATCCGAGACGATCATTAAGCCGGCTCTACTTGGTATGGCCTATGTCAGAGCCCTGAAGTGGTTCCACCTTGTCGTCATGCTGCATATAGGCCGAAACATGACAGAGCTCTTCTAGCCTAACAGACACAACTTTCCCATTCAGAAATGGAATAAAAGAAAGCATTAAGTTCATTTCTGGCGAAGGCAAAATCTTGGATATCTTTGTTGTTCTTTTACAAACAATTTTTCACAAGGGATAAGACCTGAAAAAATAATAAATATATAACTTTTTCAATAAAAATTTTATATAATAATAAATAATTATGAAATAACAGTTTAAGATTTTGGAAATTTTTTCAGCATCTAAAATGCAAAATAACGTAACATCACTTTTCATAAGTTTATAAAAAGTTCATATAGAAACCACTCATATTGAAACAAATTAAAGTTTGGGTTATAAAAAATGGTTATTTATTGGTTATTTATTGGTTATATATTGGTTATCATTTGGTTATTAAAATGGTTATATATTAATCTTATATCTGACAACGATTTTCGAGTTTGTTTTGAGTTTGTTTCGATGATATGTTGTTTTGCATTTGAGGTGCCGATATGTATGTATGTCTCGGTTTATTGGCCCCACTGAATTTCTATGCTCCATTGCCGATATACACGTATCTCGCCCGCGACGAGACCCCCTGACATTACATCATTATTTTAATAGCGAATTTATTGCATGCGTTGCTACATACTTACTAACACACATCTAAAATATTGTTGTTTATATATGCACATATGGCTTATTTGTTGCCACCGGCTTGAATGGTTGTTGCCACGGCAGCCCTGAGCAATTATTTGTTGCGGTGGTTTCAATGTTTTTGGCGCAACCTGTTAACACAGTTTTTCTTACTGCAGGTTGTAATGCCGCGTCACCTCAATGCCAATTATACGCATACATACAAACGTACACGTGATTACATACCATCACGACTGTATGCCACAACTTTTGTTGTAAATACACACGCGAATCCACGCCGTTGCCGAGTAGACGCGAAGCTAAGAAATTGGCGTCCAAAGGCAAATCGCTTCCAAACTGTATATATGTATGTATGTATATGGTATTACAAAAAAAAAACAACAACAATGTAAGTGCACATATACCCACTGTATATAGCAATGCAACGCGAAATGTGTGCCTGCAACATGGTAACAGACTTTGGTTTGGGCCATTCCCATAGACCCGGCAACAGCCGATGACGCCATCTGTGCTTTTTCGGCTTTTTTGGACTATTTGGCCAGTTGGCAGCATATTTGTTGTTATTGTTGTAAGTATTGTTGTTGTTGTTATTATTATTATTGTTTTTGGTATAGGAAAATCTCGTAACCGTATGCACATGTGTGTCTTGGCGCTTTGTAGATTTGTATATTTACTTGTATTTTAAGTAACATGACGTGTTTTCCACCACTGCCCGCCTTTGTAACCGCCGCCCACCCCCCACATGCCACCATCAGCTCCACCAACGGCTCCTGCGCAATGTGACTAACGTGATTTTTCGTGCGATTTTGGACTTATTTCTGATTAAAAAAGTATCAAAGAATCGTTGTTTTTGTAATTGTTGTTTTTGTATTGTATTGGGGTTTGATTGTTTGTTGGCTGAAATTTTCTTGGCACAATCACTAAAAATGCATTAGCGGCAACATTTTGCACATGATTCATGCAACATGGCATTGCTTTGGCGCATTTCAGACGCTACCAGTGGCGTATACACCACGGAGGGGTCTAAGGATATTATGCAACTATCATTAAAGTTTTTTTCCAAGTTTCTGGCTTTTCCTAGGTTTAAAAGAACAGCGCCGACGTGACGGCCAAGAATAAACCAAGAAACCGGAACTAATGTTGGTCAGAATAACGATAAGGGGGCGAGGAAAAACATTCGCTGTGTGGCTTGTGGCGCCGTTCTGTTAAAACCACATATTGTCCAAGTCCATATCATCCAATTCGGGTCAAAAATATTCGATTATCACGGAGCGGTAGCGATTCCCATTCACAGTAACGTGTGGGTCTTGAACATCGCGGAAAAAGTACGCCTCAGTGACGACGCTGGCCATAAACCACACCAAACCGTAATTTTTTTAGGATGAAATGGTGACTCATGGAGTACGCGTGGATTGCTGCCTGACCAATAACGCATATTTTGCTTATTGACGAAGCCATTCAGCCAGAAATGAGTCTCATCGCTGAAGATGATTTTTCGACGAAAACCCGGATCATTTTCAAGTTGTTGCTCAGCCCAATTCACGAACATACGACGATTCCGGTGGTTAAGTGGCTTCAGTTCTTGCGTCAATTTGATCTTGTAAGGATGTAGGTCAAGATCTTTTCGCAAAACGACATCACAGAGATGCCCAACGCTTGAAAATGGCGTGTGAGAGACTGATTTGGGTCTTCCCTAATTTATACGCTAGTGGCAGTAATATTCTCGACACTATGAGTACTTCTTTACCTCACTGGCACGGAAACATTTTGTACTGCGCCTGTGGATTCAAATTTGTCCACTAGACTATCAGTTGTTCATCTGACAGGACGATTATTACTCCGAATTCCGGTAGTAAATTTTAATAATTTCGACTCATTTTTGGATCTTATACTCATATCTTTCTATGATGAAATGGCAAACTTTATTACAGAAAAATGCCTGGGAAAAGATATGGCGTGGATCCATCGCATGAGTTCAGTGACAACGTATCAGCCGAAGTAGCGAATACACTGTGAATCGAAAAAGTCCAAAGCGGGTATATACGAGATAATGACCATGTTTGATAATCACCTCGAAGTAGTGTAGCTATTAAAACCAAAAAAAGTACGTTTTGAGGACTTTTGAGGAGATCTCTAATTTAGAACCATCCAAATTGAAATTTAAAAAAAGCACTTCAGAATTAAATTGTTGATGCTCTAGACGTAAAATGAAGGTATTTTTGTAGACAGTATATTTCCTTAATTCGAAAGTCGCCGTAGTAAAAACAAACTCGTTATTGTTATGCAGTGATATCCCCTCCTTATAAAATGCCTCTGCTTAGTCTTGATGCTTATCTTACCGACTCTTTTTGTGTCAGCCTTAATTCACTGTAATTTTTCAAGTAGCAACTTAAATAAAAATAAGTAAAAAAGCGAAAGTTCAAATGGCTTTTGATTCATTCAGTAAAGCATACAAAAGATTTCATAAACACAAAGGGAATACGGAAAGTTATCTGAAAAAAAACATAAAAATGAGTTAGTCATTTTGTGCGGGAAAGTGCTCTCGAAACGGTTTAATATTTCCTTTTGGTGTGCTTTGCCTTTGAATTTTTATAAATCGAAAATATTTTCATACCAGGTTGTTCAATAAGTTTTGTCGTTTGATCAATTTTATAGATGTTCTAAAGGGACACAACGAGCCGACGTTGTATGGATCGACATTTTAACCTAAGCTAACCCAACCTATATCTCTGGTTTATAATTGAAGAATGATTTTTTGTTGATGCTAATGCGGGTTCCAAGATAGTCGAAATCATCTACGACTTCGAAGTTATGACTGTCAATAGTCACATGGGAGCCAAGTCGCGAATGCGACGACTGTTTATTTGCTGACCGGCGATATTTCGTCAAGCCTTCGTCCACTACCAGACCCATTGGAATTTCTTTAACAATTAGTGTGTGTGTGTTTTTTTTTACAAAGGAAAAATTTGAATATCGTGCATTGATAGACTTCTTATTTTTGGAAGGTGTAGCACCAAAAGAACAAATATTAAAAGTGTATAATGATTTTTCGCCTACATTTAGAACAGTAGAAAGATGGATTGCTGAATTTAAACGTGGTCGTGGAAGCCTTGAAGACGATCCACGCGAAGGACGTCCAAGAAGCGCATCAACGCCAGAAATCATAGCCAAAATACAGGATATGATTTTGGAAGATCGTCGATTGACTGAGAGAGATTTAATAGAGGCTCTACATCTAATAAGGCAGTGGGAGCCATATTTTATATGAAATTTTGGGTTCTGGAAAGATGTATGCACAATGGGTGCCGCATTCTCTAACAATGGGACAAAAATGATTCTTTCTTAGCAACATTTGGAGCATTTTAAAAAGGATTAAGTGTGGATTTCGTACGTCGATTCACCACTATGTATGAAACTTGGGTCCATCACATGATCCTGAACCAAAACAAGAGGCTAAAGAATGGTATAAACCTGGTTCTTCGGCTTCGAAATGACTTCGTGTCCGGAAATCGACCAAGAAGGTTATGGCATCAGTTTTTTGGGATGCGTAGGCAAGCATTTTTTATCAAATGAAGAGGTCGCAACGGCTGTTGAAACGTATTTCGCAGACCTTTCGGATTCTCACTTCCGGGATGGGATCCACAAATTGGTGGATTGATGGAACAAGTGTATTAATAATGAGTGAGATTATACTGAATAAAAAAGTGTATTTGGTATCATAAAATTGTGTTTTTCTTATCAAACGACAAAACTTATTGAACAGCCTGGTAAATTTGTAATTATTTTTCACTTTTTAGTTTGAAGTTGATTTTTTGATTTCCAAAAATGATCTACCTTGGTGTACCAGCAGTATATGGTTTCCGTGTTTTTTGTTACATACTTTAGTTTTCGGTGCAGTTAATATGACTTTTTGCTCAACAAACACTTCTTCCTATGATCGTTGTAGTTATTTATAATATACAATACTTTTATTATCTTTTATTTTAGACAAAAGAATAAGAAATAAGTTATCGATTAAATAGTTACAAAAGAAAATGAAAATTAAAGGTCATCACAAGGATTTTTTGGTTTTCTTACTTTGCAAAAGTACTTCTAAAACCAAATGTTCATTAAATCAATATTGTTTAATATAGTTCTTTTTTTATTATAATTATTACATTTACATATATTCAATAAGCATTTTAAAATATTTTCAGAGTGTTTATAAAAAATCGCATGCGAGTTCTTTCATTTGACACCTCTATCGCCAAATTGCTGCTAAATCACCAAACAACATTTCAAAGAGAAGCAACAGTTACTGCAATGTAACGAGGCATGGAACGAGTGCATTTTACTCCTTCGTTATGCTGTGATGTGCAAATGCAAAGAAAGGTGGACAAGAACAACGGACACCTTCTCTACATTTAGACTCCCCCACATACACCAAACACAACAGCATCACCTCGTGTCGTGGGGAGTTCTACACACTCACTACACATATGTACATTGCTCAGCGACAGTCAATTGGAATTTTTCAATCGCGATCGGTCATCGGTCAAAGTGCGCGTCGGTTCTTGTTGCGTGAAAAATAGTAAGAAATTTATAGTAAAAGTGCTTTTAAAATTATTTTGTTTAATTGAAAAGCTTGTGCCAGAGTTGTGTAAATTAAATTAAATCTCAAATTAAGTGAAAAGTTCTAAATGTTCCAATAAAAGCAAAAAAAGTGTAAGTGTTCTTTCTAGTAAAAGCAAAAAAGAATGTGTGTAAAGCGAAATAGAATAGTGTATATATGTAGGTAATTTTGCTTTCTATGGTATATTTATGTTTGTTAATGGTGTAAATAACGAAGTGAGTAGAAATCGTATATATAATATATCATTCATAAAAAGTGCTGTAGTGATTAATTTCTTTTTAAATGTACAATATTTCATCAAAAATGAAGTCAAGCTTTCTTTCGACGTTCGTCTATCGTCGTTCGCTAATTAACCAACAACGTCGTTCGTATAAACAAACAAATATAGCAGCCCAGGAGAGTAATGAATTTTTTACTCTATAACTTAAAGGTGAGTACAGAGTGTTTGTATACATTTTTTTTTTTACAAATTTCCGAATAAAAATCAACTGTGTTCAAAAGTCGCTAAAACTATAGTTTTTGTATGAAGCCCTGACCTAAACTCGTACAAAATTATAGTAAACAAATATGCTTTGATAATATCCCCTTTTTTAATGTTTTAGTTTTAATTTTTATCTGTTACCGCCTAAGATATTTCACTAATTTTAATACTAACTACATTTTCAAATATATTTGCGTTTTCAGATCACATAATAAAACTTATGAAAAATAAAAAATAATATTTTATTTGAGATTTTTGAAAAAAGTTTTATTAAGGGTCCAAACTGATCAACGCCCAAAAGGAAAGTTTCATAAAATTTAAAATTTTTTTTATAAATTTTACAGCTAAACATTATTTAAATACTATTACTCTTACTATGATAAGAAAAACACAATTTTATATTGAAAATACACTTTATTATCCAGAATAGTCTTCCTGAACATTAAAATACTTGCTCCAACGATCATCCAATATGTGGATCCCATGAGAGTACAAAAAACGCTTGCCTAGCATAAATTTTTTGAGTTTGGGAAACAAATGGAAGTCACTAGGGCCTTCTTGGCCGATTTCCGGACACGAACTCGTTTCGAAGTCGAACAACCAGGTTTACACCACTCTTTATCCTCCTGTTTTACTTCAGAATAATAGTGATAGGCCCAAGTCTCATCAATAATGAAGAATCGACGCACAAAAAACACTTTATCCTTTTTAAGGGAGTATTCTACTCTAGAAATCAAATTTTGGGCAGTTTTTTTAATTTTATTAAAAAAAAAACCAAAAATATTTTTACCATCCGTTTTTATGGTGTTTTTTATTGATATCTTAATAATATAGAAAAGAAATTTTCCAAAAAAATATCAAAAATTAAAATAATTATCGGGGGGGAGAGACAGTTGTAAAAAAATAGCGCATCCTGGTGACATTGATCCTGACTTTCCTGGTGGTCTGAAAAAAAATCAAAAGAAATTCTTAATCAGTAAGTTTCGAGAAAAACACTGACGCCACCTCACAAAATCGGTTGTATCTCCGAAAATATGTCGAATTTTGAAAAATCCTTCCAAGGTCATATTTTTGAAAGTCTAAACTTTAAATATACGAAAAACATCGAATTTTTCAAAATTCTAGAGTAGTATACCTCCTTAAAACACTCCAAATGTTGCTGAGAAAGTCGCATTCGAATGTTTTTTTACATTGTTTGCGAATGCGGCACCCATTGTGCACACATCTTTCCAGCAACCAAAATTTCACATAAAATATGGCTCCCACTGCCGAATGAGATGTGTAGATCCTCTACTGAATCTCTCTCAGCCATTAGACGATCTTCCAAAACCATATCCTGTATTTTGGCTATGATTTCTGGCGTTGATGCGCTTCTTGGACGTCCTTCACGTGGATCGTCTTGAAGATTTGTGCGACTACGTTTAAATTCAGCTACCCATCTTTCTACTGTTCTAATTGTGGTACACCTTCCAAAAATAAGAATTTTATCACTGCACGATATTAAATTTTTTCCATTCTAAAAAGATACCGCGACACGGTGACACTAAATGGCTTGTAAACAAAGAATGAATTGACAGATTGAATGTACGTTCATATGAAGCGTGTGTTACTAACAGAATTATGTAAGATTTTCAATACTATAAAGTCAATTACTAACAAACAACCATTTATTAATTGGTCTCTAAGCACCTTCACTTAAACCAAGTTGTGGGAAAGCAATCAACCGAGTGACCCAATTTACCTCAAAATGAAAAATATGCGAGCATTAATGAATTAAGCCCCACGTGCGCCATACTTTGAATCATGTTAGATTAACTCCGATGAACGGAGAGCACAGATAATTAGCTCTTCAAACTTTGATCTTGCCAAAATGAAGAAAAGCACGCTTCCTTGGCAACAAAAGTTACGGAGTTTGATAAAAAAAAGTGAAAAAATACTAATTAAAGTAAATTGAACATAATTCTGTCAAACGTACACGTTGGCCCCGTGGTATGATTTATCCGTTGGGTCACATTTGACTTTAGTTGACTACTATATTATGTATAAAGTATGTATTAAGTTTTGAATGAAACTGACTTGAGAATGTAATAACAGACCGAGATGGAAATGTTTCCCTAAAACCCGACCTTGAAAGATAAAAAACAGATGTGTTTGTATGTTGATTTAATACATTTAATAGATTTTTATTTCCGAGCAAATGGAACTGATAACTCACATAGAGGGCAATATACATACAAATATTATGTTACAGCAAACCCGCCGAGTGATCTCCTGTAATCTCGTTACAGCATGCACAAAAGTGTAGGAATGTTACATATTTGCGCATACAAACGCTGTTGTTGTCTCGTCATCACGAAGCAGTACTGCAGAAAATTGCAAGTGCAACAGAATGACCGAATGTTAATAGAATTTCATTCATGTTCGTTAACATTCTCTGTTTGAGAGCCGTGTGTCGGCAAGTGCGCGTCGGTTCGTGATCGCGATTAAAGTTTGGAAAAAAGTAATAATTTCATAATTTATTTTAATTTGTTAAGTATTATTTAATAATTAATAGAATTTGTAAATGTAAAGTGATAAGTGTGTGTTAATCAATTGAAGCGGAGTTATGCAAATGCAATTTAGCAAAGCATTGCACAATGTGTTGGTTTGGCAAACATGTTTCAGCATGCTTTTGTGTAAAATTTGCTTTTACACGACGATTCCCAACAGTGCGTTCTGAACGCAGCTAATATTTAGTAGTAAATCTAAGTTTAGTGAGAAATTTAGCAATATTGGTTATATTAAATTATTTTTATTGTTCGATCATAGCGTTTAAAATACCCGATGAACGTTTAATTGAAAGAAAATAAATATGTACATACAATATATAATATTGTGTGTTAAGTATAATTGCTAATGATTTAGAAACTATTTAAGTATTGAAAAATATATTTTTGTTGATAAAGCTATAGGGGCTTGCTGCACGTTTAATATTTATCGTTAATATTTAAATCCATATTGATATTTGGAAGTGCTACTTATTAAATATTTATTCACGACATTATCTTTTCGAAGCAAAAGGCTAATTTGAGAGATATATATTAAAATTTTTAATTTTTCGTACGTTTTTCTGCAATTTGTTGCAAGGTAACCAAAGAAAATATGTTTCGCTGCTTTTTTGCGTTCTATAATCGTAAATGATTTCCCCGCTTAAATATAATGGACAAAATTATTCTGATTGAAAATTGTTTAGATTCCGATCCGTGGTTGACGTTTTATATCTTGAGGTATTTCCTTTGTGTGATTCTTACAAGTTTCAAATGTATAAAATGTTCGGTTGCACCTTAACTTAGTCTTTTCTTACTTGATTGTCGTCCAAAAATTTTATCTACATAGCTTACATCAAGCTTAGATATTTCTTTCCAATTCAAAAAGTTGTTTTTATAGGGTGTCTTGATAACTAAAAATGGTTTTGTGCATTAAATCATAACTTTGGTTTTCCATTTGATACCATTTATTTTAATTTTGATAAATACTTCCTGCATACCTAGTTCTCTAAATTCCGCTTCTGACTGGTGACATGTTTCTTAATAAATTTTATCTAAATCGCCTGGTTTGCACAACACAAGGAGAGAAGAACAATGGAATTAATGAAAGGATCCGTTAAGTTGACAAATACCAATGAACAATCGACCTTGAGATACTTACAAATACCGTTAAGCTTTTGTTCATAATAGGATTAAAACAAACTCAAGCATTTTACGCGGGCACAGTGGACTCACAACTAATAAACAGTGTGATTCAAAACAAATGGCATAAATCAATACATATTTGTTTACAAATTTATATGTATATATAAGTATATGTATATTGGTGCGCGAACAAAAAGTGCCTTAATTGTGTGATTGTGCGAATATCAATAAAGTATGATTTGTGTCATTTGTAGGCCCACAAGGTGGAATGTTGATGTCGGCTGTCAGAAATCACCTAGCGATGACAGCAGCATTAGTGCTTAAAAAATTCATATGAACGCATATACATACATACATACTTACATATAAATATATGTGTGTACTTTGGTTGATGGTACGTGCGTGTGTGAAACTATGTGTGAAAGCCTAAAATTTATAAATCTATTTAACAAAGTAGCTCATTTTTCTGAGTCGAACACACATACCTAGTCCGTTAGTGCACTGATGTGATGATATATGTATGTATATACGTGTATGTACATATATATAAGTATATTACATATATTTACTTATTTATATGTAACTTATAAACCAAATGCATGACACTCATAATGCGATTATGTCAAAGCAAGTCTTTGTAGCGTTCAGACATATTTTTGGTGACCTTTAGTGAATTGCACGAATTGTGGAGTGCTATGTAACTAGTTTGAATCATAGAGAGAACTAGTTACTTAATTATTGTTTTCCACATACTTTTGATAGCAATGCCCAATCAGATGTCAACTCACAGATTTTAGTCAGTTGTTTAATTGTGCGATATCTATGACAGTTTCCAGATTAAATTTTATATATATAATTTAAGGGGTTACATGGGCTTACTAGTTTCAAAAAATCGTATTTTTTATTGTTTTATTGAATGCTAAAACACCTTTACAATATTAATTAATTTTCAAGTTGACCCAAGTAATAGTTTCGGAGATACAGTCTTGAGAACTTGTGCGCTCGAGGCTAGCGGCTAAGTTCGCTGTCTTTAAACGCGTTTTTCTCGAAATTGTGTTTTTGAAATCGGTTGACAAGATTTCTGGAGAACTACTCAACTGATCTTATGAATATTTTTACAGGTCTTTGAGATAAAAGTCTTAAAGACTTAGATGAAGGATTTTTTTCGATCGCGAATTTACACTGAAATTTAATTTTTTTTGTAAAAATGTCTGCCAAAAATCCAAATTCGTTCACGTTCTAAGCTAAGATTTTAACTAAAACACTGATTTTTTTCACTTTGGACGATACTGTAAGGTGTTATCTTGCCAACGCGTCGCAATGAGCGAATTTATTTTTCAGAATTTTTTTGTTAGTAGTGAATGCTTGTAACAATAAAAAAATCTAATAAAATATTTCATATTAATATGAGAAAAAATTTTGAAAAAAAAAACTGTTTTTTACCCAAAAAAACCCGTATTACCCTTAAAAGATCATTTTCTTTCGGGTGTTGCCAATTTCGTCGTATAAATATATGTATCGTTAATACACAGTAAAGTCCTCTTTATTAATTATAATCATAAAATATCAAGTTGTAGTCTGTTCTTCTTCTTTTTTATTTTATTACAAACCTTTTCTTATCTTCTTAATTTACTATATAATATTATAATTGACCCATTCTGCACTTTTTGGCAACTAGTTCAATTTTAACCCGGACATTTTAAGTTAATATTTACTATGAAATCTCAATACTGGGTATTTACATATAAGTAAGTATATAGTTTATGTATGAATATGTACTAATGAATTTGTATTCCTATATTTTAGTCATACAAATTATTATAGAAATTAGACTAGATATTGTTTTCCGTAAAATAGAAAATTATTCACGCTTTTTACAATTTCTTACAATCGATAAATTAATGGTTACTTGTCGTTCATGAGCTTTGATTTTATAAGCACAATTTAAGTGCTGGCGAATTTTTCTATTAATTATCATACCAATTTTTGAAATCATGTAACATAAGCTTCTCTTAATAAACTACTATTAAAGTGAGAAATATATCTCTAATAAAATTATTTTTAAAGTTATTTTTATTAGAGATATATCCTTAATAAATTGAACATTCAATCGATTCAAATGATTATTGCGAACATCAACAAATATCGATTTCGTCCATCTGATCTGTGATTAAAAATTAATTTTAGTCGATAAAAATATTCCATCGAACGCCATTTGAAGAGTGTACTCTATTTCTTCTATTCGTTTTAATTTTAGAAATTTCTAACAAAAAGTGAGATATTTTTAATTGTGGTTTGCCTATCAATATTTCTATTCAAGCGAAAATAGTTCTGTAGACATTTCGTCTCATCCCCATCTAACAAATATTCTTACAAAATAATATCGTTCTCTTCTCATATTCTCTTAACATCACTGTTTAGTTCACCTGTAATGTAATGTTAATGCCATAAATTATAAAAGTGTTGATTGTAATACCATAAAGAAATCGGCAAACCTAAATATCGTTTCAATACGCTAGTGCGTTCGAAAGATTAAAGTAAAAAGCCGTATTGATCGATCTGCTGCTCGTTCAACGGATAACTGTGGTAGAAGATAAGATAACTATCCAAGGGGTGAATGAACGAACCGTTGTGAATTTGTAGCTTCTAACTTCATAACTTCTGTAAGATTTTTCTGGATCAGAAATTTTCAAACAAGCGGTAAGGCTAAATACACAGTATTTATGGATGACAATGATCAAAGTTGTCTTGAAGAAAGTCTGGTAATAACAATTCGACATCTGCTCTACAACTGTTCAGATTTCGCTAGACTTAAGTTGACGTATATTGAATGTTATATTTTCGATTAATCGTGAAAATTGTCTGGAAACGAAATTAGATGATTCAAGAGAGGATCAAAACATATTGACGACACAAGAAGCGCATTGTCTGCCCACAAATAAGTAAGAGGCAAGTGAAAGCTATGTACACACTCGGAAACATTTTTTTATAAATTCAATTTCGTTTAAAGAATTGGTAACGAAGTTAGCTACGGATAAATCCCTCATATTTTTCCATTGGAAATTCACCTTATACTATAGCTGTTCTTTCTTTGTAACATTTCGTTTAATGTCCGCAATTTTTCAATCTCTCTCTAGAACTTCGACAAAAAAACAATGTTAAATAATCTTCGATTTCACTAAACACTTTAAAATAGTTGAATAGTTGTTGCTTTGAAGACATTTCAATATCATAACAATAATTTTTTTTTGCACTCGTATAAATAATTATTGATCTAGCTATTAGCGTTTTGTTAAAGGCTATGTTCTCATATGCCATCCGATCAAATTTGACTCGGACTGGTCCGTGACACGACAAGTTTGTCTGGCGATTTTTACAATACAAAAAAAAACCAATATTTAACAACGAGTTTACTTGAAATTTTCACATCCACTGAATTCTTTCAAATGTTGCAGAAGTTTGTTTAGGAAATCTACTTTATAACGAACATATAACATATACATACATAAGTACTGGAGTGGCACAAGCCATTGAGTGAAAGTCATGAAGTCATCACAAACTTGCCCCAAATACCATCCCACTCTGTTAGTGACAATTACTTTGAAAAAATTAAAAGCACAGTACTTAAAATTCCTCGTGTTGTCAACAGAGAAATAGCAGAGGATCTCTACATGTCTTAAAGATCCACTCAACACATTTTGGTTAATGTTATCGTTATAAAGAGGTTTCAATAGTAGACTCGTACTAAGAGACCTGAATCTCTTGCAAAAACGACGTACATACAGTGTGCGACAAAACTAAAGCACGGAATCTACCTTGTCGGTATTTAACTGAATAAAATCATAAAGTAGGTATTAAATGATTTTATTTTTATTTTTATAACTAGTTCATTCATTCTTCTTCTTGAATTACTAAAAATTAAACAAATTAACTTATTAAAAAATATATATATAATACCACATATGAAGAACTCCATATGGACACATTTGCCCAACCATTTATCGAAACTTTTCGAAAATGAAAAATCCTTTTCGAAAAAGGCGCCATGAGTCCATTGCAGCCATTAAAAGAAATTCACTAAAAGCGCTGCAGACTTTTCCAACCGTGGCCTATAAAAACTGTATGGAATATTGAATTGAAAGATGGCTCAAAAGGAGCCTAGGGCGATAATTTAGATTTGTATAAAAACACATGAAAATGTTGTTTTTTGGTTTGTCAATCGGGGTCAAATGGTATTTTCAAAAGCTTATCTTAACCGTTAGCGATAGAAATCTGTGCACATAAGGCTTTATCGAACCAATACAAATGGCGCATTATAAAATCCATCGATCTCTTAAACGACTGCCACAGAGCGACATAAATAATTAGAAGCAAATTAAGCATGACTAATGTGCCATGCAAGTTAGCATAAACGCACTTTTATACACATACATATAAAATTAATATGGATATGTGTATGTATGTAACGCTAAATCTGAAAAGACCGTCTTGTAACAGCAACAGATTTATAATTGCCCGCATATGGTACACTACCGGCTGTTGTATATACATAATTATGTATGAACACATACATATAATATGTATATGTACATATGTAATTTAAGTGTCCGGCTTGTAACGACCTGTGCCTTATAAGTCCGCTGAAGTAATTGTAGAATTGGCAAGAAACACTTACAATTACCATATGTTGTGTCAGCAACAGTGCGTTTCGCGGCTAACCGATAGATAGCGAGCAATACACGAGCGTGAAATGTGCGTACCACCGCTGTGCCAAGTCTGCTATGCTATGTGGCTTATGCGAGGTTTGGCTGGCGGCGAGGCAGAGGCATTGAAAATTCGAAAATTCGCCAGCTGACTGCTTGACAACTGCGAAAACCGAAATCGACGACGGATTTTTTAATTGTCACGTAACATGTCGAATATGTGTAATTGCCCAACTTTCAGCCTATAACACCATAACTTAAGTTTTTTTTAAAGCACATACACATATAGCCATACGCACTTACATACATACATTGTGTTTATACAAAGTTTGTATAATCAGAGGTAACAGCATAGAAAACGTCTTGTAGGCATGCGTACGCTTTGCAGTGGGGCAAATGTATGTATGTATGTAGTTATGAATTTATATGTACGTATGTGTGTACTTGCAGCACATTGCTGCCGCCGCCTGCCTGCGCTGTTGATTAATTGGCGTTACTGTGACAAATAGCGTAAAAAAATTGGAAACACTAAAAACTACTCTGATAAAATACTACATACAGACATACATATATATAGATATATATATATATACATACAGCGTTAGATAAATTTACAAAAACAAGAAAAAACTTTAACTTCGGTTGCACTAAAATTAACTAATACCCTTCACAATTAAAGAATAAGAATTTTCCATACAAGAACTTCATCTTGAATATTCAGTTTATTTGACAGCTTTATGCTATAGTGGTCCGATCTGAACAATTTCTTCACAGATTGTACCGTTGTATTTAGCAATGATTCGAGCCAAATTTCGTGTAGATATCTCGTCGGATGAAAAAGTTTTCCTTACAAGAACTTCATTTTGATCGATAGTTTATATGGCAGCTATATGCTATAGTGGTCCGATCTGAACAATTTCTCGGCAATTTGTATCGTTGTGCTTAGAAATAATTTCAGCCAAATTGCGTGAATATATCTCCTCAAGAAAAAAAGTTTTCCTTACAAGAACTTCATTTTGAACATTCAGTTTATATGGCAGCTATATGCTATAGTGGTCCAATCTGAACAATTTCTCGGCAATTTGTATCGTTGTGCTTAGAAATAATTTCAGCCAAATTTCGTGAATATATCTCCTCAAGTAAAAAAGTTTTCCTTACAAGAACTTGGTTTTGGTTGACCAGTTTATATGGCAGCTATATGCTATAGTGGTGCGATATTGGCGGTTCCGACAAATGGGCAGCTACTTGAGGAGAAAAGGATATGTGAAAAATTTCTGATCGGTATCTCAAAAACTATAGAAAAATATCACGTATATACTCGTTTCGTCACCGAAATTTCTTTCTGGGCAAACTTAATATGCCCCGGTTGAGGGTATAAATACATATTACAAATAATTTTGAACCGCCACATGCGTACTGTGTACTCAGCGGCGCGTACATTCGATTTCTTCGATCCGTAGAATTGTGCGTGGTAAGAAGTACACAATGTTTGCATTAAGATTTACGGCTCCACCTTTGCCCGCAAAGTAAACAGGATTAATTCTTCACACACACACACGTACATACAAATGCAGCATTTGTGTAGTGTAGCTGCGCACAAATGCCATTCTTGTATTTATTTATACAAATTTGACAAATGAGTTCATTATTTCCTTATATTTCCTATTATTTGTATGTCGGCTTAATTTCGAGCGCCAGCGGTGATCCATTGAAATGGAAAGCGTGTGGGTAGCCCAGCATTACCAAACAAAATATTATGGTCACCTGTCAAGGTAATGCGAAGTGCGTACAGCAACTGCGTTCTTTTATTTGGACTTTGGTAATAACAAGAAATGAATTGCTTCTAGTCAAAAAGCCAAAGTTCGAAACATTTTCGACGCAAATTGAAGAAGTGGCTCTTTTATTAATAAATAAGTTAAATTATGACAATTTACTACACACTAATCACTCATTTTATTATGTAGATGTAGAGGTCTTTTAGAGCCTACATAGATTCTCTAAAAATAGTTAGGAAGAGTTGTATTTATAGCTCAAATTGTAGAATATTCAACCAAAAGTGAGTTTCATTCCTGATTTAAAATTTCTTGTGCTAGCAATCTCATTTGGGGTCCATTGGCCGAACGTGAAACGCGATTGATGGTCGTTCGGCTTCACTTCTTGCGGTGGATCGGTGGATTTTGTAAGGCCGCTATGATGGATGAACTCATTCGGATCTTCTTCGACACTCCGCATCACAGCAGCTCAATTTACCCACATAGCTAGACGATTATGTCGACCGAATATTGAAAGCAGTGCACAATGAGTCTCTTGAACCGAATTTTGGTAATACATTTGCACGCTTTGCAACCGCTGTTCCGGAGGAAGGCTGTCAAAAAAAGGAAGGCGTCACAAATTATCAGTTATATCGTAAGACCTATCCTTTTATAAGTAACATCTGGAGATCGAATTGCCAAAAAAAGTAATATTTTTAGAAGTAATAAAAGTTGGATGTAGGAAAATGCGAGGTGAAATACAGTCTATATTGGGTCTTTTCGTATTTCTAATAAAACTTCACTTTTTTTATATTTATAATGAATTTTAATAAACCAAATATGTATCATTTTGGTCCATCACTTTTTGCCATTTTTCCACTAGAGACATTATTCCAACAGTGTAAAACTTTTCTGGTTTCTGGGCGAAAAACTGCGATAAGTAATTTTCTCCGGCTTCTCTTGACGCCAACTTTACTCCATTAAAGGAGTCCTGCATTGACCGACACAAATGGTAGTCCGTTGGTGTAAGGTCGGGGCTATATGGTGGCTCTACCAGTTGTTGGCGAGTCATCAAAGATGTGTGCGTTCTAGCGTTGTCCTGATGGATGACGAAGCTCTTTTTAGTGATCAGTTGATTGCTTGCTTCAATCTCATTAGTTATTGACTATAAAATGTAGAATCAATCGTTCGACCAGGCTAAAACAGCTCATAGTGGATGATTCCTTTCCAATACCATCAAACACTCAGCATATTTTTTCGAGGCGTCAGTCCTGACTTTGCCACCATTTGTTGAGTTTCACTACGCTTGGATCATGATTTTTTCGCATATTATTGTTGTATTTGATCCACTTTTCGTCTCCTGTTACTATTCGCTTCAGAAATGGTTCGATTTGATTTCGTTTCAGCAAAGAATCGCAGATTTGGTCCTACAAATTTTTCACAGACAATTCTTGTGGTACCCAAATATGGAGTTTCTTTTTGTAGCCAGCCTTTTTTAAATGGTACAAAACCCTTTCACGATGAATGCTAAGTTACTTAGTGATGTCATGGCTGCTTTTGTGATGGTCCTGGTCAATCCTTTACATAATTTCAACGACTTTTTCAACGATATGTCGATCAGAGTGAGGTGCATCTTTCACATCGAAATTTCCAGAACGGAATCAAGCGAACCATTGTTGTGGTACTTGAACTGATACAGCATCGTCTCCGTAAACTTCACACTTTTCATTGGTGGTTTACTTGGCATTCTTACCTTTTTTATACAAAAATCAAAAATTTAAAAATATAGCAATTTCTTCATTATTTTCACTAATTTTTGAACAGCTGTAAATTTCCCCAAATTTAAGTTTGGTTAAATTAAGCTTAAAATCTCACCTTTCCAAAACTATGTGGTATGGTAAAATATGATTAGTCGCTCTGGAGATATACCATTGCAACGATATCTATTGACAAAATACGAAAAGATTACCCAATATATCGTTAAGCTGATTTGGTTGCGTCCAATTATTACTGGATGTACTACTATACCCAAAAAATAAGGGGACACTGTATTTATTTTGAAAATTCCTTATTTATTCTTCCAAATCAATTTCATCCCCTTCAAAGTAATCCCCTCTCGATGCAATGCCTTTAGTTCCGTCCTCGCTGCGGCTTGAATCTCCTCTATCGTATAAAAACGGTGTCCCCGGAGGGGTCTTTTGAGCTTGGTGAACAGCCAGAAGTCGCACGGCGCCAGATCAGGTGAATATCGTGGTTGCGGAACGATATGGGTTGAATTTTTGGCGAAATGATCACGAATTACGAGGGCAGTATGGGATGGTGCATTACCGTGGTGTTAAAACCAAGAATTGTCCTTCCACAATTCCAGCCTATTTAGGCGGATAGCGTTACGCAAAGACGCATAACGTTCAAATAATATTCCTTGTTGACTGTTTGACCGGTTGGAAGGAATTCATAATGCACAACACCACGATAATCGAAGAAAACAGTCAACATGACCTTGATTTTTTACCGACTTTGGCGCGATTTTTTTGGTCTCGGCTCTCTTTTGGCAAGATATTCGCTCGATTGATCGGTTGTTTCGGGGTCGTAGGCATAGATCCAAGTCTCATCGCCTGTTATAATGCGTTTCATGACATCCTGGTAGTTGGAAAGCATCGTTTCACACACTTTAACGCGACGCCTTTTTTCCAAAAAATTCAATGTTTTCGGTACCAGTCGAGGCCCAAAACATCCTTCAAGATGGTATTGGCTGAACCTTTCGATATGCCAACTTCATCAGCAAGGTCTATAATTGTTAATCGATGGTTTTTCAACACTAAATCTTTGATTTGTTGAACGTGAGCTTCGTCGGTTGAGGTTGATGGTCGCCCTGGGTGCTCTTCGTCTTCGACACGTTCACGGCCGGCTTATAACTCACTATATAAACATTTTTTTAGACACAGCCTCATCACCAAAGGCTTTCTGCACCATCCTCAACGTATCCGCAGCAGAAAATTGATTCCGTAAAAAAAATTTAATGCAAATTCTTTGCTCAACAAATTTCGACAACGCAAAAAACGAAAAACTCACTTTTAGCAGCTCACAAAACGACACGTATCTCAAACACTAATGAATATTTTGACATGAAATTTGACATACATAAATGTGACTGACAGTACTACCAATCTAAAAATAATTATCCAAATCTTTTGGCGCGCGTTTAAATTGAAATGTCACCTTATTTTTTGGGCACAGTAGTATAGCGTGACAGCCGTCCGCTATAATCAACCTTACCTCGCCTCATCTAACCCAACCGAATTCAGTAATTTCGCAAACTTGGAAAAATTCTAGATTATCCACAGAAAGATTACTCAAAAATTTGTATTTAAATTAAATAATAATTTGACAGATTTTAAAATAAAACTTACCTTAAGTAAAATTAACGTTTTAGTGCCGTCCAACTGTCAAATAAAGCTGTAAGTTTGAAGTATGGTCACATAACTTGAGATAAAATAAATTGTTAAATATTGACAGATTCCAGTTTTGGCGTGAATTCAATTAGAAATGAAGATCATTATCAAATATATATGTATGTTTGTGCGTATATCAGCTACAAACAGCACGTAATTGGAAGAAGCTACTTAAACCATTAGCAACAATGGCAAAATGACTGTCAATAAAAATTTGAAATATTCAGTGAAATAAAGACTAAAGACTACCTGTTACTACATACACACAAACACAACGCTTTTTTCACTTTTGCTGATAAAACGAATGACTTCAAAGAAAAACCAAAAGTACACAAAAGCAGGAAAGATAAGCACACACATATGTACACACATAGTAAGCCACGCATGCGCACACGCACTTTTGGTAACATAAAACAACAGCAAAAGCAAGAGCAACGCAAGCGCAACAAGGCCGTGACCGAGCGGATAGTCGTTGACGAATTGACACTTCGCTGGACAAACCAACATAAATATGTATGCCTAAGTTTTCATATGTTTGTATGCTTGTAAAACTGTGTGTGCTCATAGATGTTTATATAACATATCAGCGAACGCGTCAAGTCGAGTAGATTTTTGTTAGTTGCATAGCCGAAAATTGTCCAAATCAAACAAGTCATAAAAAAGTTTGTTTGTAAATCGTGAACAATTAAAAAAAATTTATTTAGCGATGAGGTGCCGAGAAGATGAGATAACAGAAAGGAAACGCAGGCAACAAGTACAGTGGGGACAAGTTAATTTATGCAGCATCTCCGGCATTTACACTTTTTTTTCGTTAAACCAACAGTCATTTATGTTAACCTCCGCACTTCTGTTATTGCTGGCTTTACGAGAAGTGCTTTGCTAGTAATGGTGAAGAACCGTCAAGATTTTGTAATACGAACGCAGGCTGATTTATATTTGGCTTTGGATTAACTCCTAGACAGCATTCCGCAAGATTAGGTTGGGTCAATCTTAACAGGGATCTCTCTAGGACAGCTATAGGCGGTCCGTCGTGGTACCTAGAACTCATAAAGAACTTCTCATCTCAACGAAGCGTTTTGAGCCGACCACATATTTTCTGAGGTGGTGAATGTTAGTTTCAGCCAATGACACCGAAGGTATGACTGATGTCTCAATCTCAGTCTTACAAAAGCTGGACAATGAAGAAGGCAGTGTCTGGATGTTTCCATCTTACTTCTTTACATACAATTTTCACAGTTTACCTCCGACTAGATTTTTAGCCCTACAGCATGAACGTCTATTGGGCACTGTCCAGCAAGAACTCCTACGATTGGGGCAAGATGCATTGCAAGATTGCTTGCATTCCACTCCAATTTTGTTGAATTCTTATTACAATAACAATAACAATAGCTGATGAAGCTTCTATGAAGTTCTCCACATTCGAAATTTCCTAGGTGGTTTGCTCGACTCTGACAGTGATGTTACTGAAGTGCGAACTCAGACTGCGTACATTACCTTCATCGAAGGTATATTATGATTCTGACAAAACGAGATACCTAGTAGACAGCAGGGTGTTGAGGTAGGTGAGAGACTTATGGTCTCTACTATCGATGGATGAACAACTGGTAAAATGTGGTTTGATTTTTCAATGACTGCACCCACTTTACATCGACATATTTTCTCCCTTATATGATTGTTCGAAGATTTCCAACGCAGAGTTTCAACAGAATTTCTTTCCATACATCGGTCTTCAAAAATTTCGTATTATTGTTTTCAATAGTATATTAAAGAAGTCACACCATAGGGGCGCCGGCTTGTCTGAAACCTTGTTTGCTATCGGACGGCACGAAGATGTCCTTCCTGATCTTAACGGAGATTTTGGTATTGCTCAACGTCAGTTTACACAGCCGTATTAGATTTGCGGGGATACCAAATTCAGACATAAAGCAGCTTTAAAATTACCTCTTCGTCAATTTGTGTGTCGATCCTCTTTTCACGGGTCTTTTCCAAGATTTGGCGGATGGTGAATATCTGGTCAGTTGTTGATTTTCCAGGCCTAACGCCACATGGATAAAGTACAATCAGTTTGTTGATGATAGGCTTTAATCTTTCAAACAATACGCTCGATAGAACCTTATATGCGATGTTGAGGTGGCTTATCCCATGGTAGTTGGCGCAGATTGTTGGTCTCCTTTTTTGTGGATTGGGCACAGCACACCTAAATTCCAATCATCTGGCATACTTTCGTCTGAACATATTTTACAAAGAAGCTGATCATCATCCTTATCAGTTCATCCCCCACCGCTTTTTTGTTCTTCCGACAGGTAATTGCTATTCGAACTTCTTCGTAGTCGGGCATTGGAACGTCTGCTCCATCCTTATCGATTGGGGAGTCGAGTTCGCCATCTCCTGATGTTATGTCCTCACTGCCATTCAGCAGGCTGGAGAAGTGTTCCGTACATACGTCATCGAAAAGCGGATCCTCGTCCCAGGCTGTTGTTTACTTTTCATTGGGGGCATTTTTCTTTCATGACGGGTACCAAACCCAGGGCATAACCCTAGAGAGGGATGGTTCTCCTTGATATTTTAGCTACGCTTAGCGTTACAGACCCAATGTTTTATATTTTATGAGCTCTCTTAGTGCTTTGAAAAGTTTGGACTCATTCGAATACCAACTCTGGCCAGTGTTCTTACATCCCACCTCTTCCATTCAACTTTTTCAGTGAAGTTCTTACAAATTCAATTCGTTCAAATAGCAATATCTAAATATTACTTCGTAAAGTAATAAATAATTTGTAGTGCTGTGGCCTACTAACAAACCGTATTAACCTTGTTTCCCCTTCTTATATTCCCTCACTCACTTTGAATAGCCGGTAGCTTCGTATTCTTTTATTATTGTAAATGATTGATGAATTATTTGAATAAATTTCGGTGTACCTGAAATTTAATAGTTTAGGGCTTACCCAAATACCACTAATATTGCACGAGTAGGAATACTCCAGTGTTAAGTGCGTGGCACTTGGTGTAATGATCTTTGCGATTATTGCGCGTTCGGTTAGTGCGAACCATGGAGCCAAAAACAATACAGAATAATACAAAACCAGTATGCGTAAGGCGCCGTCAAAGCAGCAAATGTTCGTGCCGTCAAAGGTAAAGCGAAGCGACCCTACACCAGTGGCCCGGCCAGTCAATCAACCCAATAGTGAGCTAATGTTCGCGCTAATGAAGCAACAATCGACTGAGCGTTCCAACGTTGCGGTGATCTGTCGAACATTGTAACAGCAAATCGACATTTCTGTAACACTTTTCTATTCTTCTATTTGACGATTTCTTTTTCGGGTATTTGTTATTGCTTTTTTTTTTGGTTAGTAACAGACAACACACATTACGCAGACAATTAGACAACTGTTGCTACGTAGATACTGGTAGAAAAAGCAGTTGGGCTGCAGAGTGTGGAAAACGGTTGTAAGTACAGTGTTCTCTGGTTAATTGATATTGCAAATAGTGTGGCAGCATTATAAATATGTAAATTATATATTGTGGTAACATCATAAATCTGTAAATTATGTATCTTATTATAAATAAAGGAGTGTGGCAGCACGATCTGCGGCCATGTTGAAGATAAAGAAGAACGAGTGCAGATCATTTAAAAAGAGCGTCCAACATAATAAAAATTGCTTAAAATAGCATGAATTTGTTGCTTCAGTAATGGTACATATATTTCAGTGAAACAAATTCCAATTTGGACACTTGTTTAAAACCCAACCTTCTCGCCATGTCTGCGTTCTGCTCTCTCGTTTCAGTATATTTATGGTACATCCAAGGGCGTCTCCGAAGGATCTATTTGAGTTCAATGCAAAATCTTATTTTGATGTCCATTAAAGGGTTATAACATTTACCTAATCCTTCTTTTGACTCTATTCTATTATGAAGTTTATTTATACCAGTTGCGCGTTCGATTCGTAAGTCTCCAAAGCATAATTTTAGATTTTTAAATTATAAATTACATGCAGCTCTTGTTATGAATACTCGTAAACCCAACACGGTTGGGAAAAATAGAAATCCACTGCATTTAAAAAAAATTATTTTAATTAGACCAGCTGATCAAATTGCACTAGGTTCAGTTAAATGGCGTCTACTGCAAATGTATTTCACAAATAAACTAGATTTGAGGATAAATGCTTTAGGCTAATCATTATAAGTATATCTTACATACTTTTTGGGGATAAACTCATTAACCGTGTGAAATTTGCCCATAAGCGACTTGTAATTGCTTGAAGCCGCACGTTTTGATCATTTTGGTAGAAAGATTGAAGAAAGCATGAGAATATGTACATATGTATGTATATAGAAATTTACATATAGTATGTAATACTTTCAAAGATGTTGCCAACTAGATACGCTCACGATTTTTAGCAAGGCATGACCCAATTTCAAACATTTACTACTTAAGTGTTAAATGTAAGATCAAGTAATTTAACAAAATTAATTCTAACACAAGCAAACTACTCTTGATTACCTCTAAATAAAATCTGTTTGAAATATTTGTTGGTGAGCAAAGTGACTGATTGAAATAATAATAAGGGGACTTTATGTAATTTTTTCTGTGAGAGAATGACAGGAATTCATAAGCGGAATTCATTCAGCCAAGTTTTGAAGAATATTGAATCGAACAAGCAACTGGTATAAAAACGTATTTCTTGAGCAAAACTTAAGAAAATGAATTTAAATAATTTTTTTCGTTGACAATACTGTATATGATTCCTTAACATTCAGATTATATAAATATATTTTTTCAAGAAAAATACTATAATGCATATGACTTAACTTATGCTTTATATCGAATTTTAAGATTTTTGTAGAACTCTAGATGCACTGGTTGAATACTCAAGCATTTTGATTTTTAAATGTTGAAAATATATTACAAACATTATTACAATAAATAATGTTTAAAGATATCCAGGGTGGCAACCAAGCCAGATTCGATTCAACTGCAGCGGAAAGACCCAACTTTCGACCAGTTTTTGAAGCAATTGGGGCTGTAAATTACCAGCAATGCGCCGAATATTTTCTTCCAAGACGTCAATCGTCTCGGACTTGTCTGAGGTTACAAGCGACACATGTAACAGTAAAGCGGCGTTAAATCGCACGATCTTAGAGGCCACGCCACAGGCTCACGACGCGAGATAATGTGCTCACCAAAAGTTTCCTTCAATAAATTCATTGTTTTGTTTCGAATTTCATTATACAGATTACATACAAATATATGTAGTGCCGTCTTGTTAGAACCAAAGATTGTCCACCCTAACATCCTCCATGATCAGGCATGTAGAAGTCGTTAATCATGGCTCTATAGTGTTCACCATTGACTGTAACATTATGGCTGGCTTTAAGAAATATGCAGCAATGATTCCCACTGCCCATAGAGCACACCCGATATTGCTTATGCAGATGATGCTTTTGGTCAAAGGAAGGTTCCTGAGTTCCGTGTAAGAGTTGACGCAGGGCTTTCTCAACGTCATAACAAATTTGGTGGTCAGAAGTGGTCTCGTCATCAACCCAAGTTAAACCGAGATGGTTTGAACATGTAAGATCCCAGTGGGAGATATCTGTCTGCAACCGACGGATACAGGGAAATATCTAGGGCCCATTCTGGATGAGAAGAAGCCGTTAGAGGAGAGGAGCAGTGAGCTTCTTTACGGATGGGTCAAAACTTGCGGGGAAGGTTGGTGGAGGGTTTTATTGTCAGGAGCTCTCTATCAACTCCTGCTTCAGACTTCCTGACTATTGCAGTTTCTTCCAAGCCAAGGACCCACCCAGTAAGGTAGCAGTAGATCTGCCGCAGCCTTCTTCAGAGAAGTGACCATTTTCAGATAGCAGAGCGGCGATACTATTTTATGTGTTCAGGGTTGGGCAAGGAGTGCCGAACCACGCTATCAATAGAATCGAGTGTCTTTGTGATAAGACTTGCTGATGAGCTAGCAAGGAAAAGCAACCGAGAACCACTATCGCTGGAATGGATCGGTGCTTCCGTATTCTCTTGTGTTCTACTACTAGATAGCTGGGCTTCGTGGAAGTTAGGCCAGCGCTGAGCCACCATCGGTATATGCGCTCTCGCAAAAGCCTTTTCTCCCACGATCGATTGTAGGAGATCTAGTGATCCTTTTGCCCTCAGTATGGCTAGTCTCTCCCTAGTTGTGGGGCTTTTAACAGACCTTTACTCTATTGGCGTCCATGTAGTAAGGTTGGGAATCTTACCAGACGCCATTTGCAGAAGCTTTATAATGGGGGTGGAAATTAAACGCCTGTACAAATTTGTATTGGGTACAAAGCGTTTTGCTTCGCAAAGGACTACTTATAGTCCTAATCCGCGTGCGATCTTCGATCAGCCATCTAACCTAGCCTAGGACAATATTGATTTTTTTAAGAGAAAATATCTTAAGACATGCCTTAGTAGACCATATATTACCTATGTAAACTGTCTTCGATTCTCTACTTCTCTGATAGGTGCTTTTAAGCGCTACTCTTTTATTAAAAAAAAAAAATATTTGGAAAAGCAATACCAAAATTAGAGAGTTACATTCGTTGCGAGGGAGTATATGACTAGCTTATGAAATTGGTATAACTTTCATCTTCAATGCTACCAAGTTTTTGTTACAGATTTTATACAAGTTTTACCGTTTCGAATGGCTCAAATGACAATTAACTGTCAAACCTGACAATGCAGATATTTGCTTTCATTAAAATTTAAGATTTTGAATTAATCAATTTAGTTTAAAAAAACGTAAGGTATGTACTCGCCTCGAAATCATAAGATTAATAGATGTTTCTGCGTTAGAAAGATGCGTGTCTTCATCAAAGCAAGAATCATAACATAATTGTGCATCCGTCAAAGGACATGACAGGTTGCTGTCAATTTGTACGAACAACTGGTATAATTTATACGATTCATTACACTCTAAAGCTTGGCGAATCAAAGACAGCTATGTTATAATTTACTTCTATGTATCGCTAGCTGAGGACCCACATAAGAGCCTGCACAGTGTGACAGCCTCCTGCAGTGAGCGACGATAATTCAGCACAATAGATTTGCTTCAAATCTGACCCTGAAAATATTTATACATATGTATGTGGGTATGTTATGTACATATGTATGTGTTATGGACAGCTCAACAGTAGCGAGGTAATAAAAAAGCGAGTTCCAGTGTTAGACAGCGCATGCTGAAAATGATGGTTTTTGGATACATACATTACATACTTATGTGCTTCAAGTGTAGATAAGTCTTTTTAGAGATTTGTATGCAATACTTACATAGGTTCACACTACCTCTATTAGTACCTAGAAATTACAAAGTACACATGCTAGATATACATAGATCTACTCGCGCGGCAAAACTACTGTTTGCATACGATATTTTTGTGTACACTTTCGATTTCTACCTTCATATTGTGGATGGACCCAGCCGTGCTTACATAACTAGAAAAAGTGAAAAAGTAACAGATTTCCAAAAACAAGGCAAACAAATTTTAAGCTTAACCCACGAACGCTTTGCAGGTCTTCTTCTTTTGCTTTTTTTTTGTATTTTTTTTTTTTTGTTTTTTTTTTTATTTTTTTTTATTTTTTTTTTAATTTTTTTATTTTTTACTTATTTTTTATTATTTGTTTTCTATTTTTTGTTTTTTATTCTTTATTTTTTTTTTTAATTTTTTTTATTTTTTTTTTTATTTTTTATTATTTTTTTGTTTTGTTTTGGTTTCTTCAGTAACATTTGTGGGCATACAGATATGTTTGTCTGTACATAATTGTTTGTTTAAGCACTTTTCTCTATTTCTGGTTTCTCTATTAGGCCGCTTCTTCAGTTTTATTCTATTTATGCACGCTTTAACACTTCATAATTTTGTTGAGTTTATCAAAGTCACATGATCGCAGACAACCCCAAACATTTTTCGGCTTAATCGTAAATTCATATCAACATGTATTATCTATAACACGCCTGCAGGCCCTGGAAAGTCCAGCTTTAACTGGAAAAAGCGACAACAAAAACCCAACGAAAAATTCAAAAAAAAAAAATAAAAATTCAAAATAAAAGCCGTGTGCTCAAACGATCGTTTCAAAGTCTGCGCTTACATACAGACATTTTGTATATGCCTAGAGCACACATACTTATACACACGCCTTTGAATTTGTCGGCGTATAGTTACCTGCCGCTGCCTTACCTTATTTTACGTTTTATTTCTTGTGATTTTTTTGTGTTTTATTTCTTTGTTATTTGATTTCTTTTGTTTTACTTCTTTATTATTTGATTTCTTTTGTTTTATTTTTCGCACACTTTGCCACATCGAGCATTCCAAGTTCTTACGAAAATCCCACACAAATCTAATATCATCGAGCATTGTCGCTCTAACACATTGTGATAAGCGCAAAGGGGCAAGAATTTTTGCATACACACACACATACATACATTACATATTTATATACATATATATTTCTCTACAAAAAATAAAAGAGTCGAAGAATTGAACCGCAAAGAAACGTGACAAAGTTTTTGCCAAAATCTGCAAAAAAAAGGTAAAAAAAAAAATAATTACACGCATAAATCTGCCGCCATAAACATAAATAATAACAAAACAGAAATTTATATAAATGAATTAGAGCCGAGTAAATAAATTAAAGAAATTAAAAAACAAAAAAAAAGCAAAAACGCGCTTCTTTAATGGCAGGTAATGTCCAACGCGGCAAAGAACAGCCTAAGCCAAGCACTGGCGCAGAATAATGAAGCGTAGCTGGCAGAAAATGAAATGTAAAAGAAAATAAATAAAGCTTTGCGCAGCAAAAACTTCTTTTAATTGTTTTGCAGAATTTCAACTCATTATGACTTTATTTTATTCGCTTTTTAACTATATTCGAAAGTAAATGTTTGTCCGTGTATGTCCACACAAGTTTGTTTGGTTCCAGGGCTTAAGCGTTTCAAAACAAAAATATTTTGATAACTTTCTGTTTTATGCTTTACTGTCACATACGTAGCATTAAAAACAAGCAACGAAGCTGGAATACCCTTTACAAAAGATATTAAAGAAGTTCCCACGCAAGAACTTGTTTCCGATCCTACAATTTGTATGGCAGCTACATATTGGGGCAAAGTACCCGGAAATTGTAAATAAACCGCAAAATATTTAATTATTTTCAATACTTATTTTGGCGCCTTTAAAGTAACCCTCAACAACGATTTTTCCAGTCCTCGAAACACTTTTCGTAAGCACTTTTTGGGATGGCCTTCAGCTTCTTCAGAGAATTTTGTTTCATCTCTTCGATCAACTGAAACCGGGTTTTATACCGATGATTGAACTCATAAAACCATGTCTCATCGGCAGTTATAATAAATGCTTTCCATGAATATGGGAAAAGATCTGTTTACGATACTCTTTTAGAAAGAAGTTCAGCTTTATCGAGACGACTCGAGAAGGAGTGCGTTTCATACCCAAAATAGCCACCAAAATCATTGGAACGGGCATGCGAGAGACGTCTCTAATACTTTCCTGACGATTTTCAAGCACCATATCCTTCACTTCAGTTGAAGAGGTCGAAAAGTGTCCAGAACGAGGCATGCCTTCAACGATCTCTCTACCGTCTTTGAAGGTTTTTTACCACTCCGTGGGCTTGTGTTTTTGATAAAACGGAATCACCATAAGTCTTTTCCAAAATTCGCAACAGTTCCGCAAACTAAATTTGGTTAGAAATAAAAAATTTTAGATAAATTCTTTGTTCGAAACTTTCATCCATTGCAAAAATCGCAAGGCACTATTGAGGTGTACTGACTTAAGCAGCTGCTATGAAACAACTGGGGGACGGAACGCGCTCGTCTTTGGCATAGTAATTAAGGACAGTCCTACCAACCTGGCAAAGTACATTTTTTGAAATATTATTTACCCGAGAATTTAATTACATTTTCCGGTTGCTTTTTTGCCACAACGTATGCTATAGTGGCCCGATCTAAAAGCTTTCTTTGGATCTTCTTGCCTTAGATAATAATCCATGCCAAATTTCGTACAGATATCTCGTCAAATGAATATGTTTTTCATACAACCACGTGATTACAAAAGCTGTATGAAAGCTGTATGCTATAGAGCTTCGATAACCGATTCCGACAAATGAAGAGCTTCTAGGTAAAAAGGAAATGTGATCAAAATTTCAGAGCGATATCTCAAAACCTGAAGGACTAGCTCGCGTATGTACCAAGAGACGGACATGCTTAAATTTACTCCCTTATGGGGTCTCCGCCGTTTCTTTGTAGGTGTTAAAACCTTTCTAACAAACTTCATATACCATGTTCAGGGTATAAATATAATACTTTTGCAAAGTGGCTATTTGGCGTAATGATCGATCATTTTTCACGTCGTCGCGTGTTTAATTAAAATACTTAATTCTATAGCTACAAATTACAAGCATAATCTGTAGATACTTAGAATACTCTTTTTCTTCTATAATGGCGGAGTTAATAACAGCGCGCCAGTCGTTTCTTCTTTTCGCAATTTGGAGCCTTCGCGCGGCCTTCTCCGCCTGATATCTCCAATGGGGTGGAGGCTTTCCTCTTCCTCTGCTTCCCACGGTGGGTACTGCGTCGAATATTCTCGGAGCTGGAGTATATTCATCCATGCTGTTGATATGAGCTTGCCAGAGCAGCCGATGTCTCTTAATTCACTGAACTACAAGTATGTCAATGTTGTCGTATATCTCGTACAGCTCATTGTTCCATCGAAATCGATAATCGTCGTTGCCAATGCGCAAAGGACCATAAATCTTCCGCAGAACCTTTCTTTCGAAAACTTCTAAGGCCGAATCATTAAATGTTGTCATCGTCCATGCCTCTGCACCATATAGCAGGACGGGAATAATGAGTGACTTATAGAGTTTGGACCTTCTTCGTCGAGAGAGTAGTTTACATCTTAATTGCCTGCTCATTGATATGGTCCAATCGGTTTGTTGACAGTGGTATTTAATCTTTCACACAATACGCTCGATAGAACCTTATAATCGATGTTGAGGAGGCCTATACCGCGGTAGGTTTCCAAATAAGTATAGAAACGGGGATTCACATTCTCTTTTGAGGTCGCGGACTGCGCTCTCGATACTAGTCAAGAAGTGCTTGTCCTCACTAGCAATTGCTTCAAGCTTCTTCAATAATAGACTTGTACGGATGTCTGGATACAACGAAATCACCAGATATAGCAAAGCCATGAGCTTACTAAGGAGTTTACACAAATTTCAGCTGATTTGAAGCGAGTTAGTTTTCCGATGTCCTCTTGGATTCTAGCACTGGACATATGGGCCTCCAGTGAGCTTGCCAAGCGCTGGTTAACAAACATACTTAACTTGTACGACAGTGCAATCCTCCTGGCCGAGGTCCTCTAAACTACTTTTTCTAAGCAAAGTCAACCTCGCCGAAACAGCAAAGCCGATGAGCTTGCCAAGTAGTTTACACCAATTTCATCCGATTACAAGCGAATTGGTTTTCCGATATCCTCATGGGTTCTAGCTCTGGATCTATGGACCTCCAGCGAGCTCGGCAAGTGCTGGTCAAAATCAGAGCTTGTGCGACTGTGAACTCCTCCCAGGCCTAGACAACTAACTTGTTTTAAACAAAGTCAATTGGATGTGTTCTAACTGGACACTGCCTAATAGATTTACACGCGTTGCGGCTAAATATTTTATCGGGCACTCTTCGCCAAAGTTGTATCGAAGAAGGCGAGGTGAAATCATCTTGTCAATGTATCCCTTTAACCTCTATTATTTTCTTAAGCTCAAAATGATTTCTCGATTGGCAGATTAAAAGAGGAACCTCCTCCACTTTGGATCAAGATCAAGCAAGCTAAACTTCTACATAACTATTCGTACTTTTAAGTAGTTTATTTTCATTCACGATGCTTCTGCTAATGTTTCAGGTTGACATTCGACGTTAAAAGTAAATTTTTTAAGCAATCTTATTTATTGAATGTTAATGATATCAATGGATATGGATAATGGATATATTAGATATCAATTCTCTATTGAACTTCGAAAAATGCCTTGACTTCTTGCAAAATGCAGAACTTCAGCTCATTTCATAAACCTCTATCCAGCATTTCAAAGAACTTTTAGGTTTATGTATAGTATAGAGTCACAGCCAGCAGGTGTAACTTAACCTATTATCTTACTTTGGGAACTGAACCTAATTGAATTATGTATATTTTTCGTTCTAGTTCGAAATGAATTTGGTGTTCTGAACAGTTTCGGAGTCTATCCCCATTGATCTTGCAATCGTTTGTCAAGGTAAGTCGAACTACAAATTAGAAAATATCCAGCTACTACATAAACTCAGATATACCTACGAGAAGCCACAAGCCATTGACTAAATAAACTACATAAAAGTATGAAGATGCCAAAAAAGCTATGAATCAATTTAAAGTGTTTTTTCTGTTTTACTGCTTACTTAAACAAATGTAGTACGAAGGATGAATATTATAATAAAATAAAAAAATATTTTTATTTGTAACGGGTGATTTTTTAAGAGCTTGATAACTTTTTTAAAAAAAAAAACGCATAAAATTTGCAAAATCTCATCGGTTCTTTATTTGAAACGTTAGATTGGTTCATGACATTTACTTTTTGAAGATAATTTCATTTAAATGTTGACCGCGGCTGCGTCTTAGGTGGTCCATTCGGAAAGTCCAATTTTGGGCAACTTTTTCGAGCATTTCGGCCGGAATAGCCCGAATTTCTTCGGAAATGTTGTCTTCCAAAGCTGGAATAGTTGCTGGCTTATTTCTGTAGACTTTAGACTTGACGTAGCCCCACAAAAAATAGTCTAAAGGCGTTAAATCGCATGATCTTGGTGGCCAACTTACGGGTCCATTTCTTGAGATGAATTGTTGTCCGAAGTTTTCCCTCAAAATGGCCATAGAATCGCGAGCTGTGTGGCATGTAGCGCCATCTTGTTGAAACCACATGTCAACCAAGTTCAGTTCTTCCATTTTTGGCAACAAAAAGTTTGTTAGCATCGAACGATAGCGATCGCCATTCACCGTAACGTTGCGTCCAACAGCATCTTTGAAAAAATACGGTCCAATGATTCCACCAGCGTACAAACCACACCAAACAGTGCATTTTTCGGGATGCATGGGCAGTTCTTGAACGGCTTCTGGTTGCTCTTCACCCCAAATGCGGCAATTTTGCTTATTTACGTAGCCATTCAACCAGAAATGAGCCTCATCGCTCATCGGACACGGACGCGAAACACATTTCGAACCGAACACTGATTTTGGTAATAAAATTCAATGATTTGCAAGCGTTGCTCGTTAGTAAGTCTATTCATGATGAAATGTCAAAGCATACTGAGCATCTTTCTCTTTGACACCATGTCTGACATCCCACGTGATCTGTCAAATACTACTGCATGAAAATCCTAACCTCAAAAAAATCACCCGTTATTAAAAAAAAATCCACAGATATGTATATTTGTATGTAAGTTTATTTATGTTCAATTTCTTTGATGTTTTAAGTGGCGGGCACTTTTGAAAAATTAAAAAATAAAAATAATAATAATCAAAAAATTAAAATAACAGTAATAAATAACGAATTCAGTCGTTTTACATATAAGTAAATAATAAATTATTAAATAAATATATTAAATAATAATAATAATATTCTTTAAAAATTAGCGTATAAAAATATTATAGGTAAAAGTAATAATTACGAAAAAAATAAAAAAAAAATTAAATAAAAATACTAATTATAAAAAATAAAAAATTAAAATAATAATAATCAAAAAATTAAAATAACAGTTATAAATAATGAATTCAGTCGTTTTACATGTATTTTTGCCACTGCACGTGCTGAATTCTGCTAAATAACAGCGACAACGTCGAATTCCTTACTTTGATTCTATCGGCTCTGTTAGCCGCCAAATCGAACATCATACAGAATTCAATTTGCATCTTCTCTAGACTTTACATTCTCTGGCCCGGCGCGCTTTTCAGAATGCATCGCAAACAACGGCCATGGCGCTATGGCGGTTTTGTTTACTTTTTGAATTTTTTAATACGTAATATCTTTTGCTACCGCGGAGTTTTTTGTAGATGATGTTCTTCAATATTGTTGTACATTATTTTGTTCTATCGCAAATAGTTTTGGCAGCGCATTCGACGAAAGACTCATTTTTCTACTCCTTTGGTTACATTGTTCAAATTTTGGCAAGGATCCCTAATTTATTTATTTTTTTTCAAAATGAAATATAGCCTATGTCAAATTGGAAGAATGTAGCATTCTATTGGTGAAAGAATTTTTTAAATCGGCCCAGTACTTTTTGAGCCTATTTATTACAAACATACAAAAATAAAAATAGGTACAAAACTTTCCTCTTTGTATAGATTATAATAAAAAAGTAAATAACTTCTTGTCGCAAAACGGCATCCTCGTCACACTTGCTTTGATGACCTTAAAATTAGAGGTTCATTTACTCTTTCAGTATATAGACCAATTCTAAGTGTATGTGTGTGAAGTGCAACTGATTATTATTATGTTGTTGTTTGTCTGAAATTCACAGACTTATTTCTAAATTTATTTGGCTGGTTATTTATTATGTGCGTCGCGCCGAAGTCTCACATCCTCATATTGCCAACGATGCATTAGACTGATTATGCGTAAGATTTGTGAAAAATAATGGTTAAGCGGAGTTAGTAGTCGCTGGATACTTACGCATATTTTTTATGGCTTAAACAACAATTTCACATAATCGCCGGCAGCTGCGGGCAATAGTGCTCGAGTGAATAAATGTACTCAAAAACATATTATATTAGAATGTAATTTATGTGAATATTCGCCGAAAGGAATATTGAATAATAAGGGAGAGAGAGTCCATGAAGATAGCCGCTTTTGGGGTTTGCGAATGTTGTGATAATGTTGAACTATGAGTAAAAAATTTTAAGACTTTGTACAAAATTTATTCTTCAAAATCCATGTCGTCCCCCTTAAAGTAATATCCCTTGGCCATTGTGTAAGGTTTTTTCCAATTTCCATTTTAGCACGACATTGGTTCAAAATTTGGGGAAAAACTCAAATGTAGTATGCGACGGTGCATTATCGTAATTCCGACCCCTTTCTACGAATAGCTTCGCTTATTGACAGTCTGGCCTGTTGGAAGTAGTTCAGAGAGCACCACACCTCGATAATCGTAGAAAATTGTCAACAAAACCTTGATTTTGATCTGCTTTGAAATGGTTTTTTCGACTCCGGCTCACCGAAGTGTTTCCGAGTCGTAATCACAGATCTAAGACTCAACGACGGTAATAATACGTTTCATGATAATCTGCTAGTCGGAAAGCATTGTTTCACAGACGTTAACGCGACGCGGTTTTTCGAAAAAATTTAGCGATTTTGAAACGAATCGTGCTTTTACTTTTCTTAGACCCAAATGGTCTTTCAAAACGGTGTTCACTAATCCTTCCGACACTCCAACGAGATCTCTGACTGGCTACATTATTCTTCGATTCTCAAGCACCAATTCCTTTAAATTGTTGACGTATTGATCATCAGCTAATGTTGGTGGCCGTCCTGGACGTGGTTCGGCGTGAACGCGTTCTCGTTCCGCTTTGAATAATTTGTACTAATCAAAAACATTTGCTCGCGATAAACAGTTATCATCGAAGGTGCCCAGATATGGACCAAGAGGCATTCGAGTTTGTTCTACCAGGACAACGCTAGACCACACGCAACGATAGGCAGAAGATCCAATAGCTTGGTTAGAAGGTTCTTATGTATCCACTTTATAGTTCGGACCTGCCACCATGGGATTACTAAGTGTTCGTATCTTTGGCAAATGATTTTGCCTGTGAAACATTCGACTTAAGACAATCTTGTGACAATCGACCGACCCAATTTTTTTCCAATATGGACGATGGTTTCTATCAGAGTGTCACTATAAAATTATCTTCAAAATAACGACAACTTATCGAATAAATCATTGAATATTGGAGCTAAAGCGAATCCTTCTAACTAAGCTAATCAGAACCAATTTCAATTTAATACAAAATGAAAGAACTTCTTTTTCTTCTTCTTTACTGGCGTAGACACCGCTTACGCGATTATAGCCGAGTCAACAACAGCGCGCTAGTCGTTTCTTCTCTTCGCTACGTGGCGCCAATTGGATATTCCAAGCGAAGCCAGGTCCTTCTCCACTTGGTCCTTCCAACGGAGTGGAGGTCTTCCTCTTCCTCTGCTTCCCGCGGCGGGTACTGCGTCGAATACTTTCAGAGCTGGAGTGTTTTCGTCCATCCGGACAACATGAACTTCTTTTTACTAGACCCTATAATGTTAGGCGACAAGTGCTACTGTTACATTATCAAAAATACAGCTGTAATTCTAAGATGTGTCAGTTACTTAATAGTTTAGCTTCCTTAATGGTTTATCTTACACAATTAGATAAAAAAAAATGTCTAAAACTGATACCATACTGATGGTATACTGATGTAATCTATAAGTTTTATGAATACTTACAAAGGTACGGTAGTATGTACCCCAATAAATGCCAGAAAATATGACTAAAATAGGCATCTCAGCTGAGTGTTAACTCTTTGCGCTTATGCCATGCCACAAAACCATAGAAACATATTTTCTATTGATCCCAAATACGTAATCGCCAGCACGTGCACGTTTTACTTTCATTTTTTCTTTCTTTCACAAAACATAGTGACAGCTTTCATAAAAGCTGTGCAAACAGACAACATGTGAATGTCTATTTCAAAAAATGTTAGTTAACACATCAAAAGTACTAACACACGCACAGTTTTACGGGGAGCTATGAAATTTTCAGCGAAGAAACATATGCATACATACGAACATTTGCATTTATATTTGTCTCTGTTTAATGTTTTGCACAGTTTTTCGGCTGTGGCCAGAAAATAAGGTGACATTCTATTTATTTTGAAAATTCTTTATTTATTCTTCCAAATCAATTTCCTTCCCTTCAAAGCAATCCCCTCCCGATGCAATGCACTTATGCCAACGGATTTTTGAATCTTCGAAACACTGGTTGTAGTCACTTTCCGCTATGGCCTTCAGTTACGTCTTCGCTGCGGCTTGAATTTCCGGAGCGGTCTTTCGAGCTTGGTGAACAGCCAGAAGTCGCACGGCGCCAGATCAGGTGAATACGGTGGTTGCGGAACGATATGGGTTGAGTTTTTGGCGAAATGATTACGAATTACGAGGGCAGTATGGGATGGTGTATTATCGTGGTGTAAAAACCAAGAATTGTCCTTCCACAATTCCGGCCTTTTTAGGCGGATAGCGTTACGCAAACGACGCACAACATTCAAATAATATTCCTTGTTAACTGTTTGACTGGTTGGAAGGAATTCATAATGCACAACACCACGATAATCGAAGAAAACAGTCAACATGACCTTGATTTTTGAGCGACTTTGGCGCGATTTTTTTGGTCTCGGGTCTCTTTTGGCACGATATTCGCTCGATTGTTCGGTTGTTTCGGGGTGGTAAGCATAGATCCAAGTCTCATCGCCAGTTATAATGCGTTTCATGACACCCTGGTAGTCGGAAAGCATCATTTTACACACTTCAACGCGACACCTTTTTTCCAAAGAGTTCAATGTTTCCGGTACCAGTCGAGATTTGACGCGCTTGAGGCTCAAAACATCCTTCAAAATGGTATTGGCTGAGCCTTTCGATATGCCAACTTCATCAGCAAGGTCTCTAATTGTTAATCGACGGTTTTTCAACACCAAATCTTTGATTTGTTGAACGTGGACTTCGTCGGTTGAGGTCGATGGTCGCCCTGGACGCTCTTCGTCTTCGACACGTTCACGGCCGGCTTGGAACTCACTATACCACTTGTAAACATTTTTTTTAGACATAGCCTCATCACCAAAGGCTTTTTGCACCATCCTCAATGTATCCGCAGCAGAAAATTGATTCCGTAAACAAAATTTAATGCAAACTGTGACATCGCAAAAAACGAAAAACTCAGTTTTAGCAGCTCACAAAACAACACCTATCTCAAACACTAACGAATATTTGACATAAATGTGACTGACAGTACTACCAACCTAAAAAAAAAAATTATTCTCCAAATCCTTCGACGCGCGCAGTTTAAATTCAAATGTCACCTTATATTTTGGACACAGTAGTATGTAATATATACTTTATAAAGTGGTCCAACAGATATAAGCCTCCTTCTAAATGAGGTAGAAATTTCAACTGTCCATGAAGACAATTCTAAGAAGAAACTAAAAATAGAGTACTTCGGCTAAAAGAGTATTTTTCTAAGAAGTGGTCCTGTCATAGTTTGTCATTCTAACGAAAGCTAGGCAGTCAAGCTGTTTCAACCACGTCTTCCTGCAGGGAATTTTGACAATGTACATTCGACACCATAAAAATTTTGACTTGGTCGATACGCAGTAACGCGTGACAGGGAATATTTCCTGAAGAACAGGATTATATATTATATGGAAGTTTTTACTCCTTTTGTCCGTATTCTGACTTCTTTTTTAAGAAAAGTTTCCGCACGATCGCATGTTATAAGCTTCCAAGGTTCTTAGATGTAGAAAGTTTGTTTATAGTTAGATTACAGAACCAACTACACAGAGGTTGAGTCGTACCTCGCTAAATTTTTTCTCCAACCAATCCAACCAAAGCGGTTAAAATCAAGAATCATACTATTATAGATATAAGGTCGAAACTGAGACCCAACATCCGGCATATTAACTTCCCACTATGGTAGCAACACCCAAAAGAAACACTGAAGACAATATAAAACATGTACATATATAAATGACTAGCGTGACGTGCTGAGTCGATTTAGCCATGTATGATTGTTTGTCTGTCTGTATATATGCCAACTTTATCGGAAATTTTGCGCATATCCTTTTCTGCCAACGACACTGCTCATATATCGGACCACTGACTGTTCTTTTACGGAAAACTATTTCATTTGACGAAATATCTTCAAGAAGTTATGATTTTTACCTGTGGGAATAATGTAATCTCCGAAGGAATTGTTCAGATCGGATCACGAAGCATATAACTGTAGTTCGTTTTTATAAGGGTTAATAACGGGTGATCAAAGAAGAGGTACTCCTTTTTTTTTGACAGATCACGCGTGAGTCGTGTCAAGACTTATGCCTGAACAACATTTACAAAGCGTTCAACTTTACCTTTAATTCACGTTCTGTAAAGTATGTGTTTCGCACTTTTCGCTCACCTTTTGGTGAACATAATTGATCTACTGAGCGTATTATTCCCATTACCATCACCCATATTGAGACCCAGAATTCATTATTGGATAATATTCGACCGAAAAGACCACATCCAGCACGCTGTAAAGAAAATATAGCAGTCGTAGCTGAGAGTGTACACGAAGACCGTGGAGAGTTCGCAGCAACTCGGACTGACGTATAAAACGACTTGTCGAATTTTTCGTCGAAATCTTAAATTGAAAGCCTAAAAAATATAGCTTGTGCAAGAACTGAAGCCGCTCGACCTTTCTAAGTGACACCACTTCGCTTAATGGGCTCTTCAAAAGATTCAAGAAGATCCTACGTTCTCGAGCCAAATTTTATTCAGCGATAGGGCCCATTTCTGGCTCAATGGATATGTAAACAAACAAAATTACCGCATTTTCGAGCGGTAGAGCTGCGATTTCAACCGAAAAAAACAACGGTTTGATGTGGTTTGTCGGCCGGTGAAGTCATCAGTCCAAATTTCTTCAAAAATGATGCCGGTTAGAACATATTCGTCAATGGTCACCGTTATCATGATAACCGCCATTATATCTGAAAGTGAAGCTCATGATCTCGACGACATTTTGTTTCAAACGGGATTGCGCCACTTTCGACACATCGCATCAATCAATGGATCTATTGAGAGAACATTGACGTGAGCAGACAATTTCACACTTTGGGTTGGCTAATTGTTGACCAACTTCGTGTGATATCGCACCGTCATACTTTTTTCTTGTGGATATAAGTATGTAAAGTTCAAAGTTTATGCGGTCAATTCGGAGCTTGGAACCAAACATCACGCATATTATTCGCCAGTTACCAGTCAAAATGCTCGAACGAGCCATCGAAATTTGGACTCAACGGATGAACCATCTGACAAGTAGCCGCGGCTCACATTTGAAAAATATTATCCTAAAAAAATAAAAGTCAAAGAATGTTCTTCAAGAGAATTGAATGATAATAAACATTATTTTCCTCCCTTAAATTTGAAGTCTCCGAGTTTTTTTCTTTAAAAAAGTAGGGAACCTCGAAATGAGTCACCCTTTATATACATATGTGACCTGGTCTACGAAAAGGGGCTTAGGTGTCAAACAAAAAAAAAAAAAATAAACGAAAAAAAATAAAAATTGAAAAAAAAAAATTGATTTTATGACACCTAAGCCCCCTTTTCGTAGACCAGGTCACATATAGTGAACTTTTTCATGTTTTTTTTCTTTTATATTAACTTAGTTTTGTTCAAAGTTTCTTCGTTTTCCTAAATCAAATTCGGCCTGCTTCGAGAAATACCAAAACTGTACTGTAATGCAATTAGTAATCAATAGTAAATGCCACTAATTACTCATATTCATTACATGAAAGCATAATATCGAATTCATTGTAGCCACCCTAGTGCCCAATAATTGTATGTTTCTTCGCATGTCTGTATGTCCACGCTTAAATGTGCCAAATCATAACAGGCCATGCAAGTAGTTACATACAAATGTACATGTACAACTATATTCAGATATTTACATACATGTTAATGTGTATAAAGGCAGCACATACATGTACATATGTATATTTGCAAGTTATGTCTGCCGACGCCAACAGCCCCAACAGTGTCTGTCTATACGCCTCTAATAAGGTATGAGCGTCTATACATACAAGTTTGCGTGTGTGTGTGGTGAAATACATATTTATGCGTGTATCTGCCCATAGCTGCTTCGTCAATATTTGCGAATGTGCGTAAGTGAGTTTGTAATGTGAATTAATAATATACGTAAGTATGTATGTATATACGTTTATATGTGCCAATGCGTGTGCGCGCGCTTGTGTGGATGCGTTTGTTGTTGGTTCATTGGCCGCCAAAATTTTTGAAGGCCAAAATAATTCACGATTTTAACTGCGTACCAACCGCGTCGGCAACACCGAAGAATCACAGTGCTTGTACTTTTTTGGCGAGAATTCTTTGCCGCACATACACTTACATCCATGTGTGTATATGTATGTATATATGTGCGTATATAAAGCATAAAGCATAGCTGAAATTCAGCATTAGCTGCCGTTGCCGTGTTGTGTTTTAATATTGTGTGTTGTTGCTATGTATGTAGCAGTCATGTATTTTGTTGTTGGTTTTGCTGAAGCGTCGCTTACACATGTTTCTAGGTGTGTGCGCAAGTTTGTATATTTTCTTTATTCAAGCGGCATAGAATTGAAGTGTCTGCTTGTCGTTTCGACAACTTTGCCATTTCAGCATTTCCGTCCTTTTGGCTGACGCTTGGTTGGGCTGCGCGTCGTTCTGGCGTTTGGCAGGCGTTGTGTGTGTGTGTTATAAGGTTCGTGAGGTCGTTTGCAAGCAGTGCTTTGTATATACATACATACATACATACCTACATACATACATACAATATATATATATATATATGTTTGTATGTATGCATGTAACTCATAAAGCTTTCCCTAAATTCTGTTTTATTTCTCTTTGTCATTCTTGTTTGTAATATGCTTTATTGTTGTCTTCTGCCTTATAAGCTTGGTTTTATTATTATTGTATTAATATTATTATTATTTGTTGACTCTCTCTCTGCTAGTTTTAGGCTGTTGTCATTTCGCTTTTTCAGCTTACCATACTTGCTTAGCGTCAGCGTATTCTGCTTCAGCAATAATTGTCTTCTGCGCACATAAAAATTCTATTTCATTACACACATACATATGTACATTCATAAGTATGTAGTTTCATAAAGCACTCATATGTGCTGACATTTTTATGAACTTAAGTAATTCGCATTTCATATATTTCATGCAAATCAGCGCCAATATTATGCTTCATGTCGGATTTCGTAATATTTTGCTAGTATGCTTTGTGCTCACACGCTTTTCTAGCATTCACTTTCATTTCGCCTAGTTGAACAACGTTGCGTATACGCAACTATATGTTACTTGTGGGAGAGAGAAAGAAGTAAGAAGTGTTGTGGAAGGTTATTGTATGCGGTTGTATATTATGCCCTTTGAATTTTTATGAGTAAGATATGGGGTTTATGGGGACCTGGAAAAAGTTTCGACCTATATCTGATTTTTTGGTCTAATACCGTATTATTCTGAGCGGAAAAACGCATAAATATTATTGAAATTTCCTACACACTCGTCGCTATACCATATAAATATGATATAAAATCAACCAGAAGGATGAAAATCATCATATTCTCAATATGGAGACTAGACTCTGCGCTTTCATTAAAAAATTTCACATCGCGTACTTATACTGATGTATGTATACATACATACATTAAGGGTGGATCAAAACAAAATTTCAATTGGCACTCTGTTGGGTTTCTGAGGCACTTTGAGAAAAGTCTCTTCAAGCATGAGTTCTTAACTATAATGGAAAGGTCCTCCGCCAAGCAGTTTTGTAGGTTTTTTTTTTATTATCAGAGAGAAAAATTCAAATTTTGCTCCCACCTACTTGAAAAAATATCTCGTTTCATAGATTTTGTAAAAAATTGAATACTCTACTGAATCTAAAATTACAATTTTTTTATAAAAAAAAAAAATTTCGTTATTTCTGTATGACTCACCCTAATACACATAAATGGTTCCAAGTTAACCTGAAATTTGTTGTATGGGAGTTAGCAGAATTTATGGACTGAATTGGACGATTAGATGAGAATGTCGTTACCACCACAGTCGGGTCTAAGTAACCCGTAAGAACCCGATCATTTATCCGTGCAAGGAGTGTTAACTCAGCACTATTCCGTGAAACTTCTCCAGTAATATTTTCTGCTACAACAACAACACTTAGACCAGATTAGTAATATATTTCGAGGTATTATTCTTCTATATACATTATTTTTCTATATAATTGTATATAAATTGTCGTAGTGCCTCTTCGGAACTCACCGAAGAAATTATAAACAGATTTTCTGCATATGACCGGTCTGGCTTTCCTGAGGAGATCAGTCTAGCGCTATTCTGGTAATGCCACCATATGATTTGAAGAAGATATGACCGTTCCATTACCCCCTCCAGGCGTCTAATTTTGATATGGGCCTGTGATTGTTTGGTCCAGAGCTTAGCATTGCTAATAAAATTTGGTCAGAATAACCACATAATCTTTCGAAAACATCGATTGAGTAAAGATTGTAGCGTTTGTAAAACACTCACTGTCACATTCCAGGTCTCGCAGCCATAAAGCATAACTGACTTCACGCATGAGCCGATTTTTTTTCTAACTTCGGACGTCTGGATAAACTATACATTCCCAAGCTTTATTGAACATGTCAAATTAAGTGCGAACTTTGATTGCCCGATTACGCAAATCAGTTGCCGATCCACTATTTATAATAGTCATATACGCAGAGACCAAACATTTTCCTACAAAGCGTACAATTTTTAAATTTTTTTTCAAATTTTTAACACGAAGGAAATTTCGTGGACCCTATAAAATATAAAAATATATAAATCATCAGCTTGACGAGCTGTGTCGATTTAACTATGTCCGTCTGTCCACCTTTTCATATGCGTACTAACCCTTGGTTTTTATTTAAAATTTCTAAAAAAAACCCCATCTGAAAATTTTCACCTCCCTTTATATCCAATATTATTACATTTGTCGGGACCATCCATATCGGACTACAGCCTCTAGCTGTTAAACAAACTGACCAAACCAACTCAAGAACTTGTAGCAAAAACTTGTTCATTTGACAAGATGTCTTCACGAAATTCGAAATTGATAATTGCCAAGAGTAATTATAAAATTTTCAAGAAAATTGCTTAGATAGCTATAGCATATAACCGGCATACAAGCTTATCAATCTAAATCCATCTTTTTATATAGCGAAATATCTTCCCAAAATGTGGCGTGAAGACTGCAGGAATTATCTAGAACAGGGCATCCCAGGCAAACAATAGAGCATCTCTTGTGCACTTGTCCCGCATTGGAAAGCACGGTATACACTGGAAGAGGTATCGATAATGAGGCCAGAGAGTTTGTTAAGATTCGTGTCAAGCGCTGGTGTCGTACTGGATGACTACTCCTCATGAACCTAGTAACTGAACTCCATCTGGTATCGCAAAGCACCCAAACTGATCTATGCGTGGCTTATTGGCCTACCAGATTAATTTAACCTAACAATCAATATTGAGTTCTTGTAAGAAATATTTCGTATTTGTGCAGGGTATAATAGATTTGAAGTTTATTTTGACGTGTGTAACTATACATCTTACATATCTTATCATACGAGACCAAATCGCTCTTAGTCGAGGAATGCATAGAAAGGCTAAACCGCCTGTCCTTGTGCAACCGGGTGCACCTAATGTGGGTGCCAGGGCGCAAGGGAGTAGAAGGAAATGAGAAGGCCGACGAACTGGCCCGCGCTGAGGCAACGTCCAAGATGTTGGGACCAGAACCATACATAGCGCCAGGACCCCAAGCTCTTAACGGAGGAGAGAGTGGAGAGAGAACGGCACTGGCGGCAGGCAGCAAGTATGCGCCACGCCAAGCGGCTTCTAGGAGGGTGCAACCTCTCCAGGCTTAAGTAATTGATTCACTTCCCCCGAGAAAAATTCCGTCTGCTCGTCGCAATCTACACAGGGCTCTGTAAGCTCAGGAGACACCTGTCCAACATGGGCATGGTCTCCTGTGCTAACTGCCGATTCTGCGACCTGAAACAGGAAACACCAGCACACTTAATCCTGGATTGCACAGCAATCTGTGGAAAAAGGCTTAAGGCCCAGGATTCCGTTTACATCAGCAGGGATCACATCACCTCACTAGCGCCCGGCAAAATCCTGGAACTGTTCAGGCTGCTAGGGCTCTGGGAGGTCATGTGATATAGGAGTGGGCACAATAGACCCTAAGTCGCGGTGCGTTACCTCAAATAACATATCTATCTATCTATCTACATATTTTTTCAATTTTATGTATTCGAAACTACGCTTATATCGCTTTGCAAAGTGTGGCGCGCGTATAAAAACAATAATATCTTAAGCCTATTAGCAGGTAAATATTTATATAAAGCCCGTGATTGTGCTATTCAATTAAGTGTACTTGTTTAATTTCAAACTTTAAAATAGTTGCGCCTCACATATGAACACGAATCCAACACATAGCATTCGCTATGGTTACTTAGTTTACTTAGGTTGTTGTTGTTATGTGGCTTTATGCCTGTCGCACTTGATTGTATTTCGCGCCACTTGCTGTCATTTCAATATGTCCAATAAGCGTTTGGTCGTTGTCTAAATAGCCGATTTGTCACACTTTATTAAATTCATTCACTTTAAGCCCAATCAATTTTAGCCCAGCGCATTGGAAACGTTACCAAAATGTCAAATTAACAATTGTTAATTGTTTGTATTGTCAAAATGCTTTATTTGCAACAATTGCTGGTAATTCGAGGCGTATGTTGTCGATCGACATCGATCGCCAGCACAAACCTAGTATGCGTATATACTACATATGTGTGTGTGTGTGCGTGTGCCGCATGGTATTTCAATTGGAGTGCGTTCACCTGCCTTAATTCTCATCAATTTGCTCGGTCACGCATAAGTGACTGCTTGAATAAGCAAATAAGTGTACTTAAATATAAAACCAAACATGTCTCTCATGCCAAACGCCATTACTTCTGCAAATACTTGCTACATTTATGCTATAACCAACAGTAAACCTCTTAAGAATTTAAGTATGTATGTATATGTGTATAAGTTAGTAAGCATGTAGGTGTAAGATCTACTAGGTTTTCCCAAGAAATAAAGCTTTTAGGCATAAATATGTTAAATGTGGTAAGAAAGACCACCATTCAAGAAATTTGTTAACAGAGTAGCAAGAAAATAATCTAGGGTGATCCCAATCTTTATGGTTAAAAGTCAACAACATAGATTAAGTTAGTTTAATCTGATAGGTCAACAAGCCACGCATATACCAGTTTGATCCTTTGCGATACCAGATAGAGTTCAGTCCAAGACAAGTTGCCATCGTTTCGGATGCCTACGCGTGACGCGAATTTTAACAGACTCTGCGGCCTCATTATCGATAGCTCCTTCAGTGTAGCATACCGTGGCGAGCCTAGATGTTTAGTAGTCTTGCCAATGTAGGGCTAGTGCACAGGATATGCGCCATTGTTTCCCTGATGCCCTGCTCTAGTCATGTCCCGTAGTCTGCTCGATCTCTCAGACCTATTTTACGGATGTTTTTTGCATTAGACAGTGACCAGTTAATATTTCCGATCATGTTCCTGAAGTCTCTTCTACCGAGTGCCAATATTCATTTGTGTACTTCCGATCAACCGTTTTGCGCATGACTTTTGCAGTTTTTCACGCAGGGAGCTTGTGCCATCGGGTCTTGATTTTCTTTACCATGCTTCTGGCAAGATCTTCGTAAAGAGAAAGCATGAGTTTCCCTAGGTTGATCACGTTTTCGGATGATAGCCGTTTTCTTCTTGGTAATCTCGTCCACTATTTCACTGCCCTCGAAGCCTTTGTGACCTGGCACCTAGTAGAAGTAAATTTATTTAATTCTGGAAACACTTTGCACTGTTGCCTTGCTTTCCAAGACACTTCTGACCGATGTGAGAAACGAGGTTACTGTCTTGATTGATGCTTGGCTGTCTACGCAGAAGCTGACTCTGGATTTGCCTGCAGGTGCATTAGAGACCAACACCGCACCTTTCGCAATAGCAAAAAATATACCTTATGCCTTACTTTGGACAGTATATTCCCCCACCCACTCTATCGTCCATTTTCCAGTCATCCGCATAGACTTTTTAAGTAACATACCTTTACGCCGGACATATTTTTCTGTATGCCAAGTTTGATCAAGATATCTCAATTTTTACTCAAGTTACGACTTGCATGGACGGCTGCACTGACACGGATTTCAACTTGTCTAGTTTAACAAAACTATTATACTCTGTAGCAACATGTTGCAAGAGTATAAAAACAAAGCAGCCACTTTTTATTAGCATTGATGTTAACAAACTATTTGGAGCTGCTTTTATCATCCTGGACAAAGAACAAAGCAATGTAATTTGTTCGTTTTATGTTACTGCAAACCTGCCGAGTGATCCCCTGTAATTAGGTTACAGCATGCACAACAGTGCAGGAATGTTACATATTTGCGCATACAGACGCAGTTGTTGTCTCGTCATCACGAAGCAGGGGAGCAGCACTGCAGAAAGTTATAAATGCAACAGAATTACCGAAAGTTAATAGAATTTCATTCATGTTCGTTAACATTCTCTGTTTGACAGTCGTGTGCCGGCAAGTGCGCGTCGGTTCGTGATCGCGATGAAATTTTGTAAAAAAGTAATAAATTAATCATTTAGTGGAGTTTTTTAATTTATTTTTTAATAATTATTAGACTGTGTGAATGTACAGTGATAAGTGCGTGTTAATAAATTGAAATAAGTGAAGTGAAGGTGTGCAAATGCAATTTAGCAAAGCAGTGCACAATATGTTGGTTCGGCAAATATATTTCAGCTCGTGTTGTTGCTCGCGTGAAGAATGTGCTTTTGCTCGAAGTTTCCTAAATGCGAGTTATGAATGCAGCAAATACATACTTATATACATAAGTACTAAGTGTAGTGAGAAATTTATCAATATTGGTGATTTAAATTGTTTTTATCGTTCGATCAAAGCGTTTAAAATACCCGACGTACGTTTAATTGAAGAAAATAAATATGTGCTGACAATAAAAGGTAAAGGTGAGCACGCATCCATTAATAATTTTGTATATTAAGTGTAATTGGTAATTATTTAGAAACTAATTATTGATAAATATTTAAATTTGGTTCTGGTAAAGCGGCTTGCTACACGTTTAATATTTATCTTTATATTTAAGTCCATATTGATAATTGATAAATCCTGTGGGATTCGCGACATTATTTTCTCGAAGCAAAAGGCTAATTTGAGTGAAATATACTAACATTTTTATTATTTCACATGTTTTTCTGCAATTTGTTGTAAAGTAACCAAAGAAACTGTGTGTTGCTACTTTTTGCGTTCCATAATCGTAAATAATTTCTCCGCTTAAATATACAAGTATTGGACAGAATTACTCTGTACACTTTTATGTTAACGAAATGTTAACGAAAAATAAAAATGTAGAGTTTTTTTTAATAACAAGTAAGAAAGGGCTAAGTTCGAGTGAGCGAACATTTTAATGCTGTAATGAGCCTTAATGTGAATCAATAATTTTTAGAAAGTGCTTGAATGGTCAAGAACACTGATGCTTATCTTCAGATCTTTTTCGCTCCATTACAATAAAATATTGGTATATTAATACTAAATAAGAACTAGACAATCGTAATTTAAAAATGTTAAGTAATTATTACTAAACAAACCATATATAGTAGTGCCAGGGTTCATTGAAGTGGGGTAACTATTTCAGTCACGTTTGAGTAAGAAAACCGTTTGTCATGCCACAAAAATTACATACCAATTTTCGTGTTACAGCGCACGCGTGTGCTCAAAGACATTATAACACAATATTGTAAATTACAAAGAGGGAAAACCCAATTTAGACAAAAGTTATATTAGCGCCACGGGTGCTAACAAATTTCCTACTAACAAGTAGCGCTGCAGTGAGTGGAATATAAAGTATGTATTTTTAATTATAATAGTATATTTGTATGCATATATGTACACAATATATACAAACATATATGCATATAGATATATATATTTTAAATTGTTTTCTATTTATACGCCCACGAGCTTCTGCAGATTTCTTCAACACTTTATTGGAATTGAAATCACACTTGACTAATGAATTGAATTTACAATTTTGTTTTACATGATATTCAAATATTACATACAAAATTTATTCAAACCCAGCGAGAAAATCAATTCTTAAAGTTGATTTTACTTATACCTTAGTAGCTTAATTTGATGAAGAAATTTTTTTAAGGGGCTATGAGAGTTTCCTCGATTAAAAAACAGCATTTTTATTGTTGCAAACAAAGAAATTCTGAAATTTTTCGAAAAAGTTATTTAAAGTCAGTCATTGCGACGCCATTTCCGGTGACCATAACCCCTTACAGTATAATCTAAAGTAAAAAAGTATCTGCCTTAATTAAGACCTTAACTTAGAACTTGAACGAAGGAAAAAAACTGAAAATTTGATTTTTGGCAGATATTTTCACAAAAAAAAATTACAAAAATTTTTACAATAAAATGAAAATTTCGCGAATTTTTTATTTCAAATAGTTGTAATTGAGAAAAAAATCATTCGTCCAAGTCTGCAAAAAATATATTTCAAAGACCTGTGTAAAATTTCATGAATATCGAATGAGTAGTTCTAGAGAAATCAGGCCAACCGACACAGTTTCGAGAAAAACGAGATTAATTACAACGCCCTTAACCTAGCTAGCATCGAGCGCATAAGTTCTGAAGCTTGTGTCTCCGATACTATCGGATCAACTTGAAAATTTAGTAGAATATTTTAGAGGTGTTGTAGAATTCAGACCATAAAAAATTAGACTTTTTGAAACCCATGTAACCTCTTAAATGAAGTTTTTTTATGCTAATGGCATTAATTAAGGAGTGATCTTAAATGGAATGGAATAAATGGAAGGTTGATCTATGAAGTTCAATGTGAGAGCGAGATCGAAGAAATACATTTTCCATATTCTTCATTAGTCAATTTTCGCAAGCTTCTCTTGAGACAAATTTTTCACTAACGACATCATTCTTCGTAGACAGGAAAAGGTGGTAATTAGTTGGTATCACGGTGGACGCCCAAGCCAACTTCCTGGCGAGTCGCTATCGAAGTTAATGGCCTGACGTTGTCCTTATGGAATACACTTCGTTTTCTATTGGTTCAAGCTGGCCGCTTTTGAGCCTTTGCTAACTTTTGACTATCCCATTGTTGACAATGCAGGCCCGAATTATAATTTTGACCATAGGGGAGCAAATTCTATTAGATTATTCTCTGGTAATACCACCAGACATATCAAAACACACCCAACCATCAGCCCCGGCTTCGTAACCGTTTGCGCCGGTATTTTTGTGACTTATTTCTTATCACCAGTAAGTACGTGCTTCCGAAAACCATCGATTTTGTTGCGATTCAGAGCATTTCGCAGCCATGCATCGAGATTCATTTAACATACATGGTTGCAATATTGGGAAATCGAAACCGGTCGGACTCGAATATTTTCCATTATCACTAGATCTCTTGCCTTCGATCTTGAACCAAGAGGCTTTTGCGATGTACATGTGCCGCTTGAGTCCGACCAAGCTTCCAGCTATTCAGTAGTAGAACACAAGAGGTTACGAGGGCACCGGTTCTCTCCGATTCTACCGATAGCGGTTTCAGGGTGCTTTTTCTTGCCAGCTCATCAGCTTTACAATTTTCCTGCGATTCTATTGTGGTCTGGCTCTCATCTAATTACAAAGATACTCGATGCTATTGATAGCGATGTTAGAAACTCTTCGGTGAGCCCTGAACGCACTGTTAATGAGTTCAAGACTAGTATTGCCGCTCTGCTATCTGAGTGGATGGCCACTTCTCTGAAGGAGGGTGCATTCCGGGGTAGTAAATCTACTGCTAGCTTAATGGCTACAACCTCAGCCTGGAAAACACTGCAATAGTCAGGAAGTCTGAAACTGGAGTTGATAGACAGCCGCCGACAGTAGATCTCTACACCAACTTTCCCCCCAAGCTTGGACCCATCCATAAAGAAGTTCACTGCCCCTCTCCTCCAACGGCTTCTTCCCACTCACAACTGCGTCGCCGGTATGTGAGTAGAGAAGGAGCGGTCAGAGTTCAGTTTGGCAACTGCATGATCCAAGTGAACCGGTATGAAGTCAAAGTGAGTGAGGATCTCCAAATGTTTAGATCCGTGTTCTTTTAGAAACTGGACAATAGAAAATGTAGTCTTAATTGATTTTTGAGTGTAACCGATGACAGAATTATCTTGAACAGTTTGACTATCACAGTTTCCGTTGAACACTTTCATGACCTATCTGATTAGGGCGAGCGATCTGATTGCCTTGGCCAAATTGGTGCTTCGTGAATATGAAAAACTCATTTTTTTAATTTTGTCAGCTAAAGAGAGTAGCTTTATACCAAACAGAGCTATAACGGTACTAATGATATGTCTAAAGATGGAGCATCTGAGTACCTAGTATGTTACTCGCTTGTTTTAGAAGTAGGCGCACGAAAGAATTTCAATATTCACCGAAATGCCAATAGCTCGAATCAGTGGATTTCCCGATTTCCCTGTTGGGTATTTAAAAAAGAATCGATAGGCATGTATGAAATTGTTTCAGTCCATAAGAACTTATACACGCATCGCAAGCGTAAATTTACGTCGCAATAAATAAAAGCCAACAAACTGTTGAGTGCCTAATTATTTGGTAATACACTTCAGAAAAGAGTTCAAAACTTATGCCCAAACTGCCAAATGCTGACAATACAAAAATCCATATAAAAAACGAAGAAAAAAGAAAACGAAAAAATGCGGAGCAGAAATGAAAAAATCATCAGCGATAAATGCCGAAAATGAAAGCTAACCAAATAAAAACAAAAAAAGCAAAAATTACAAAACTGTGATAAAATGCTTAAAAAGCCGTACTTCAACGCCGCAGAACACAATTACGCATTTAGTTTTGAGGCTCAAATGTGTGTATGTGTGTACGTATGTGTCTACTACCAATTCTTCACAAACCGGCAATAGAACCTGTAATGCCAAGCATACATTTGTGTGTGTGTGAGTGTGTGTGTGTGGGTAAATTTGACTGAACTGACGACTCATTGGTTAGCCAGTAAAGTCGCACTCGAAAAATGCGTGCCAAGTTCGAGGCGAAACTTAAAAAAAAAAAAACAGAGGCAAAGAGGCAGCGCGCAACCCAAGTGGAGAACAATTAAATTAAAGCCAATACATACCGACAAGTATGAGAACGTCTGCGAAGCCAAAGCACTACCTTAACCGAATTGCGAATTTCGTACTAAGCGTTGCCAACTAGTTGCTAGTGTTAGACACTTGTTTAGTTAGCCAGCGCTTGCTTGCAAGTATGCGAAGAAAAGCAACAAAAAATACACGATAAAACTCGAAGTTAAGCGTGATCATGAACTTGAACTACACTTGTCAAACTAGCATATGAAACATGCACACACACATGCAAACGCATATGTAAGTATGTACATATGTAAGCAAGTAGATCCGTTGGAGGCAGTGAAGTGCGGTTATGATGAGTAGTTTGCTAACTGGTTGGCGGAACATATAAAAAATTAATTAAATCTTACAAGTATATATGTATGTAAATGTATATATATATATGTATATGTATGTATATGTAAGTAGGCATGTTTTATATAAATATGTATAAATAATCCAGTATATATACATATGCATAATTATGTAAAGTTTAGTAGCAAATAAATTTAAAAGCATTTTAGTATTTAAAAACATCAAAATTCAACGAAATAGTTTTATGTTTGCCCCTCTGCACTTCACAAAGCCTCTCTTGGACTTAACTTATCTTAAGTGGTAGTTGTGTAGTCGTTGAACTTAAAGAACTAGAAATATCAAGACGCCGATAGGTGTTCTTCAAGAGTGGCTTACGCTATTTCCTAAACCTGTAGCTCTTTTCTAATACTCTTAAAAAATATTCGGTCGACTTAAGTCGAGCACCCATGGGTCGGTTTCGCACCACGTTTGGCTAGAAAAAAAAGTATTCTCGTCCTGAATATCCTGTTGGAAGACGAAATCCTTTTCAATTTACTTCAATTTCAGTTGACAGTAAAATGTAGAATCAATCGTTTGACCAGGCTGGAGCAGCTTATAGTACATGATTCCTTTCCAATCGTACCAAACAATCAGCATAACCTTTCGAGGTGTCAATTCTGGCTTAGCGACCATTTGTTGAACTTCACAACGCTTGGAACATGATCTTTTTCGCCCATTATTGTCGTATTTATTCCACTTTTCGTCTCCTGTTACCATTCGCTTCAGAAATGGTTCGATTTGATTTCGTTTCAGCAAAGAATCGCAGATGTTACTGCGGTCCATTAAATTTTTCACAGACAACTCATGTGGTATCCAAACATAGAGCTTTTTTTGTGGCCAGGCTGTTTTAAATGGTTCAAATCCGTTTGATGATAAATCTTAAGTTCTTTATCGACGTCATGGATATTTATGTGACGGTCCTTGTCAATTTTTTCCATAATTTCATCGACTGTTTCAACGATAGATCAGAGCAAGTTTCCAGAACGGAAGCGAGGGAACCATTGTTGTACTACACGAACTGATCTCCAGAAACTTCACAAAGATCAATATTAAGTCTACCGTCATCATCTGACAACGCGCTTGAAGCAAATTATTCTTAACAGATGCTGACGTCTTCTTCAGTTCAGGCATTAGTGTATCCCTTTTTCGAATGAAAAAGATTTAACTATTAGAGAAATTTTTAATTATCAAAAAGACAAAATCTACACAAGAACTTCCAAAGACACAATAAATACTATTTCAAGGATTAAGCGTGGTCACAATCCAGCTGTTGTGAAGGTTTGGTGGGAAGTCTTCTGAGATACATATCTTCACCTTCGTAAAAAATGTGTTAAAACTGAGGCAAAGTATACAAGGACGATGTTTTAGAAGGCGTTGAAAACAGTTCTCCACCAGCGAAATCAATCACCAAAGATAGAAACACATAGTAATCATTTGATGGTAAATGCGGACTATAAAGTGGATGCATAAGATCTTCCCAAACAAGTTTCGGAAACTTCTCACAAGCCAATTTTTTTCTCATTGAACAAAGATGTCCGCTTCTGGGCGTTTGTTTCCATCAGACGGATCATTTGTTGACAGTATAGGTCTGAATTAAGAGTTTGGCCGATTCTACAATTACGGTTTGCTTCGTAAAATACCAAGCAGTAAGTCTACTACTCCACAGTGCAGCCTCCTTCAATGTGGTGACTGTCCACGCCTGATGAGTAAAAGCGCCCGGTTCGGGTTTCAGCCTTGAGTTTATTGAATTCGCTGACTGCATGCACAAGACTAATGATGGCGAGTTATTTTTTGACTAGACTGGCTTGCGTACCTGGCCACCAAGCGCCATTACAGTAAATTGTAAGGCTGATGAGCTTGCTAGAGTAGGTACTTCAGCCTCAATAACTGTGAAATGGGAAGGGGTAGGGTCTATGTGGTGTGATCTTGTGGTTCCAAACTGTTGTGCTTTAAAGAAGCTTAGCAAGCGTTGTTCACCTACCAGCCACTGTGCAGTCGTAAGGTTCTTCTGGTCCAGGATAAATAGTAAGGTGTCTTCGCTTTCAGCAAGGTACATCTTCCAATAGTTGTAGGATTTCTGCTAGACACTGCCCGATCGTGCCAATTGCATCAGCTTTTTTTTATCTGTCCTCCTTTTGCCAGATAAAGGCAAAAGCATTTTCGATCTCTTACTTTAAGACATCCAGTTGAAAAAGCGAAAAAATAAATAAAGCACCTTAACAGATTTAATGATAGGTTCAGGGCGTTTTGTCGATAGCTGAAATCCAATTAACCGAACCGAGGAGTGAAGATCTGCCTCTTCCTGTGTTTCCACCGGTGGGTACCGCGTCGAATACTTTCAGAGCTGGAGTGTTTTCGTCTATTCGGACGACAAGACCTAGCTGTCTCTTCGCTTATCAGCTCATTGTTCCATCGACTGCGATATCCGTCATTGCCAAAGCACAAAGGATCATAATTCTTCCGCAGAACCTTTCACTCAAAAACTCGTAAAGCCAGCTCATCAGATTCTGCCACATATAGCAGGGCGGGGATGATGAGTGACTGTTAGAATTGAGTCTTTGTTCGTCGAGAGAGGGCCTTACTTCTCAATTGCCCACTCAGTCTGAAGTAGCACCTGTTGGCAAGAGTTAGTCTGTGTTTGATTTCGAGCATAATATTGTTTTTGTTGGTTCCAAGGTAAACGAATTATGTACGACTTCGAAGTTATGACTGTCAACAATAAGCCAAGGCGCGAGCGACGACTGTTAATATGATGTCAGGAGGCAATCTGTCTTACCCCCGTTCACCACCAGACCCATTTGCTGCGCTACCTTGTCCAACCTGTACAAGAAAACAGAACTATTGTTGTTATAGTCAACGATATCCATGTCATCGGCGTACGCCAGCAATTGTACACTCTTGTAAAAAATTTTACCTTCTCCACTCAGCTCTGCAGCTGCATTCTCTAAACCTGGCAATAAATTGTTTGTTAGTGTAGTTTCCACATCTAACCATTTATGAACTCCCATGTCCACCTATTTATACTTACATACATATGTATGTATGTATGTACATGCATCTACATGAGTTCATATTGAATTTCAGCTTTTATAAATTATATTCTTCTCTTATTTGAGCTTCTATTAAAAAGTGCGTGTCTTTTTAGAAATATACACTCGCTTACATTTGTTCAAACATCTTTATTTAGACTTCTGTCATTCACTTTCCATTCTTAATTTCCCTTTTGATTCATACGCACAAGCAGCATGTACACACATACATATGTATGTACATATATATTTGTGTTAGACTACCATAATGGTTCAATGTTTATGTTGTGGCTTTGTTTACAAACATTTGATGTTAATTTTTTCCATTTTCGTACACGCACTCACTCATACACACATACACATCACTGCGTATACATAATTTATAGCTATAACGAGATACCTTTATGTATGTATGTATTAAAGCTATGCCATAAGAAGAATTTAATGTATTTATGCATGCGCAAGTACACGCTTATGCTTGTTTGTATGTGTGTGTGTGCGTTCGTAGTTTTTACTCGCATGGCAGATTCATACATATTTATGCGCCTGACGATAGCTCAAGCGTCGATGCGTAGACGCAGCCGTCCAGTGCGCTTTAATACAGCCGTTTGTACATGTGTGTTACGCTAGACGGCAGTCAGTCAGTCAGTCAATCGGGGAACTAGCTGCCTATCAAGCCGCGTAGCACCCACCGCGCTCCGCTCAGCCATCAACTTCAATATAGTTTTGACGAAAGATCGCGGTACGCCTATAATATGGTCTAAGTAATGTATGTATGTATGTATGCTTTTTATGATAATATAGTCATACATTATATAGGTACAGATGTATGTATGTGCGTGTTGAAAAGTATATCAGTTAATTAGGCCTCGAGTTTGGGTGTTAGGTCAATGGGACAATAAAAATTGGTGTAATTAAACGTGCGGCATAGAGACTTTATTATAAGAGCTCGCTCTAATTTATATACTTATATAAAGTTGTAGAGACACATAAAGATGTAGAACGCTTCTGTATACAGATAGTTTCATAAATGGAATTTTTTCTTTACTTAATGGCTCTTAGAACATTTTATTAACATTCACTTTCGCAATAAAAAAGAATTCCTTCTTTTATTGCTATAAAAATTTAAAATCTTTTAATCAGTTCAAACGCTTAAGTGAGTTATCAACATGAAGTAATAACAAGTAAGGCAAAGCTAAGTTTGGGTGGAAACGAACATTTTGTAGTCATGCAACTTGCAGTAATCAAAGCCAGGGAAGTATCTGAAGACCGGAATACACTATACTCGTATAAATATACTTCATTTGTACACTGAATGACATATTCAGTATAAAAAAAACTTAAATCAAATGTATGTAGTATATGGGAGTTGGGATGTTATCAACCCGATTATATCTATTTTTAGCCATGCCACATAACGGGTGATTTTTTTGAGGTTAGGATTTTCATGCAGTAGTATTTGACAGATCACGTGGGATGTCAGACATGGTGTCAAAGAGAAAGATGCTCAGTATGCTTTGACATTTCATCATGAATAGACTTACTAACGAGCAACGCTTGCAAATCATTGAATTTTATTACCAAAATCAGTGTTCGGTTCGAAATGTGTTTCGCGTCCGTGTCCGATGAGCGATGAGGCTCATTTCTGGTTGAATGGCTACGTAAATAAGCAAAATTGCCGCATTTGGGGTGAAGAGCAACCAGAAGCCGTTCAAGAACTGCCCATGCATCCCGAAAAATGCACTGTTTGGTGTGGTTTGTACGCTGGTGGAATCATTGGACCGTATTTTTTCAAAGATGCTGTTGGACGCAACGTTACGGTGAATGGCGATCGCTATCGTTCGATGCTAACAAACTTTTTGTTGCCAAAAATGGAAGAACTGAACTTGGTTGACATGTGGTTTCAACAAGATGGCGCTACATGCCACACAGCTCGCGATTCTATGGCCATTTTGAGGGAAAACTTCGGACAACAATTCATCTCAAGAAATGGACCCGTAAGTTGGCCACCAAGATCATGCGATTTAACGCCTTTAGACTATTTTTTGTGGGGCTACGTCAAGTCTAAAGTCTACAGAAATAAGCCAGCAACTATTCCAGCTTTGGAAGACAACATTTCCGAAGAAATTCGGGCTATTCCGGCCGAAATGCTCGAAAAAGTTGCCCAAAATTGGACTTTCCGAATGGACCACCTAAGACGCAGCCGCGGTCAACATTTAAATGAAATTATCTTCAAAAAGTAAATGTCATGAACCAATCTAACGTTTCAAATAAAGAACCGATGAGATTTTGCAAATTTTATGCGTTTTTTTTTTTAAAAAAGTTATCAAGCTCTTAAAAAATCACCCGTTACTATTTAGGGGGGTAAGGTTTGTTTCGTCGAAAAAAGGCCTCTTTTCATGAATTTTTTTAGAAAAAACTATTGCTGCAGGTTTATTTTACTTATTATTATAAGAAAGTACAACATTTGAAGGATACTTAAAAAAAGTTTTATCAAAAAATAGCAAGGAAAAACGGATTTATCGTAGATCTCTGCAGGCACCTCGAAACGAAGTTTTTGTGCGGTGACCAGCCTACAGCATCACTGGATCATCTGAAACCAAAAAATCAAAATGCTTTCTTTAGTTTATTAGTTTATCTTTCAATTGACGTCGAGTTTTTTTTTACATTTTTCAATTTTTGGTACCATTTTCAAGCCAAAATGACGATTATAGACGCAAAATTGGACCTCGTTGTTATTGTAAAATTGTTAGTAATAAAAATTTTTGAAAAAACTGGATGTCATTCGAGAGCTATATACATATATGTAGAATATTTGTACAAAATTTCGAAACGATCGATGCAGTAGTGTTTTCTGTAGGCTGGTCACATATTTGGGAAAATCAATTCAAAGTTTTGTACACTGAAGAAATGAAGATATCTTGAAAAAACCTGGATTTTTAAATAAAATACGTACATGTCATCATCATCCAGGTTATCTAAGGTACCTTTTTGCTCCTGTCTGCGTGAAACTCTGTCTTCTTTGGTCTTGAGCGAGCAGCTCGTACGTCCGCTTTGCTGATCCGATAAGAGTAGGTCGAGAGCGCACTTGGTCCTGGGTTGATGCCGAAATCTTGCATGAAGGTCAGAAAAGCAGTAGAACCTTCGTTGAAAACTGATGCTGCAACATACGCGGCAATTTCAACAACAGTTGCGGTACCACTGACTGATATGGGACTAATTGGTTGTAGCTTTCGTTGTTGTTCTGCGTAAAACCACCCAAACAACGTTCCAACAGCGAGTCTTTGCTTAAATCTTCATAGATTGGCTTCGTTGCATCTAAAACAACAGCTGGAAATGCTGAGTAACTGTGCTTGAATGATTGTAATGTTTTTGTAGCTTAAGCCTTCTTCCACTCGCACCATGATTCATCGCATTCTTCATGCTGGGGGTTTTTATCAGTCAAAGAATAATGATAAAAAGTCGCCCATATAGCGTTCCTCATTTTGTTCACAGAATCGTGATTTCGTTGAATTGCTAGCCCATAATACACTGTTAATTTATCGATCATTTTGCCAGTTAGTTTGCCTTTCCCAGAAAGACTTTTCCTTTTCACTGTTTTACCAGATTTCGTTGTCACTTCGTCCACGTACGATTTCACCAAGTCACGGAGACGTTTGCCCATCCTTTTTTGGACGTGTCCAATAAACTCTTTCTTGTTTATTATAAAGTTAGAACCGTAAGGTTTTGCCTTGACAACTCCAGTGTGGGTTTTGGAATCACAATCACCAATATAATCACGGTATTTTACTTTTGATAACATTTTCACGATAGCATTCACTTCCATATTACCGGATGGCCCACTGTGATTTGATTCACATTGTCTTATGTTCACGTGCTCCTCGTGCCAATCTTCATATTCTGAAGGTCCTAGTTTTTTGCTCCAGGTTTCACATAAGTTGCAATACAAACTGCTGGCAAAAATATCAAGAACTTTTCCGGTCCAACAGCCGATGAATGACGATACACCAAAAAGCGAATTAAATCCTCTTTTTTTCCACGTGCCGTCTCCGAATACTGTAATTTCATCTGTGTCTTCGCAATTTTTTTGTTTACAAGTCTCTTCTTTTTCTTCGTTGATGGCAGAAGCAAAATATTTATACGTAACAGATTTTACGCTGTCTTTCATTTTTTAATGAAAGTATTGTAGCACGGTTTTGAAATAAAACTACTTGCCATGTCCATCAGTCCGCAAAATTTCTCACGCCCGGCATGTCCTAGTCCTAAAACTCGCATTACGAATGCAAATCTTATATTTATTTCGTAGGCATTACCATGAATTCTTTCACACGACGGAACATATTTTGTAATTTTGCACTTTTCACACGTAACTTTTATTTTGAAGCAAAGACCTTCTTTTTTACAAGATTCAAATGGCACTGAGCTATCACACGCTTTACACTTCACTAAAGTTGCTATAGCAGAAAAAACTAGGAGAAAGTCTATAATTCGATAAAAAGATCCTACTTAATTCAAGCGAAGCACCCAGTTTGAGTTTTTTTTTGCACTAGACGCTCCGATTTCCGTTTCTCGCCTCTGCGTCCTTAATCTTTTTCTTGGACGACTTATTCTTCGGCCAATCTGTTTACGTCCTTCTCTGCCAGTTATTTTCGGCATTTTTTCGACGTTAAATACAAAGTCGCTAAAAAAAATGCTACGAAATCGGGACAAAAATGAAATGACGCAGATATCTGCTCTCGTAAGCGTTCAAGTTAGTTCAAATTTTTGCCCAATTTTATATATATTTGGCACAATAATACACTGTTATGCGCAAAACTCGCTCTCTCATTTTTATTGAGATAACTCATATTTTGGCCGATATATGCGGTACAAATTCACTTGGAAGTCCGAAAATCTTTATATTGGGTATATGGGAGGAAGGAAAAATTGATTCTATTCAATCCAATTTGGACATACAGACATACCATTAAGAGAGAAGGATTATCCCTTAATTTCAATTACATATATCACACATTGACCGATCCTTAAGTCAAAATATTCTGTGTCTCCGGCTTGAACAGTTTTTTTTTTAGATTTGAACAATTTTTGGTCATAAGTTAACCTATTTCAAAGGCATTATTCGTGCAAAGTTGTGTACCATAGTATTAATTGTTTCCTGATTTGTGTACTGGAAAGTAAAATAATCAAATTTAATTTAAAATTGTGCTATATTGGAAGTAGGCGTGGTTGTAATCCGATTTCTCCTATTTTCATTCTGTGATATAGGAATGTAAGAAGGATGCTATATACTTAATTTAGTCAAAATCGGTCGGTCGGTTTAATGTCTCTGACTTATGTCCTTATAGTATATTATAGTATAGAAGCTTTCTCCCTTATTACTGCAATCCCCTGCGCCATGTTACAGTTTTATATTTTATTTTAGTGCTTTGTTATGGCACTTTATAAGTTTTCGGTTAATGGTAATTTGTAGACGTGGAAGTGGTCCTATTACGCCAAGGAACACGGTTCATTACGATATTTAAATTTTTACTAAACTTGCATGGACGTGCGGATGGACGGACGGACAGACAGATAGACAGTCGCCTGGATTTCAACTTTTCTCATCATCCTGATCATTTATATTTATATATCTCTATATCTATCTCGCTATATTTTAATACTTCACATGGATAAGTAAAATTAGTTCTAGATAAGTTTGGACATATGGTTCTGTCGAAGATGTTTCCTACACTTTCTGAGAGTAGATTGAGACCTGTCAAGAGGCCAACAGCCGTCTGGCAGTCCTTTCGAAACCGAGCGAGTAAGAAACAAGCGAGCTTTCCGATGGGGCTATAGCACAGGTCTTGGTGATCCTGCATGTTCTCAAAGCATTCATCTTACCCTAATCCATCTGTCAGCAGTATCGAAAATCTCAATGTGTCGTTCTTAGTAAATTTCGTATTTCCTGCACTTGTTGAGTAGCCAGACGGATGGCACGTTTGGCAATCCTTGGGGCCTGAAACCCAGTATACATACAGTAGAACTCCAATTATCCGAACTCCGACTATCCGAATCGCCGATTATCCGAATCACAAAAAATTGTCCAAATGCGTGACCTGGTTGCCCGAAAACGGTTGAAGACCGCAAAACAGCTTACATTGACGGAGATGTTTAAAAAACAAAGATGATGAATGATGATGAATGTTTCTTTGATTTAATTTAATAAAAAAAATAGTGCAATATCAAAACGTAGCTTTTATTCTCTCCAATGGCAATTTTTTTTTTTTTAAATCCGATTATCCGAATATTTTATTATCCGAATGGGTCCCGGTCCCCATTATTTCGGATAATTGGAGTTCTAGTGTATATGCAACCGTTTTCCGGCCGCCGTTAAATCTGCTTCTATCTTCCTGCTTCTAAAGTCATGATCCTTGCCGCCTGACTGTTAATGCACTTAACATGTAAATTGATATTCGTTATGTGTGTTACTGTATTGTTTGCTATCCCAGTCGCTTTCCTAACCGCTGAGTTGTTCGCTTGGTAGATACTGCAGTATTCCAGAGGCTGGGAGTGTTGCCGCCAGCTCAGAGCAATAAATTCCGGCTCCGACTTGCATGTTCTACTCTCTTTAGTGCGACTGAAAACATTCTCTCCCAAATAAAGCGTGAAAATATGTGATCAATTATAACCACTAACCCTCTGTTCTCGTGAAGAATACACCTAACATCGCCGACAACGGTTTACCGCAACAAAGCACTGTTAAGCAACATTAACTTGACTACCGCTGTGTAAATGCATGAGGCTGAGTGGCAGGCCCCATACTAACTATAGCACTTTCTTACATGCAAATAAGGCATTAATTTTCTCTCTCTCCTACACTTAACTTTCCACAACAGTAGTCCTTAATTGTTAACTTAACCTCGTTATACCTCGGGGATTTCCATGTCGGAAATTTGTACCTCCTTGTAAAGAGTGCCATACTCGTCTAATCGGCATTTAATTCTAGGTTGACCCTTAGAACGTTGCCTATCACGTCACTAATTAAGTCCAGGAATTTCCGCGTCACTAGTATAACTATCTCGTCTGATTTTTAATGAAAATTTTAATCACTTTGTTAAAGTCCAACATTTCATTCATGTGGAGCAAAACGCTGACAGGCCTTTTTTAACCAAATCTTGTTCCAAATAATATTTTTTTATACTTATTCAATCTTTGAGCCAACATTCTCGTAGTGAAGTTTACATCAACAGCAATACTATCACGGACTTTTTCCACCTATTCAGCACTGCTCCTAGCTTCTGCGGTTTCATTAGCTGCATGTTCAGCCCAGTTCCAAAGGGTGGTCCATTTCGAGATTTCTTACTGCTTTAAAGAAAAAACACAGGAATTTCAAATTTAATAGGCAATATTTATTATCTTTCGAAAATACTTTCTTTGGCATATATTTTTTGAAGATTATCTCTTTCAAATGTTGGCCGCGGCTACGTCTCAGATGGTCTATTCGCTGGGTCCAATTTTCGATAACTTCTTCGAGCACTCTAGCTTCGAGTTCGCCTGGTAACTGTCGAATGGCACACGTGATATTTTGCTCCAAGTCAATTGCCCGCAGAGACTTTACATTTTGCCTATATCCACAACAAAAAGTATAACGGTGTGATATCATATGATCTTGTTGACCAGTCGACCGGCCCAAAACGTGAAATTATCTGCTCACTGAAGTGTTCTCTCAATAAATCCATTGGTTGATGCGATGTGTGGGAAGCGGCGCCGTCTTGTTGAAACCAAGTGACGCCGAAATCATGAGCTCCAATTTCAGACATCAAATAGTCGCTTATCATGGCGCGATAACGGTCGTCATTGACGGTAACGTTCTCTCCGGCATCATTCTTTTCTCGAAGATGTGAGTTTGGAAATTTTACTTTGTCGATTAATATCAGAGAGAGAGAGAGTGAATGTACTAAAATGCTATATAATTCAATTCTAATAATAGTTCTAATTTTTCTTGAAATCATATTTCAAACATTGAGCTCCTAAGACCATTTGAGAATTTTCATGAATATTAAGGCGAAAAGAGTTTCACGTTCGGAAGGCCGATGGAAACAAATAACTTTTCAACTGGTTCAAAAAGTGAGGTTATAATAAGAAATGCCGTTTTGTGTGGACAATTTTATTGCACAATAAAATTATTTCACCATAGTTTATGGAAATTTCCAAAGTGTCTGCCACAAAAACGGCGCGTCAAACTATATGTAAATAATTATATGGAAGTAACCACTTATGTTAATACATATGTATGTATAGGTAATAAGTGTGTGTGTGTATATAGCATATAGTAAATCGGTGTCACCCAATTTGGTCAGCAATTAAGAAACCAGCGCGCACAGCTGTTGCCACTTATGTGACCATTGACCATCGACCAAACTTCAACCGCTGATGCTGACCAAAATTGAAAACCACCAAAAACAGTAACAACAACAACAGTAACACTGTGTTGAAAATGACAAAAGCAATAATAATTTGCGGCACATTTGGTTAAATACTTAGTTAAATGTGGTAAAAAGGGAAGTCATGCGTCGGTGCGCGCCCACACACACCGACACATTGCTGTCACAACGCCACAATTAGCCAGCGCTACAACTCTTCAGCGCTGAAGTGCATTTGTACATTTGTAATTGGCTTTGAATGAGTCTGCTGTGCAGCCACAATTATGGCACACCCCAACAGATTTACTCATCTGCGCCCTCAACCAGAGCCATTTAACTACTCATTCATTCATTATGGCAATCGCTCAGCCGTTGCAGCGCGGCGCACGTGAGGGCCGCGCTGGCGCACACGTTTGCCTTTGCGTGGCGAGCTAATTGCCTATCACTGCTTTTAAATACCCACCGCGCACCATAATATTTACATTTTGCGGAATTCCTTTTTTTTTTGCTTTTGTTTTCATTGCTTTAATATTTTTATGATGTGCAAAAAGTTCGCAATAAAAGGGAGAGAGAGCACCGAAAGCAACAAACAAAAAGTTGCATTAAAAACGCTATTCACACTTTTTGCCTTTGCGCTGCCTCGCGTGAGCTCGTTAACAGGCTTTTCCCGCACACACACGCGCAAAAAAACACCCATACATTTACACTACATTCCCACATTTGCGTGAGTTTTTTTGCCGCGTTCTTCCCGCATTTGTGTTTCTCTGCCGTTTCTAAACAACGTTTGTTATTATTTCACTTGTTTGCAATTGTGTGCGAAAGCGACCAAAACAAAAGCCCCCTCAAATGTGCCAAAAAAAATTGCTCGAACTCGTACTCGCCTAAATCCAATTTGCCAAAGCCGCCACGCAAGCACACAATGCATGCGAACATAACCTCACTTCACCTTGTCTAAAGCGGCGACGTGCGATTTGTGTGTGTGGCGTGTTTGATGTCATCGCAATGGCCAGTCAACTGGCTTTGATGTTGCTGTTATTGTTGGCTGTGGTGTTGGCGTTTGACACCAACTGCGCTGGAATCAACACCAGCCGACTGTTGTCGACGCGGCGTGATTTCATTCACAATTAATCGAAATCATTTTTGCATGAAATTGTGTTGTCAATTAAATAAAAGACAAAGTAAGGAAAGCCTAGTTACGGTTGATATCCAAAATTTTCGAAATTTAGAATATTTTAGTATCTTAAGAAATAATATATTAGACAAACCGGCTTAACGGCCGATTTTTTCGGCAGTTTGCACCTATTTTTGTCATAGAACTTTTCTGCTTAAGGGGGTATTCTACTTTAGAATTTTGAAAAATTCGACTTTTTTCATATATTTAAAGTCTAGACTTTCAAAAATATGACCTTGACCTTTATCAAAATTCGACTTATTTTCGGAGATACAGCCGATTTTGTGCGGTGACGTCCGTGTTCACTAAAAACACTATAAAAAAATGGTTGGTAAAAATATTTTTGGTTTTTTTTTAAATAAAATTCGAAAAACTGCCCAAAATTTGATTTCTTGGGTAGAATACCTCCTTAAACATTCTTACTTTCAGTTGGAATCAAACAAAATCTCGTTTGGGTCCACTCACCGAACCTGCGACGCCTTGTTGGCCATTCGGCTTGAATTCTCGCACAAGTTGGAGTTTGTAAGTCCTTAAACCAAGATACTTTCGCAAAAAGTTCCATATAGCTTCGCCGAGCGAAGCGAACCATTAAAAGGTTCGATATCCTCATATTGATAGGCTAAATATATACAGGGTTTGTCCAGAAAGTAATAGGACTGTGTCTTTAAAAAAAAATTATTGAACCAATCGTTACAATTCTTTAAAAACTTTCATAACAGACTCCTTCCACGTCGATGCAGCGCTGCCAGCGTGATTTCCAAGCATTGAAGGCGTCACGGAAGGCATTATCCGCAATAGACTTGAGAGCTGATAAGCATGCTGCTTGTCGAGGAGAAACCGGCGTGTGCCACTCGGAAGATTGCAACTTTGTTTCGGGATCATACTCAAAGAACCATGATGCGTCACCTGTGCTTACATTATACCAAAATTGGGGGTCACTTTCACATATGTTCTCTCGCCGCCATTTCTGGTCGTCAGTGAGCTCTTTTGGAACCATCTTCCCGCACAACTTGCGCATGTTCAAGTGCTCCGTCCAAATGTCATGAACCAGAGATTTTGATAAATTTAACATCTGGGCAACGAATAGTCGACGATCTTAGTTCAAAACTTTGCGCACACCGGTCACATTGTAGGGGTTTGTCGAAGTCGCAGGTCACACACCGCGGTCTTCATCAGCGACATCTTCCCGGCCCTTCAAAAAAGCCTGGTGCCAACGAAACACACCACCTCTTTCCAAAGCAACATCTGGGTAAGCCTGTTTGATCATATCAAAGGTCTCTGCCGCAGATTTGCCGAGTTTCGCATAGAATTTAATCGCGTACCTCTGCTTTAACGAACGCTGGATTTCGGCCTGCACCACTCACAGAAACACGTCACGCAAAAATGTTTGTCCTGACTCTCCAAGTGCTCGAAGACAACTGACCAGCGGCTTGTGCGTTAGCTAGGAACGCGTTCCACCGAATCCAGTCAGTGGCGGAAGAAAATCAGTCCTATTACTTTCCGGACAAACCCTGTATATGGACCAAGAGAATACATCGTCGTTTTCATGTAGTTTTGGCAGAGAGTTTTTACAAAGCGTGGGTACATCGCATCGAACTTCACACTACCTTTAGCGTTTGTTCTATGCTAGTACAAACAACCGCAATTTAAGTAAAACTATCGAATTTTGTGTTACATGTTTAAAGGTATAAAATAACATCAATACATCTAATCAATTATTGTACTGCATTGTCAAATGACAAAAGGCAAAAACTGACATTGACTGATTGAGTATAGAGGGTGGTCCAATATAAAATAACAGTTCTCTCTGCTTATTGATATCTCTCTCTCTTTACACTAGGACAACATTAAGATTTTTGGAAACAGATTTTTACAAAAGTAACTCACGATTTAGCGAATCTTACCTGAACGCATCAATATGTATGATATGAATATTGCTAAAGGTTTCGAGAGATGCCAACGTCAACGTACTATATATTCATGTTATGTCAGTTTGATGAAAATTCGTTAGACGCTGCTTAATTATATTTGGGATTTATGGTATATTAAGTATGCCGGGAAGTTTCTGAGTAAGTTAGAGACCATATGAAACATATACTTGTATGATATTGTATTATTATAGTTACCAGCATGACGAGCTGAGTCGATTTGGCCATGTCCATCTGTCCGTGCGTCCGTTTTTTTTTTGTGTTTTTTTTTTTTTTTGTGTTTTTTTCTTTAGTTTTTATTGTAGGAGGAAGCATCGAAAGTGCGGGACTTTAATCCGCTAAACCTAACATACTCCCATCTCATGTCTCTCCTACACTGGAAAAAATATTTCCTCATGGGAGAGAAGAAGACATTTAAGTATCCTCTATTGAAAATCCGTGCTCTTGTCTGTCTCTATACATTTGTATATGTGAACTGATCTATCTATTTATAAGATATGTATATATATCAAAGTTTAACACTGGTTTTCCATTATGAATATATTTTTGGAACCACCGATATGTACGGAATCAAATTTCTGATGCCGAAATGTTCAGAATGTTGAAAAAGGCCTTCGTTTATAATTATAACATTTAGGTTGATGAGAAACAAAGTGGGTCGAGAACGCGTTGACGACGAACCTCGTCCAGGACGACTATCAACATCAACTCATAATCAACACGCCAATAAAAGAATTGTTGCTTGAAAGTCGACGATTAACAGTCAGAAATCTTACTGGCTTTGTTGGAATATCGGAAGGATCAGTGAAACCAATTTAAAAAAAAACACAATCGATTCCAAAGTCAATCCATTTTCTCGAAAAATTACGTCACGTCTGTGAAATAATGTCCCAATCTGACTACCAAAATGTCATGAAACGTATTATTACTAACGATGAGTATTGGATCTCTACTTGCGTGCCGGAAACTGACGATCAATCGGCCGGATATCGTGAAAATGGTTAGCCGAAACCGACAAAATCTCGTCCAAAAAAGTCAAAAATCTAGATTATGTTGACAGCTTTCCTCGAGTATCGAAATGTGGTGTACTCCGAATTCTTTCAGACCGGCCAAACTAGCAACAAAGAATTCTATTTGACTGTTATGCGTCGTTTGCGTGAACCTATTCGTAAAAAGAAGCCGGAATAATGGCCCGACAACTTTTGCCATTTTCACCACGATAATGCACCGTCGTACTGCATTGATTTTTCTTCAAGTTTTCGACAAATATCGTGCCATAACCACCGTACTCGTCTGATTTAGCTACGTGTGACTTCTGGCTATTCAGCAAACTCAAACGAACGCTCCGGGGAAATCGTTTTGTGTCAATTGAAGGCATTAAAAATTAATCGCTGAATCGCTATGCGCATTGAAGGCTATTCCGGATATTTACTTTAACAACTAGTTCGGGAATGGAAAAAAACGCTGGTACAAGTGCATTGGGACCAAAGGGGGACTACTTTTTGAAGAATAAATTAAGAATTTTAAAGTTGTGAACAAAGTCTTACTATTTTTCGGTCCTTGTAGTAATGTTGCCATGTAACAATGAGTAACTTCTATCGAGAAAAGAAAAGTAGGGCTACAATATTTTCAATTGTCGAGCTCATGCCCTTATTGCCTTTTTTATGGTTGTTGAGAATTTTTAGTAAAGTGCTACCGTATGAACCAATCTTTATTTCCAATGTCACCAACTACACACATTTTTATAACAAATCAAATCACTTCTTTCACTGCTGATTAATGAGGCTTTCTAAAAAGCCAAGAAACGACTTCTTTAAGCATGCAAAAACAAGCCAAAATAGCTCAAATATTACTGAAGCTTGCCAGTTTTTACACGCATTCTTTTATGCATAGTTTTTTCGCAAAAAAATTTTTGCCAAAATTGATTGGTGTGGTAAATACGCAATTTAACACACATCATTTGTGTTATTATATTATTGTTGTTATTCGCTTTTTTGCAGCTTTCGCAGTTTTGCCGAGTTCAATGCACCTTTTTCATGCTTAATTAAGCACTTGTGGCTTGAAACGTTAATAATGTACACACTTATGTATATACATACGTACATATATATATATCTAGGTATGTACGTATGTGTATTCAAGAATGACATAATATTCGCTAAAATAAAATATGAATGAAATCTACGAACTCGTAGTGAAATTTCTATATAAGGTTTTCTCTACGGCCATAATAAGCCAGTTATATACATACATACATATCTAACTACATATACAATATAAATATATGGGTACGTAAATTATATATATAAAAGCTAGAAACTATAAATTGTGCTTTGCCGTGAGTCATTGGCAGCTATCGTAGTAAACTCATTAGTTTTGACCCATACAATCAACTTTTTTTTTTAGTATAAACGATTCACTTTTATTCGCTCAAAATTCAAACGAAAAAATCAACAAAACACTTCATTACAACTAATTTCCTTTTACTGTGGACCGCTAATTATCTAAATTGAATATGTCTACCGTTGGAAGATATTAGCGCTTTGTTTTGTAGAGAGGTCAAAGAACGTCTACTTAAGTTGTGATGTATAGAAAATGTTGTGAACAATGGAGTTATAGCTTGTAGCTTATAAATCAATATTAACAAAAGCTTAATTTTAATAATTTTAGTTTTTGTTAAATTTATTATACAATAACAAAAGGTTTAGTGTATTTAATTAATAGCAGTTTACCTTAATATCTGTAATAGTAAAAAATCGCTGAAAAGGGTACAAGCAGTCGCAGTTAGTAGGTTAAGTTAAGTTCAGTTAAGTTAAAGGTTGACACCAGTTTCCTCGCGTAAAAAACAGCCTTTTTTCATATAAAAAATTAATTATTTTATTATAATTTTTATTGTTATAAACATACACTATTAACAAAGAAATTTTGAAAATTTGTGAAATAAATATTTTAAACTTGACCATTGCGACGTCATTTTCGATGGCCTCTCGGAAAAAAGATGCGCCCACGTTGGCAGGATAACTCCTTACAGAATCATCTAAAATGAAAAAATAAATTAAATTAAAACTTGGACGAAGGAAAAGAGAACTGAAAATTGGGTTTTTGTCAGACATTTCTACAAAAAATTAAAATTTCAATAAAAATTTCGCGACATTTTTTTTTTTCAAATAGGTATAATCGAAAAAAAAAACCATTCCGTTGCCTTTAAGAATTTTATCTCATAGGTCTGTGTAAAATTTCAGAAGATCGGTTAAGTAGTTCTCGAGAAATCTTACCAACCGACTTCAAAAACACAATTTCGAGAAAAACGCGTTTAAAGTCAGCCTAGCCTTGAGTGTACAAGTTGTCAGAACTATATTACTAAAATCAGATGAAAATTTTGGACAATATTCTAGATGTGTTGTAAAATTTAGTAAGACAATACAAAAATTCGATTTTTTGTAACCCGTAAAACCATGTAACCCCTTAAGAGGTCGATCCTAACAGAGATCTCAGTTGTGCAACTTAGAACGCCGGTCCGTTATGTTACCTAAAAGTTCTATATTATAGATCATAAGACTCTCACAAATCGTCAAAACGCTTGGAGCCAGATAGGCAATGTCAGTTTCGGCTATGTTTTTTGGTTCGCCGAAAGTTTCTACCTCAGCCTCTCAAAGACTGTGGTGTATAGGTTTTGTGGTTGGAAGAGAAAGTGATTAGATGTTTCTACTTCACCTTTCTTCATACAACGTTTACAATTGCATCCGGGAAGATTTTTAGCCTTATGCATTAATGTCCATTAGACAATAATCAATGTCTGAGGTGTTTAACGTGGGTATGACAGCTCAAAAACACAGCGGAAATGGTCACACCAACGTCCTTGGTTGGCTTCGAGGTCCATCTGAAACCTCTGCCGTACTTTGGTCCAGGACCCGATGGCAGTGAAATTTCACTCACAATGTGCCAATTCTTCCCGTATTCGGGTTTTAAACATAACCACAACGATACTCCCCGAAGGGCCAGTCCGAATGAGAAGGTTGGAGCGAACTTCAAGCGTTCCTGCTTCTCGTGGTACCAGAATTAAGTCTCTGATCAGACCTCGTAACCAAGACTACTGACATACTACTCTGTATTGACGACCAGGATTTGGACCCCATACGCAAATTACACGCACACACCGTTCACACAATAAGCTAACCATAAACAATTCACGCGCAAACAACACTAACTGTTCGGCATTCCGACTACTTAGTGGAGATCATAACGCTTACATCTAAACGTTCATCAGTCCAGCTAATCCCCAAACCACCCAGATCCCTTCCGATACATCGGGTATTCTGCAATTACATGCATCCAGTCCTCTATCACCGCCTTACAATGATGTAAAAATACATTCTGGGGTCCATGTCCCGTTAGCAGAAAACCCAGACTCATACAAATACTGAAGTCTGTGTTATCCTCAACAAATCCAACATCCCGAATATACTCATAAGACACTCGGCCGTTGAGACAATAGTCCTTGCCACCTACATCTGAGCCTGTCATCTAGAAGCTTCCTACTTCCTAGAGGGAGGGATCTCTTCACATTATTATCAGAAATCCAGTCATTCCGCAATACAACAGGACGCTGTATGACATTGAGGTCAAGACGGAGTGTGGAAAATGTTCAGTTAGAAACCCTAAGGTTACGGCAAGATGAACGTTTTAGTTCAGTAGATGTCCTTCTACTTTAGACGTAAGCGTGATCCAAAGGTCCAGTGCTAAAACGCAAGATTACAATGCAGATCCAACTCGGTCACAATCCAGTGTGATCGAAGCAAGTGTGAATCCTCTGGTTAGCTCATCGACTTTGCAATTACTAATATTCTCGCTATGACAAGGCACCCAAACGAGTCTGATGATGCAGTAGATTGAAACTATTTGCATTCCATGACTAGCTTTGCGCTCACATTTGGCGAGCGCAGCGCTAGTATTGCGGTTCCGTTGTCAGAATGAATGCTCACTTATCTGAGAGAGATTGCACTCCGTAGAATTATGTCTACTGCCACATTAATAGTATGTAGCTTCTTACAGAAAACTCCTCCTCCATTCTTGTCATACGACATCCCTTCCGTGAAAAAACTCACTGCGCATCTTCTCTACTGATCTCTCCCCATTCACAATCGATATGTGAACAGAGAAAAAACCCCCACGAGTAGCCTTTGCGACAGAGATGAAGTTGAAGGTGGATTGAATTTCGGCATGTCCTAGTTCGGGCGCCTTCATGTCCCTCAGTCTTAGAGTGCACTGAGCAGCAATGCACCGGCCTCCAATGTCCACTGCTGGCAGAGAAGTACCTTTCTGTTTCTCTTCTCCTATCAGCTGATACTGCAATGGAGTTTATAGCAGTTTATATAACGTGCTTGTTTTGAGATAAAGGGACAAGAAAAAAAATTGTTTTGAGTAAAGTGAGGTTCAAAAGTTTAACAACTCGTATAATTTTCAAACAGAATTCTAAACAACAATAAATATTTTTTTTTTTTATTTTTATCGAAGAAAAGATTGTCTTAAGACTTTTTCTATCAGCATTATATCCACAATAAATTAATGTATGTATGTCTACTTTCCTTGCTGTCATAATTACTATTTTTTCATAAATTCCACAACGTCTATCTGACATGAAATATGAGCACATCAAGTATATTTTATATACCTGTCTACAAAGATGGCTAAAGACACCTTGCTGTGTATGCCGATCGCAGTGTATCGGTAACAAATTGATCTAACTACAAATCTTCGCGGATCACTAACAAACCATATTAAATTTCACACTTAAGACTGGCCTTAGTACTTGCCGCCTGACGCAATGTACATATACACAGGTTCACATAAAAATATATGTGTGAAGAAATTAAATATATCATATACATATTTATGTCTATTGAAAGATATCAAACGCTTGTGTCTACATAATACAAATGTGCTCTTCAACACCGAACCAATGGCATTTTTAACTTATCAATCACCTTCGGAACATTTCACACATTCATCATTAAAGAGATAGCTGCCTATCTACAGACATATTTATGTATGTATGTACCTCTGTCGCAGTGCAGAGTATACATACAATTCACACCTGAGTCCATACAAGAGTGCTGAGCAAAGCAGAGTATCTGAAATTTTTATTTGCACAATGCCAAAATACAACAAAAAAGTTGTCGTACACACACACATACATATACGGCATATACCAACAAAGGTGTTAATCCCAGTGGTCTCTTTAATTATAGCTTCAAGTTACACAAACAAAAACTGAACTGGAGCAAAAAGAAGCATTAAATCATGGTGACACTTTCGTCAAAAGAAATGCGCACTCCATTCCATACTCATTCCATATTCAAAGCGAAATGGCAGGAAAGTGATGAAATCTCATAACTCACTCCGCGCACAATGAATGAAACTAAACACACATGCATACTTACTTATTTATATAGAAATAATGAGCTATCAGAAAAACTGATCGGCGTCGTATCACAAACAGCGCAATTCAGGTGTGTCAAGTACCCAACTATGAGCAAAGGAGCGTTCACGGGCGCAGATTGAGCGAGCGAGAAAAAATCGTTACTAAACAATTATGTTTCATGACGTTGACAAAATTTTACACACCCATTTAAATAGTTTACGACAAATGTACTCGTAATGTAAATCTAAGAAAAAATAGCCGCCGACATCAAGCACGAATTAAAACAGAGCAATATGCCCTTATATGGATGGATACATAGTTACAATGAAGTAGCCGTATTTACAACTAACGCTCGATTTGTGTGTCCGAATGTGTTTTCTATTATTTCTGTGTGTTTATAAAGCTGTTGCCGAACAAAAAATTACAATTAAAGCAAACAAACTTCTTAAAAACTGTTTTGATATATTAGCCATATTTTTTAAACCTTAAGGGGTTACATGGGTTTCCTCGGGTAAAAAAACAGGCTTTTTTCAACAATTTTTTTCTCATACAAAAAATTAAATGTTTTATTAAACATACACTATTAACAAATAAATTATGAAATTGAAAAAAAATATATATATATATATATTTTAAGTTCGGTAATTGTGAAGCCATTTCCGTTGACCCCTCAGAAAAAAGATGCAGCCCTCTTTGGTAGGATAACTTATTAGAGGATCATATCAAGTGAAAAAATTCCTTAGCTTAGAACTTGAACGAAGGAAAAAAACTGAAAATAGGATTTTTGGCCGAAATTTTAACAAAAATAAATCCTTAAAAACCCGTCGTCCAAGTCTTTAAGAATTGTATCTCAACGACTTGTGTTAAATTTTATGAAGATCGGTTGAGTAGTTCTCGAGAAATCTTGCCTCTCAAAAACACAAACAAGGCGCACTTAGTCTAACTAGCCTCGATCGCACAAGTTTGTAAGGTCTTATCTCCGAAACTATTACTCGGATCAACTGAAATTTTAAGATAAAAATATTAGAGATTCCAGAGGTGTTGTAGATCTTAATAAGACAATCAAAATTTCAATTTTTTGAAACCCGTAAACCCATCTAACCCCTTATTTGCAAAGAAACGATTAGTAATTTAATAAGAAAAGTTAACTTCGGTTGCATCGACACGATAATGCCCTTACAAATACGAGAGTTCGTTTACAAGAACTAATTTTGATCGGGCAGCTTGCATACTACAGTGATTCGAAATGAAAAATTTCTTTGGCGATTGCTCGAATACCTTAGACAATAATAAATAGATATTATATTTCGTCAAGTAAAAAAGTTTTCCATACAAGCACTTGACTCAGATCGTTCGGTATGTATAGTGGACCGATATCGGCAATGCCAACAAATGAGCAGCTTCTTGGGAAGAAAAAACATGAGCAAATTTCTAATCGATATCTCAAAAACTGTCGGCCTAGTTTGCGTATATACAGAGAGACGCACATGGCTAAATCGACTCAGCTCGTCATGCCGATCATTTAAGAAAAATGGGGACTTTGAGACGGGGAAAAAGGATTTTGAGACGTTTTCTAAAAGGTCTCAAAGTCCTTCATCTCCTTTGAAGGCTACATGAAAGAACGTATTTTAGGGAAGCACTTCAGGTCTTGAAACATCACCAATGCAGTCACATAACTAAATTACCTTAAGATAGTATGAATGGTGGTTTTTCCTAATGAGGTAATTGGGTGATATATTGTATAAGCTGTTACCATCACGGAACTTTATCCTGCTATTGCAGACTGTTATGCAGTAAATTAGCAGGTGTTCTGGAGTTTCAGGCTCCCTGTCACAGATACGACAAGAAGCGCAAGAATCTAGGCCCAATGTTATTAGTGTTTATTGAACTTACAGTGACTAGTGTAGAATGCAACAACTAATCTGATTTTGTCCTTAATGAGTTTGATAACAAATTTAAAGCTGTTGAGGTTATAACCCCTATTAGCCACTTTGGCCTGGCGCAGCCCTGGAGTTGTTGCCAATACTTCTCTCTGCCTACTACTTCCTACTTGTGGATCAGCTCCTTTATGGTATGAGGATCCACCACGATGAAGGCTTCAGGTCCTCCTATGTTAGTGGATGCTGCGGAGCTCATCAGCCATTCATTCCCGGATATATCTATGTGACCGGCCGCCCAGTTGAGGTGCACTTGAGAGGGTGGAAACCGCGGTGCAATCATTTTACACTTTCTTCTCAACTGTCGGACTAAAGTTGAAACATCTTGGTGTACATATCTTCGTCGCATCTGGCGAAGTGACTAAAATTGATACTAGCAATTTCAAGAAATGTGTGGTAAACGAAAATCGCTTCGTCGATCTATAAAGGTCTGGTGCTCCATAACCAGGAGTTTAAGAAATATCAAAGGAACAGCGATCAGAGCTGTCGCTTGCGTTACCTTCGGTGCGGGGATTAGACCTACAACCATACCAGACCTAACCTAAGGCATATAATTTTTTTTATTGTCACAGGGCTACTATTTCACTCAAAGGTTGTTAAAATATTTCATCTTCTGCATACGACAGTATTAATTTGATAAAGAAATCGTCAAAAAGCTAATAAAAAACACAATATCTACCCATTGGCATATGTACATATATTTTGCACAATACTGTGCATGTAACACACAAATGTAGATTTATAATTTTGTCGAGAGCATTTTTATTGCCTATTAATTCTGTTTTGGCCACTTTAAAACGTAAAAGAAATTTACGTTGTGGATTTATATTATTACAACTGTATATATATATGTATGTATGTATGTATACTTGATAGCTCTTTTTTCCATGGCAAGATTGGAGAATGTTTTCTTCCAGCGTGTGTGTATTGCGCTTGATTAAGCATTCAAATCAAGAAATACGCGTTTAATCTGCTTATGATTCTGTCGCCTATTCACCTGCCGCCACGTCTATTTTACTACTACTCGAAATTGGTTGTTGTACTTTGTATTTACGTTCTAAAAAATGTATTTTTGCGATCATATGTTTATCAAGCATTATGCGCAGTTTATTGTTTGGTTGTGACGTTTCTTAACTTTTTATGATTAAATTAAGCACTGGTATTTAGGTATTTAATTAATATGAATGAATAATTAGAGTGGCTAATTTACATAGTAAAAGAAGAGATAATGCTACAGATTACATGGTTTCGCTCGATGCTGAAACAAGTTGTTACATCAGTCATAATAATAATGAAATCGTGCATTCAGCTTTGTTGAAAACCGAGTTTTTTACACCCTTTGAATCCGTTGGATGATTTTAAAAAATTCAAAATTAGGAAGGCAGATAAATTTTCTTATGTTTTAAAAATATAGTTAAAGGCGATCATAACAGATAAACAAATACATATACATATACATAAATATGTATGTATGCATAAACTTGGCAATCTTCAGCCGGTCTCTGAAACCAACTATTCCATTTTGCAAAAAAATACATCAGCTGTTCTCAAAGCAAGATCTTAACAGGTGAGCTGAAAAGTTCATAGGTTAACATAAAAAAACATTTTTTCATAAAATTTGATTTTATTCTTCAAAGTTATTAGTTGGCGCGTTATAACGGTTATAAAAGTTTTCAATACAATTTTTATAGGACCGTTTATTTTTAGTCTCAAAAAAGCACAAAAGTCCACTTGGCTGAATGGACTCGGGTGTGAAACGATGAAGCCATGTTTTAATCACTGTCACTTATCGACGAAATAAATCAGTTTTATTACGATTGGACAGCTTCAAATGCTCCCCAACATAATTTATTGGTTTTTGTTTTTGACGGATTGCGTGCTTCCGCGGCCCCACTTTGCACAGAGCTTTTGCATATCCAAATATTCATCAAAATATAGCCAACATGTTTCTTTAATATCTTTAGAGTTTCAGTTATCTCGATCAAGTTCACTCGACGGCAATCCAAAATTGTTTTGGGTTTTTTTTTTGATGTTTTTGTCGTATAATTTTTTTGGCGTCCACTGCTTGAATCGTCCTCGGTGCTCATTTCGTCTCGTTTAAACTTAGCAATCCACTCTTCAGTGGTTTATTTTCAAAATAACATTATCTAGTTATTGAACAAAGGACTTTTTCTTGTCTCATTATAACTTATTTTTTCACCAATAAATGGCGAAAATTTTACCAAACATTTTTTTTTTTTTGTTTAAAGTCTGAGAAAAAAGGAAAATTTTAATATTATTTTATTTCCTTCGTTCAAAAACAAGATTTGGATATGTACTAACGGAATGTGCTTAGTTTTTTAATTTTATATGACAAATAATAAGTTATACTGTCCACGGCGAGAGCACTTTTTTGTGAGACACCCAGGGAAATTAGGTCTCAACGGCTGCATTTTCAACATTTTTGTATCGAAATTTCAGGATATATTGTTCAAATATGTAGCTTTGATATAACATATTATATTTTTCAAATATATAATGCTTATATTTAAAAAAAAAAAAAATTGTAAAAATGCCTTTCTCTTGTACCTCTGAAACCCACCTAACCCCTTAATAAAACTAATGATATATCGTGGAATAAGTTCTGTTTAGATTGGAATTTCATATTTCCAGAAGACGCTTAACATGGTAATTAAGTTACCGGAATTCAATTGAACTATTTAAGACTATGTTCTTGTTTCTTTATTTGAGATAGACTATTATGGAAGGCAACACTATAATATCCTAACAACTTTCTTAGATCGGTACCATACCACCTATACCATACAACTGCCATACAAACTGGCCGATCAAAATCAAATCAAGATATAGATCTTTATGCCAGGGTATATTAAGTTTGCCACGGAGTTTATAACACCTTGAAGAAAATATATGTAAAAACGTTGAACGTTATGAACTGAGTTCCGTCCGTCGGCCTATCCGTCCATCTGTCCTTATATGCTCGAACTAGCCCTAGTGGGATATCGCTCTGAAATTTTGCAAACTTTCTTTCCTTACTCTCTAAGTACCAGCTCAGTTGTCAGTTGTGGGTACCTTACAATCATTGAATAAACTACATCACATGTTTTTAATTGATTTGCGGAAAGCATTAATATTTTGTTTTCTTTTGAAAGAAAACGAGCTGTACAGTAGCAAAGAAAACTTGTCCAGGCATATTCTGATCATGCTCTAAGAAGAAGTAACATACGAAAGATGGTTTCAACAGTTCAAAGATAAGGATTTTTATGTAAGAAATGAAGAACGTGGAAGACCATCAAAAAGGCTTGAAGCTATATTGGATGAAGATGATACTTTGAGTCAAAAGCAAATGGCATCCATGTTAAATATTGCACAACAAACAATTTCAACCCGTTTGAAAGCTATACGAAAGATTAAAAGTAAGAAAAATGGTTGCCACATAAATTGGATATAAGACAAATGGAAAACCCAAAAACACTTGTGAAATTTTGCTTCAAAAACAAGGAAGGAAATCAGTTTTGCAACGAATTGTTACTGGCGATGAAAAATGGATTTATTTTAAGAGTCAAAAATGGAGCGAATCAAGAATTAATCCGGGACAACTATCAATAATTACATATATAATATTACAAAAACATATCGATTTCGTAAGAAGTCAATGCTCTGTGTTTGGTGGGATTAGAAAGATGTAGTATATCGTGCATGAGCTTCTAAAACATTGTGAAACTGTCGAAACTAATGGGTACAGATGTCAAAGGATGTATTTGAACCAAGCATTGATCGAAAAATTACCAGAAGGCACGACAATGCACCCGCACACAATGCAAAATCGGTTCAGGATACAATGTTGTTGTTGTAGTCTACTGAGTTTATAGTCCTTGAACGGATAAAAAAATCCGTGTCCATTCCGCTTACGTAGATCCGACTGTCGTACGGGTTCAGCATACAATCAAAGTGCTTGGCTGGGAGCTGTTACCCCACCCGCCGTATTCACTAGATTTGTCCCCTTTCAATTACCATTTGGTTGACTTCAGAAGACGAACATTTCTATTGGCAAAAAACTTTGACATTTTACACGCTCTAGTCTAATATTTAATTATAGCCTGAACAGAGAATATTAAGTTTGTCACGATGTTTGTAACACCCAGAAGGAAGCGTCGGAGACCCTATAAAGTATATATATAAATGATCAGTATGTTGAGCTGAGTCGATTTAGCCATGTCCGTCTGTCTGTCCGTCTGTCTGTCCGTCTGTCTGTATATATACGAACTAGTCCCTCAGTTTTTAAGATATCCTTTTGAAATTTTGCAAACGTCATTTTCTCTTCAAGAAGCTGCTCAATTGTCGGAACGGCTGATATCGGACCACTATAATATATAGCTGTCATACAAACTGAACGATCGGAATCGAGTTCTTGTATGGAAAACTTTCACATTTGACAACATATATTCACGAAATTTGGGATATATTATTTTCTAAAGCAACAATGTAATTTCCGAAGAAATTGTTCAGATCGGTTAACTATAGCATATAGCTGCCATACCAACTGAACGATCGGAATCGAGTTCTTGTATGGAAAACTTTCACATTTGACAAGATATATTCACGAAATTCGGTAAATATTATTTTCTAAGGCAACAATGTAATCTCCGAAGAAATTGTTCAGATCGGTTAACTATAGCATATAGCTGCCATACCAACTGAACGATCGGAATCGAGTTCTTGTATGGAAAACTTTCACATTTGACAAGATATATTCACGAAATTCGGTAAATATTATTTTCTAAGGCAACAATGTAATCTCCGAAGAAATTGTTTAGATCGGTTAACTATAGCATATAGCTTCCATACAAACTGGACACATAGTTACTAACAGAAATGCACCTGTGAAGGGTATTTAGCTTCGGTGCTACCGAAGTTAACGTTTTTTCTTGTTTTTTTTTTTTAAATAAAGTTCTATTTCACATCCAACGCACCTACGCTACATATTGAGAGGTTTGGCGTTAGTGTCCATAAGATATTTAGTTACTAGCACTATAAATAAACCTTGCCGTATACTTGTTCGATGCCTTGGCATACTAATTTTAGCCTAAAAAAAAGCCTCATGTAAGAATTTGTATTAAACTATTTAAAAGATTTAAGAGAATATGTCTGTCTACACTAATATATCTGTAACAAGGCGTCATGGTAATCCCAGCGCGCCGCTTAATCGCTAAAGAGTGCTGTCAATTTTCTTCTTTTTCTTGTGCGTAAATATCTATTTATTAAGCAGGCTATATTCACATGCCTACAAGTAAAATAAGCCATTCGAGACAAACGCACTTTCGATGGACAGTCGCAGCTGTGGGTTCCACTCCTTGCCCATAGAGATAACACCTCTTTCATTTAAGTAAATATAAAGTCGCCTGAGTGCGTTTTACATGTCTATAGACATTTGTATTTATGTAGATATATACATATATAGTAAAAACATACTATCTCGTGCGAAAGTAAAAGTGGCGTGCCAACCTAGCAATTTGCTAAGCTGTCACACCTAGGATATATATTCCACTAGCACTAAAATTAAGACATGTCTATATATTTATGTACATACATAGTATTTATATACTACATATTTAAAGGTAAAGAGCTATTCTCGTATCTAAAATTGCGCTTTGGCCCTGAAAGTGGATTTAAACAATATATTAAAATTTATTTAAAAAGCTAAATTGCGCATTCAACTCAAGTGCGAACCCATACACATCAATATACACACTTACAAACGCACATAGTACGCCTGTCAGAACAAAAAAAAAAAAACTCAAAAGTGAAAATATAATAAACTAATCAAATAAATTATGTGCCACTATCACTAGCGCTAATAGCGCGCCTCGGTCCCGATCGCCGCTGAACGGTTGTCGAAATTTGTTGTTTAGCGTTCTACGCTATCACTGACCTTGCCGAAATATAATAAAAGAGATTTTATTGTGCAAAATGTTGAAATACCTGAAATGAACATTCGCAGTATGCAAATACAATAAAATATACATACATATGGATATACTATGTATGCCTACATATTTACCTATATGGACTCTACAAGGCGTTTCTTCTGTGAGTTAGAGCACTGCGCAGTTGGCTGAAAGCAAAGTTCAAAGGCATTACTATGCGAAAAACAATAATATTTTCGAAAATTCAATATATATTTTGCAGATATGTCATGACCTCTTCAAATCTATCAAATATTTCATAAACGTCATCTTTAGCAAACTTTTAATATAGAATATTAATAATAATAGAATTAATAGCCTCAATTCTATTTGAAAAATAGTCCAAGAGCTAATATATTGGCCTACTGGTACAAATTGTCACCTAGAGCTCCTACAAATATTGAACATGATAAGGTATGAAAGTGGTCATTTAAACCCGAGACAATTCACTTATTTTAGAACTTAACTATTTTCAAAATTACTGAAACTACTTTCAAGAATACCAAATCTAATTACCTACCTTCAGACAGCAACGGAATTCATAATCCACAGAACTTTATCTGGCATAAGAAGACCATTCCAAGACGACTATACAATATACATATGTACTTACCTCAGCGAGGGAAACGAAACCTCATAAAGCAGTTGAAAAAATTATGTTTACAATCTCGAAAGTTTCCTAGCCACCATATCCGAGTAGTTGAACCAAATTTATCATGTGATAAGTCGAATAAAATTCTTTCATACTAAAACGGTTTCAATTGAGAGTCCTCATCCAATTGTCGTACAAAATTTACCACAACGAACAGGTGTTCCAAGTTGTTCAAGAGAGATCCCTGTTATGAATGAACTCTTAACCTAAACGAGCATTCACCTAATTATTGCTGAGCTAATATTTATTGACATCTTAACCGAAAATTAGAGACCATTCCTATTAAGAGACTTATCTTTAAAGCACATAAAGAGCCATCTTAACCATACTTTTTTTATTTATTGGCGTAAACACCGCTTACGGGATTATGACCGAGTATACAACAGCGTATGGTTGTTGCGCTCATTTCATTGCGAGTGTTTTTATACGTGACGAGTTCCAAACCCAGCGCACAACCCTGGATAGGAATGAATCGCCTTCTCACTTTAACTAGCCTTTAAATGGATGTTTTATGGCTGACCAGAGTATACTTGGACTAAGATCAGAAGACGTGAGCTGCTTGCGTCATATGTAAAAGAATCGTTTCTGCCACCCTCAAGTAAATGGCGCTCAAGGAACTTTCCTCACTTGCGTGAACTTCTAAACATGGCTCCACCTACATCAGTATCCCAGATACTTATTCGCGAAATTTTATCCATCTGTCTCGGGAGATAGGCCAAATTACGCCATACATAATTTTGTATGCAGAATTTTTATATCAAAAGTGTTACTCATTACGTTCTGGATGAATTTTTCAGACGGTTCTTGTGAAATATTGGATATTATCAAGCTATTCAAAGAAAAAATAAAAGTAGAAAAAATCGGAGACCCTATAAAATATATGTATGTATATAAAAGGTCTGTATGACGAACTGAGTTGATTTAGCCCAGTACGTCTGTCTTGCATTCAGTTTATCTGTCTGTCAGTCCATTTGCCTGCAAGTATATATTATAGAATATGCGAACTACTCCCTCTTGAGGGACCGACCCTATGTGGTTGTAAACCAACTGCTGAAATATCGAAAATATCGAATACTACTCACTACACAGACTTCAGTTGCATCGCGCTCGAGCTGTAAAATAAAATCGAATTTTGATTTTAAAGAATGTTTCTCTTGATTCGAATCAGCTTGACTGAAATACTGTTTTTAAAATTATATATTTTAGTACCAATTATTACTTTTTTAGCTAAATCTATGTTGCATATCATTTTGTACATTTTCCAATAATTTTATAGTTGTTTTCACCGACAAATCATAGAGAGTCTTAGCACTAACCTTAAAAACATAGTTTTTCTAGAAACTCGTTGGATGAAAGAACACCCTTTTAGGACCGGCAAAGTTTCAAAATTTATATATTTGAGTTAAGTCTTTTTTTAAATTATTAATTTTTTTTATATCAGTTTAAGCACTTCCGTGAGTCTTTTGTAAAAATAGAAGCCGTGTGAACCCTTAAAATAAATAAAAGAGGTGCTTGTGTACTTAGATACATATTAAATTTATCGCACAAACACCGAGGCTTAATCGTAGGTACATACATATGTCTATCTAACACTTTAGTGAATAGTGAGTAGTGTAAATACACTGCGAGATATATGAATGTTAGATTACATAATATATTAAACCAATGTGTTGACTTGTGATAACACTGTTTAGATTACTAAAGAACAAAAATTCAAATATGGTTTGTGTAATTTCAAGGAACGTGTTATATCACACTCTACTAGAGAACCATTACTATCAATCTATCTTCAAGTTCAGACTAAAGGTTTTGTTTATTTTTCTTTCACTTCTTATTTAAATCGAACATATTTAGTTCTTTCTTTGGTCTAAATATTGGATAATTATCATACCAGTATACTATACTATACTATAAATCTCTAGTGCGACGATTGTTTGTTGGATGATAGGAGATATTTCGTCTACTACTAGACCCATTTGCTTCGCTTCCTTATCCAGTCTGGTGAAAGCAGAACTAACGGCGCGGATGTTGAGGCCAATAATATCAATAACATCGGCGTAACCAGAATCTTATAAAAGATTATGCTTTCTTGACTCAGCTCTGCAGCTCGAATTATTTTCTCAAGCAGTCTGAAACCTCGTTAGATATCGAACGGTTCGGAGAGGTCCTTTCAGATTCTGTCGAAACTTTAGGTATTCTCAACGTCAGTTTACGCAGCCGTATTAGTTTTACGAGAATACCAAATTCAGTCATAGCGGTATAAAGATAGCTCCTCTTCGTGCTGTCAAAAGCAGCTTTGAAATCGAGCAAGAGGCGGTGTGTGTTGATCCTCATTTCACGTGTCTTTTCCAAGATTTGGGACATGGCGAATGTCTGGTCAGTTGTTGATTTTTCAGGCCTCAAGCCACATTGATAAAGTCCAATCACTTTATTGATGGAGGGCTTTAATATTTAACACAATATGTTTCAATATCCGATATTGAAGAGGCTAACCCCACGGTAGTTGGCGCAGTCGATTGGACTTTGCTATATTTCGGTACAGCTATTGCCACCTTTTGATACTGTGCAACAGCAGAATACTCTTCTCACACTAATTTATAGCCAGATTTTGATAAATTTACTCATTTCCCGAATACACTTCCATACATAACCTAACCAAATTAAGCTTATCGGTGCCACTAAACCTACTCGTATAAAAAACTTATCACTTTAAATTTAGATAAAAGTGTGGCACAACTATTCCCATTTATGTGCATGGAAACGGACTTCATTTGAGATCTGTTTTCTGTTATCTCTTGTTAACTTTATAATGTTGTAAGAACAAGACACTTCAAGTGGTACTTATTGTCAGCTGACAATTAGAAACTACCTACACAAATTTTTCTAAATCTCTAAGTAGATACATTTAGTTGCTTAATTATCATTAAATAAATGCCAAATTTTCATATTTTTTCGAGGCATTTAGAATATTCAAACTATATGCCAAAAATTGCTTGAAGCTTTCACAAGCTGTCCTTAAGGGGATATACCAGTGTTACACTTTCAAAAAAAAAAATTTTTTTAATTGCTTTTTCGATAGTTTATATTTCCAAAAATATCCTGTGAAATACAATGAACTACAATCTTTTTGATTGCTTGAAAATTGTCAATTTGGCATTAAAAAAACGACAATTTTTACATAAAAAAAAGATTTTTTTTTTTCAAAATGACGCAATTTTGTTAATTTTTAATATTCGGTCATTGTATAGGAAATATCTTTAAATTTAATAAACTTTTTTAATTTCTTTGTTTCACCTACTCATTCGGTCGAAATCATGTCAGCAGTTGGGGCGCTTTTTTTAGCACCTCCGAAGACAGCTCATAACTACGTTATTTTTCAACATTTTTGTAAAAAAAACCTTAAATTATAGCTGAAAATATACCTTATGACGTTAAAAGAAGTTCGAAGTATTCAATCGCGTACTTTCTCTTAAAAAAATTCACGAAAATCGCCTAATTTTTCATGCGTCACACGGGTATAGCCCCTTAAACCTTGCCTAACCAAATCCAGAAGGCTCGCTAATACTCGGTGCATAATGAAATCTTGGTTAGAGTACGCGATAAATTCTACAGCTATCGAAGTTGTTCTTGAAAATAATCTTTGCTCCGATGTAATGCAGTTAGTATTTTTCAAGAACTTGTTTGACGACAAGGAAATAGCGTTTTTATACCAACGCTTCATCTAAGTTTCTTAATGTCCGCCCTGATTTGACACTAGAAGTGAGAGCATAATGTGTGAAACAGACTACAGGTCTGCAAAGATATTGACTACTATTTTAATTATATTAATTAATAACTCACCACGATCAATTATTTAAATTAGCTCTAATTATCTTAGGCATCTCACTTTACATAATTAATGCCATCTATTAACATATGTAGGTTAATCTACATGTTTTTGAATATACAGTGTTAAAAATATGAGGAATGTTTGTCATAAATATGAATATAAATAGTAAATTTAATCAAATATTTATGTGGGTGTCTATCTAAAGATAAACATTTTATTTGTAATAAAATTAATTTGAGTGATGATGTTAATTGTTTGAATAGTTTATTACAATGATAATAACAGACACAGGTAAACAATAAAGTTTTGGGAAATATTAATAGACTCGGAAATATTTACATCGTTTATTATCTTTTATAGATTAAACGGAAATACCCTTCTCAAGTGCTTTTTTTTATAAAAACTATTTGTAGTAAACGTAATCCTTTATATATATCCAATGGAAACGCTTTGCTAGTTCTTTCTAGTCACACTGATTGATATAAAGAACTTTCAAGTCGAATTGAGGTTACGTAATAATGAAAACAGAATTTTTATGAAGATATTTATCCAGACGGATGGAAAAACATGGTTACATTGACTCAGCTTGTTATGCTGATTATTGACAATACAAAAAAGTACCTGAAAATTGTAAATAAAACGCAAAATATTTAACTATTCACGGATATTTATTTTGTCGCCTTCAAAGTAATCCCCACCAGATGTGAGACCCTTATGCCAACCATTTTTTTTAGTCCTCGAAACACCTTTCATAAGCACTTTTTGGGATGGCCTTGAGATCCTTTAGAGAATTTTGTTTTATCTATTCGATCAACTGAAAACTGGTTCCACGGAGCGGCAATTTCAATTTGGGGAACCAGAAAAGATCACTTGGAGCCAAATCTGATGAATACGGTAGTTGATAGATGGTATTCATTGCATTGTTGGCTTTCAATTTGGTCACAATCGTGGCTCGATTCAGTGGTGCATTATCATCGTGTAAAGTCCATGAATGGTCCTTCCACAATTTCGACTGCTTTCGACGGAAGCTCTTATGTAAACGCTTCAATACGCCCAAAAGAACTCCTTGTTGACCGTCTGTCCCTCCAGCACAAATTCATAATGCACTAAACCACGAATATCGAGAAAATAAATAAGCATTACCTTGATTTTTGAACTATTTTGATGTGGTTTTTTTGTTTTCGGCTCGTTTTTTTCCTACATTCCGATGATTGTTGACTCTTTTGCATGTCAAATTTATAATGCCATGTCTTGTTGGTGCTTATAAAACTCTCCATAAATGTGGAATCGGAATTCGCATGATTAAGCATGCCTATAAAGATCTGTTTACGACTCTCTTTTTAAAAACAATTTGGATTTATCGGGACGAGTCGATCAAGAACGCGTTTCTTACCCAAAATATCCACCAAAATCATTCGAACGGAGTCGCAAGAGATGTTTAGCTCTCTTGTCATTTCTGTAACACTTGCATTACGATTTTCAATCCTTTTTGATCCTTCACTTTTTTAATATTTTCATCAGTTGTAGAAGTAGAAGGTCGCCCAGAACGAGGAATGTTTTCAACGATCTCTCGACCGTATTTCAAGGCTTTGTATCACTCGTAGGCTTGTGTTTTTTGATAAAACTTAATCACCGTAAGATTTTTTCAACACTCATAACGATTTCGCTCCCGAAATTTTGTTAGAAATACAAAATTTGAGATAAATCCTTTGTTCCGTACTTCTATCCACCGACTAAAGCAACTATTGTAAACATACAGGTTGACAGATCAGGCGCATCTTGTGTATGGTAATTAAGGACAATCCTACCAACTTAGTAAAAATATCAGTTATAATTTCCGGGTGCTTCTTTCATTACTACCTTTTCGAGAGCATCTCGTTTCTTACACAATAAACAGTTGTGGAGAGGCCATGATCTCAAAGTAACTATGTATACGCCTTTTAGAACCCGTGCATGATGCGAACTGGACAAATTTTCTTTATTACAGTTTACCTCCCCGAGAAATTTTCTTTTGGAGATAACATCGTACTTTTGTATATGAGCTCGAACAAAAGACTCGTTAGCTTTAAAGGAATTTAGATCCATAATCACCTCATAACCAGCTGTTATATTGCCACCACACAAATACTTAAAGTTTATCTTAACGGCCAACCATTATAGTCAAATAAATGACACGTGAGTTTTCTATAGTATTTTTCTGGAATACCGCAATTTCTACACCAACAATATGCTGATTTTGCTTGTGCGTTACCAACCGTTTGTTTACATTAATAAATCGAAAAATGTTTATCATTTTATAAGCCATTAAAGCCAAACGCTACTCAAACAGGAGGCAATCGGCGTGTCGGGGAACACGCAATCGGCAAATGTTTGCCTACGTGAAAAACAAAAAATAGGTCAAATTATTTATAAATGCCTATTACGCTCTACCTAGGTCTTCCCGTTTTCTATATGCGAAATTTTTTGTGATTTTCTTTATTTATTTTTCTGGCGATTTTATTATTTTAGCGTTAGTCTGACTTTTTTTTTTAATAATTTCGGTGGCCTTGGCAAAATATTACGTATATATTAATGTATACTGTAAATATGCGCCTATGTGTGTATATAAGATAAGTTTGCGGGGAAAACGGTAAGCGTCTAATGAGAGATATAAAACATGGCAATATAAATAGAGAAAGAGACTGAAAGCGAAAGTAGGTTAATTTCAAAAACGGGAGCTCTCATTGGGCAATAGAATAGAAAAATACAATAGGCATACAGACTTACATAAGTAGAGCCGTGTGCTTTAAATGGTGATTGGTGCTTGGTGCTTGCTAGCGGGTGACTACGTTTGCCGTGACGCATTGAAGGTGGGTGGTTGGTTGGCAATAAAAAGGCCATATTGTACAATATGTTCCGCATATTTGCATATTTATTTTTAGTAGCTAATATTTAGATTAACAATATTCAGAGATATTGTGCGCGTTAAGCCTTTTGGAGCTGAATCAGCTGAATCAACAAAATTCGCTTTTGTATTATATCTTTGTCTCTTTTAAACTCATAATCAAGATATATGCTTATATTATGCAATGTATGATTCTTTATGATAAGACCAGACCTGGAAGTTACAATGAAAATATTAAGACTGAAAGCAAAAGCCAAAAGAAAAAGAATAGAGTTGTATTTGATTGCCGAAGGTGAAGTTTTCATTTAATTTGTACGTCAATAGTAGGCCCAGTGGTAGTAGCTATCAAGACAAATTTTCTCAACTATTGACCATAAGAGCATCTAGGTTAATTAAAAAGCCCGCGGCTTTTAAAACTACCGAAAGTGGTCCCAAATTACTCAAATATTCTATATCTTTTGGTACTTCAATGTTTGGCTTCTACAGCTCTACTTCTATTTCGAAAAAATCACTGATATCACATAGTACCAAACCAGAAGAGTTTTCCTGTGCTACTTTGATATTGTTTAGAGAGTTATTACTTATGAGAATATAGAGCCTTAACAAAAATCCTCAAGTCGCTAGCCGGCACCACCTGGGTAAAAGACAAACAACTTAGTTGGTGAGCCGGTTCTTAACTACGCCGCACTAATATGGTCGTCTGAATGCAACGAAACACAGACGAAACAGCTTCAGACATGTCAGAATACTGCACTCCGGACTTTAATGGGATGCCTCTTGATGTCTCCTATCGAACATCTGCACAGTGTGGCTCATTTGCTTCCAGTTAAAAGCATAATGAACTCCTTTCCAAGCATTTCTTTTGGGGTGTTTTCGTATAAATCATCCCTGTAGTCATCTGCTTGAAGCGGACCCGCCACCTAGGAGTTTCAAGTGGTCTTTCCTCAATTACCAGTCAGACTTCGGACGCAACTAACTTTAGACATGCACTGAACGGCATTCACAATGGAGCCATAAGCACCTTCTCCGAATCCCTCTCAGTGAAAAGCGTACTTGGAGTCAATCCACCACCCATTGCAGACAAAGAACTCTAGTTGCCGCGATAATCGAGAGCGGCCTTTGCACATATTCGTTCTGGATACTGTAACAGGTTAAACTCCTCTTCTTTTTTACTGGCGTAGACACCGCCTACGCAATTATAGACGAGTCAACAACAGCGCGCCAGTCGTTTCTTCTCTTCGCTACGTGGCGCCAATTGGATATTCCAAGCGAAGCCAGGTCCTTCTCCACTTGATCCTTCCAACGGAGTGGAGGTCTTCCTCTTCCTCTGCTTCCCGCGGCGGGTACTGCGTCGAATACTTTCAGAGCTAGAGCGTTTTCATCCATCCAGACAACATAACCTAGCCAGCGTAGCTCCTCCTCTCCCACTTATCCAAAATGGACCCCGACTTTGAATGCCGTGCTAACCCTTCACACCTGCCATCTCTATCCCTATGGTTTCCTAGACCTATCGTTGGATGACCTCGATGAGAACTTATTTGAACATTACCACCCTAACGGAAGTTAGATAACCACTAAAACAACAACAATAAAATATGGTATTAATACTTGTTTACAGTCATTAAGTGACTGGGTTGTTGGCTGGGCTGTTTCTTGCCAATTTTGGGTTACTAAAACCGAAAATGGATAGGATTTTTTGTGTTGTATTCAAGTGGTTTACGAGTCGAATCATCACCTCTGAAGCTGTGACATGGTTTCTGATACATTTCTGTCGCAAGTTATCAGATTTTTTCTCTTGAATTTTCGTAAAACCCTACCCATGATGATTCCTCCTATTAAATGAATCGCCTTTAGTTCATTATAAAAACAAACAGACCACTGAACCATTCGCCTGACCTCCTCCACAAATGGCGGATACCATCTAATGCAAAGATATGAAACTTGGATTCATCCGAGTAAATTACCGTCTGCCGATCAATGGCACATACCAATTTTCAAGCTCCTTCGCTCATACATATCGCCAATTCCGCATTTGTTGGCTCAAAAAAGTTTTTTTTGTTTGCAAGACTTTGATCGTTGAATCCTGCCTCTCTGAGTCTCCTGCAAATCCTTGTGCATCCACTATCACTTCTGTCGCATTACTAAGATTCTTTTTAATATCTGATAAGGATTTGAAGCGATCCAGTAGACAAGACAGATAAGCTCGTCTTGGGCAACTGTCATCTTTCGGGTCACTCCAGACTCTACTTTTCGAACAAACGAACCCGACTGGAGGTTTTTTTTTAAGAAGTCTGCGACAATAGCCTGACGGAATCCCAATGGCCGCTACTTGTCTGGAGCTTTTGATCATTTGTCGTTCTTTTGGCATGTTTTTTTGTTATATAATTACATTACTTTATAGCACTAACATATTAATTGGGAATAGCAAACTTATTCAAACTTAAAATGGTAGCAACTAACTGTCGTTTTTTATGACCAGCATTGTATGTGTTATATTGCATATGGGATATTGTTGTAAGTTGGATAAAATGACTTCACTGATGAACCAATAACACCTGACATATTCAACTGAAAGATGACACTGAAGTTTACTTGTGGACCCGTTGCAATTTTAGATGAAACTTCATATATTGCCAATTATTTGAACATACTTTTCCCATATGAAATTATTTTAAACTGGAATTAAAAATAGAAAAATCAGGTATCAATGAATGTCTCTTATATGTGACAACTAACTTAAAACACATCAAAAATTTGTGCAAACCTGATTCTCTTTTTCTGACAACGATGGTGAGATTCAGACCGTCGCCCAGTCCCCCTATACCTAATATAACGATTTGTGATAGTTAAGTGGACATTAGATCACAAAAATCGCGTCGATGTCTTCTTCAAGTCCTGTTATATCCAATATAGTGTCTTCGAACTTTTGGTTTCGGTCATTTTAAGTCTCAACCGATGCCTCAGGTATGCAAACATTTTAAAGAACATTAAAAGGTAGTAGCACCGTCAACATTAGCAAACCAAAAGTTATCATAAACTACAACTTGAATATGGGAGGTTTCAATAAAGCTGATCAATATTCAAGTTCATATTGTTTTATAAGAAAATCATGTAAATGGTGGAGAAAAAATGTTTTTTCTGGGGATTAGAGATAAGCGCAATCAATACATACATCTTATATAAGGAGTCAGCAACAAAAGAAAACAAGGCGCCTTTGTCACATTTTATGTTTGTTCGAAAATTGGTGGAACCACTTGTTCGTGATTTTCGTGATGAAATATTTTCAAAGCCAGGAAATACATCGTCCTTATACAGAGGAAAGGCTAAATGGCAAACTCTATATATTGAGGCACTGTGAAGGTATAAAAAGTAAAGATTGCTCTGTGCGCTCAAACAGTAAAATTTCAGGCTCAAGACGCCAAATTTACTATTTTTCTGAGGCTTGTTCTCGAAAAGCACGGTTTCATATTGGAGACTGCTTTGAATGATACCACACGAGGAAGAATTATGAAATATAATTATATCCTGAACAGGGTACGTTAAGTTTGTCACGAAGTTTGTAACACCCAGAAGGAATCGTCGGAGACTCTATAAAGTATATGTATAAATCAGTATGTCGAGCTGAGTCGATTTAGCCATGTCCGTCTGTCCGTCTATCTGTATATAAACGAACTAGTCCCTATTTTGTCCCTATCGTTTTGAAATTTTGTAAACGTCATTTTCTTTTCAAGAAGCTACTCATTTGTCGGAACGGCCGATATCGGACCACTATAACATATAGCTGCCATATAAACTGAACGATCGGAATCAAGTTCTCATATGGAAAACTCTCGCATTTTACAATGTATCTTCACCAAATTTGGTATATATTATTTTCTAGGGCAAAAATGTAATCTCCGAAAAAATTGTTCAGATCGGATTACTAAAGCACATATGAGCTTTCATATAAACTGAACACAGAGTTACTAAAAGAAATGCACCAGTGAAGGGTATATTAGCTTCGGTGCGTTTTTTCTTGTTTCTCATATAAAAAATTAAATATTTTGTTGAAAATTTTTATTGCTACAAACATACTCGTACACTAATAACAAAGAAATTTTGAAAATTTTTGAAAAAAAAAATATTTTAAACTCGGCCATTGCGACGTCATTTGCGGTGACCCCTCGGAAAAAGATGCGCCCGGGTTGGCAGGATAACCTCTTACATGATCACCTAAAGTCAAAAAATACGTATTTTAGTTGGAACCTTAACTTAGAATTTGAACGAAGAAACTGAAATTGGATTTTTGCAGACATTATTACAAAAAAACGAAAATCTCAGTAAAAATTTCACATTTTTTTTTCAAATAGTTGTAATCGGAAAAAATACTTCATCCAAGTCTTTAAGAATTGTATTTCAAAAACCTGTGTAAAATTTCATGAAGATCGTTTGAGTAGTCGCGTTTAAAGACTGTGCACTAATTCTCAAGACTATCACCGAAACTATTAATCGGATCAACTTGAAAAATTAGGACAATATTCTAGAGGTGCTGTAAAATTTAACAAGACAATAAAGAAAATTCAATTTTTTGAAACCCGTTAACCCATGTAACCCCTTCATTAATAGAAAGTCTTGTCAACACTTGAAGGTATTTCCTCGGCTTTGATCCATGCAAATTGTGAGAGTATAATATAAAATGTTTATTTGCCCCCGAACTTAAATATTCCTTATTTCTTTCTTATTTATTATTATTATTTTATTTTTTTTTTTTGAATAAAAAGCATTCACTTTTTTCTAAAAAATTTGCGCATCTGTTCTGTTAGTTTATTCTATTTTTATACTGAATTTTTTCAATAGCAAACGCAAAAATTATATATATGATTATCAGTAATCAATCATAATACTTGTACAGTTGAGCACGAGTACAAATTAATTTATTAAACAAATTTATGGTTTCAATAATCAAATCCAAATCTCTGCTTGTATTGTAAGAAAAGTGAATTCAAAAGGTATCTTCGTTCACTTTTGCACGTCTCGTATTTCAAGTAAAATTTTTAATAGCTAAAAATATGCACAACCACACCTAAATGTCACCAGAAAGATTTTACAAATCGCAAACTAAATCTAAAACTAAATTTGCAGCAACAAATGTCCAAACGAAATCTCAAGTGTTCGCCACATCTGTCACGTAGACGACTCATGCAGAAGGGAAGTATATTTTGATAACACACTAACAACTAAAAGAAAACTAGCATAATCAAATATTTAAACGACTACACACATACACACACACGTGTGCACACCTATGCTAAGTGATTTGATTTAGACACACAACTACAAACCAACTATTAATCGACCTTCTTATTTCATTGACACTAAAAATTTGTGTGTTTATGTGTATGTGTGTGTATATTATGTATGGATATGTATGTATGTGTGTTTGCATTCGTGTGGTCTTGAGATTTGCAAAACCCAGAAGAAAGCAGCAACAAACACGCTGCCAACAAGCAACAGGAATTCTCCTATCTAAGTATGTGTTTGCGCGAGTGTTTGTGCAAATATTTGAGGCAGATATCGAAATACCTTGAATTTGAAGGTACAAAATTGCGAGTACAATGACCGCAGGCACACACACTTACTATGTACAATTAGTGGTAGATATGTGTTTTTGAATGCGCAAAAAATTAACCGTCACAAAAACAGCGAAAAACGACGAATTTGCAGGCGAAAAAAAAAATCCGAAAAAAATCTCCTCGCAGGATATGCCAAATGATTAATGTTAAAGGTGGCAGCAGGCATCAAGCAACTACGCTCAGCAACGCTGTGGAGCAAACTCATTAAGTCCGTTGAGAGCGGTGGAGACCTCAAGCGGCGGTGTTGGCATACTTTGTTGCGCTGTCGTTATACTTAAGCCGTATTCAAATCAGCCGACTTAATTATGATTTACAGGTCGAGCGTCGGTAATTACGCTGCACTTCACTAATTACTAAAGCGGCCCAAAGCGGCAATCACTCAAATGCAAATTCATATATTAAGTCAGGGTTATTGTATTTGAAAAACCTGCCGGGAGCGTCCTACAATGAAGAAAGGTTCATCCAAAAATAGCTGGCAATATAAATTCCTTCTCAAAGCAATTAACTTTTGATTTACAAATATTAGTACAGTACGCATTGCTTAATTGACTTCGGGTTATTTGTTATCCTTGCATTCTTCAATCAACTGTTCTGCGAAAATGTAGTAAATATGTCAAATTTGGTCCCTTGATTAAATTCAGTCGATGGGTTTGTTGCATAGATGCCTAAAAAATGCTATGTGTGTTAAAAAAATTACGGATTTTTTTTTTAATATCACTGTCCAACAGCAATTTTGGAACAGAATAGCGACCCTATAATTCTGAAAGGATATGTTGAGTAGATCATTTTTGTAGAACAAACTTATGGTCCAGCACGTCTGAGTTTTTTTTTTACAGTAGGTCAAAGTTTTCATTTTTTGGTCGAAGAGAGCATTATACTATATGAAAAAAAATGTTGTGAGTTAATGTCTGAGAGAATTCTTATGGTCAGAGTTGTACTGTGGAATTGTATGAGGATTATTTTTGTGGAAGATCCTAACCCTCTAACTGGTTTCTTTATGGGTCAATTTGACCCTTTTTTTCGAGAAAATCAAAAAATATCCTCTAAAAAAGGACATTTAAGGATTAAAATGTACGAAGGACATTTAAGGATACGAAAATGTTTGGCGGAAAATTTCACTGGGGGTCACCAAAGACACCATTGTTGTAAATAAAGCTCTTTACGATTGATAAAAAAATTATAATTTTGTTTTAATAGTGATTTATTATAGTATGTACATATTTTTTTGCTTCAGCAGTTGTAGGACAATGGATTAAAGGTTAAACTTAATATGCTTTTCTGTATTTAGCTTGACGTGAATGTTCCAATGTATCAAGGTTTCTGTACAAGCCGCTTTGAATCTTTCTTCCAATACCTTTGTATCCTGATGAAACCTTTCACCGTGTTCATCTGAAACCGCTCCAAGGTTTTCTTTAAATAAATTAAGATGAGAGTATATATATTTATTTATTTCATATGTCGCCTTCAAAATAGTCCCCATTCGATATGATGCACTTGTGCCAACGTTTCTTCCAATCGTCGAAACACTTCTTAAACCCCATTTTCCATTCGTCTGAGCATTCAGCGTCCGTAACCCTGCCACAGCCGAATTTGTGAGAGGTGCGTGAGTCTTCGTGGACGCCTTTTGTTGTCATCGTCTCTTATTTTGGTTTACCTTATGATAAAGTGGATGAAAATTTACATTTTTCGCCAAGTGTTGGTCAGTTTTGGTCACTTTTGGCCTGCCAAAATTCAATTTTGATCAGATCACAAAAACCATTGTACAGGATTCGTTATCAGTTTGGATTTGCTCATTCTTCCCTTTTTTTGGGCGAGGAGTCCTATTACTTTCCAAACAAACCTTGTATCAAAATATGAAAACAAAATACTCTATTTTTATACCCTGAACAGGGTATATTAAGTTTGTCACGATGTTTGTAACACCCAGAAGGAAGCGTCGGAGACCCTATAAAGTATATATATAAATGATCCGTATGTTGTGTTGAATCGATTTAGCCATGTCCGTCTGTCTGTCCGTCCGTCTGTCTGTATATATACGAACTAGTCCCTCAGTTTTTAAGATATCCTTTTGAAATTTTGCAAACGTCATTTTCTCTTTAAGAAGCTGCTCATTTGTCGGAGCGGCCGATATCGGACCACTATAACATATAGCTGCCATATAAACTGAACGATCGGAATCAAGTTCTCATATGGAAAACTTTCGCATTTGAAAATGTATCTTCACCAAATTTGGTATAAATTATTTTCTAGGGCAAAAATGTAATATCCGAGAACATTGTTCAGATCGGTTAACTATAGCATATAGCTACCATACAAACTGAGCGATCGGAATCAAGTTCTTGTATGGACAACTTTCACATTTGACAAGATATATTCACGAAATTTGGTATATATTACTTTCTAAGGCAACAATGTAATCTCCGAAGAAATTGTTCAGATCGGTTAACTATAGCATATAGCTGCCATACAAACTGAACGATCGGAATCAAGTTCTTGTATGGACAACTTTTACATTTGACAAGATATATTCACGAAATTTGGTATATATTACTTTCTAAGGCAACAATGGAATCTCCGAAGAAATTGTTCAGATCGGTTAACTATAGCATATAGCTTCCATACAAACTGGACACATAGTTACTAATAGAAATGCACCTGTGAAGGGTATTTAGCTTCGGTGCAACCGATGTTAACGTTTTTTCTTGTTTTATTTAAGTTAACACTCGGTGTGCCCCTAATGGGGTTTAAAAAATATCATAAGGTTGCCACCTGTTCGAAAAAGTTATGTTAATAAAAAAGTAATATTACAACGAAAAGACATAAGGCTAGAAAACAGCAGGGACTTAGGACAACTTTTAGTTGAAAACGATATTTAGCCGAGGTTGCCAGCTATTTATTATCTCTAAGCGTATAAATTTTAGGAGAATAACGAATTCTTGCAATATATAGCTATTTAAGGAGTCTAGAAGTCAAAACTCTTTTTGAGAATAAATATATATTCAGAGCGAGCTATGAATTTTTATAACCAACGTGATGCTTATGTTGTTATAGTGGCGAAAAAATTTCTCCAAATATTTTTGCGGAATGCTGACGAGTTGAAAGTCCTTAGTCGGATGTAAATAGCGTAACAGGGTTAAATAAAAAGTATTTATTAAAGAAATTGAAAAATAATATAATAAAAATATCACTAAATCAACAAAAAAACATTTTAAATATCTCAAAAACTTTTAAATTTTCGTGTGTCTCTAATTTTCTGACAACCAACTGTAACTACATCAAAAATCTTTTACCTAGACAAACGTTGACTACAGCGTATGACTGACAAATGAATCTAACTTGACTTCTACCTGTCAGCGGCAATTCTTTAAATAGCCACTTCTAAATCTCAACTGTTGACAAACTGAAAAGTAACTGTATTTGCGGACGATTTCCCAGCGCAACACACCCATGTACATATGTATATAATTCCGTATCCTTTTCCATTGAACGCTTTTATTTTATGCACTGTGTTACACTTCTGTCTACTCCCTTACTTACCGGTGTCCGGTGGTGTGTGACAAATTGTCAAGGCAATCTGTTGCCAAAAACCTTACCATTTCTTCACACACATTTAAAATTTATATTATTCGCTTTAAAAGTGCCCTGTCAACTTTTGTTTACTCTCTTTTCGTGGAATTTAGTAGCCAAATAGGCACAAATACTTATTTCATTCCGTTAGGTAGTGTGTCTTGTATGAACTGTCATGTAGCTAGGTTTTAAAGAATTCAATTTCTCTGCTTACAACTCGGAAAACTATGTTTCCTTTTCATAGCAAGGGACTGTCAATTGATTCTTAGTTTGTTGAATGAATGAATTTGCCTCTGATAAATTACTCTTATCACTTTTGTTGCAGAAAAAATGCTTACTCACATAGAGGTATGTTTCTAACCTCACTAGGATTCCGAATTTTTAGAATAATAGTAAATAAAATACATTTTATTCTTTTTTATTGAGGTAGACATGGTTTACGCGGTTATAGCCGAGTTTACAGCAGCGCGCTAGTCGTTCTATCTTTTCGCTGTTTGGCGCCGATCGGAGATTCCAAATGTACACAGATCCTTCTCCATCTGGTCTTTCCAACGGAGTGGGGGTCTTACTTTTTCTCTGCTTTCCACGGCGAGTACTGCGTCGAATACCCTCAGAGCTGGAGTTTTTTCATCCATTCGGACGACATGACCTAGCCAGCGTAGCCACAGTCTTTTAATTCGCTGAACTATGTCAATGACGTCGTATAGCGACAGCTCATTGTTCCATCTACTGCAGTATTCCCATAAAACTTCTGCAGCACCCTTCTATCGAAATGTCGTAACGCCGACTCATCAGATGTTGTCATCGTCCATGCCTCTGCACCATATAGCAGGATGAGGATGCATGAGTGACTTGTGAAGTTTGGCCATTGTTCGTCGAGAGAGGACTTTACTTCTCAATTATCTACTCAGTCCGAAGTAGCTCCTGTTGGTCAGAGTTATTTTGCGTTGAATTTCGAGGCTGACGTTGTTGTTGTTTTTAATGATGGTTCCAAGATAGACGAAATTATCTACGATTTCGAAGTTATGACCGTCAACAGTGACGTGGGAACCAAGTCGTGAGTGCGACGACAGTTTATTAGACGACAAAGTTATTTCGTCTTGCCCTCGTTCACTGCCAAAACAATTTGTTTCGATTTTTCCAGTCTGGAGAAAACAGAACTAACAGCGCAGTTGTTGGTATTATTGATATCGATAGCTTTCTTCAGGTCTGTAGCTTAAATTATTTTCTCCAGAAGTATATTGAGCCTTTGTCTGAAACTTCGTTTCATAACGAACGGTACGGAGAGTTCCTTCCCGACCCTGACAGAGCTCTTGGTATTAAATTATTATTTATTTGTAGTCTATTTACTACTTTTTCATATGGATAAGATAAAACAACATATACTCGTAGTGTACGGGGGTTGCTCCTAATAGAGTGTAAAGCTTCTTTGAACAACTGGGCCCGCTGGAAGTAGTTTTTTTTACGAATAATGGCTTTTAAACTTTGGAGAAGGTTCCAAAAGAGCGGCGTTACTCGAAAACCATTATGAATGAATATAGATAACTGTCATTTGTACGTAGGCTGCTATATATATTTCTGGCCTAGGCAACACTAAGTGTTGCCAGGTGCAATCTGACATTTCCATTGGAAAGTTTGACATTTTTTAGCATAACATCACTCAGAACGTTTTGTCATTTAATAGTGAATTGTTTTGTTTATAGGAAATTAAAAAATTCATCTGGGCCAAAAAATGGAATTAACTCGTGAACATTTTCGTGCGATAAATTTTCACAACTTTCGACGTGGATTATCACGACAAAATTGCATCGATGAACTAAAATCTTTGTATGGCTATGAAGCACCATCCTATAGCACTGTGAAAAACTGGTACAACGAATTCAATCGTGGCCGACGCTCGCTCAAAGACGAATTCTGTGAAGGTCGTCCAAAAACAGCCGTTGTGCCAGAAAACATCGACGCCGTACGTGAACTGATAATGCAAGACCGTCATTTAACATACCTTCAGATAGAAGCATGCCTATGCATTTCTCCCACCAGCATACATTCGATATTGCATGAACACCTGGCCGTAAAAAAGGTTTGTTCTCGTTGGATCCCGCACAATTTGACAATCGCTCAAAACAAGTCTCGTGTGGATTGGTGTAAAGAAATGCTGAAAAAATACGATCGCGGTGCTTCAAAAGACGTTTATAAGATCGTTACAGGTGACGAATCATGAATCTATGCGTAAGAGCCCGAGACAAAACAGCAATCGACCGTGTGGGTCTTCCAAGATGATTCAAATCCAACGATAGTTGTTCGTGGAAGAAGCACTTCGAAGCAAATGGTCGCCTGTTTCTTCGGCAAAACTGGTCATGCGACTGTTCCGCTTGAGCAACGTAGGACGGTCAATTCTGAGTGGTACACCACCATTTGTTTGCCTGAAGTCTTCGGAGAAATTCGAAAAACGAACAAGAGAATACGAATCATTGTGCTCCATGACAATTCGAGCTCTCACACATTGGCTCAAACCAGCGCCTTTTTGACCGGCCAAAACGTCGAATTGATGGCTCATCCGCCGTACAGCCGTGACTTACTTCAAATATATTAAATTTCAAAGGATCCTTTAGAAAATTTGTTAATACAAATGCAAATGCGATCTCTGTTTCTGCAAAAAAGCACAAATTTTGATTTGTGTCTGGCGGTAATGAAATATATTGATTAATCCATTAGATAAAATCACACGCCAACCCTTACTTATCCTTTTCGGATTTTCAAATGAAGTTTTACAAATTTAAAAATTACATATAAATATTTTTTATCTAAAATTCTTAACCTAGCTATCTTTTATGTTTAATTTGTTTTTAACGGCTCACAAGCATCACAATTACGTGCGCGGCATCATTATCTAAAATTACAACTTTGTATGACAAAAGGTTACCGGACGTTATTATCCTAAACTTTAGTCCAATAAACAATTTTTTAAATGTGTGAGTATACAGACGCCTGCCATTCCATTCCATACGATTAAAACATACTTTTATAAAGCGTTTCAGACAATAATGCTTATTAAAATTTTACTACCCTTAATTAAGATTCATTAGCAAATCTAATATGTGTTGTATGTTTGTGTGTGTAATAAAAACTGTTCGAAGTGAATTACGATGTTACGAAAATTTTATTTGCTTACATAATTCATTATTTTTTCTTTTTTCAGTTTGTCTTATTGATATGGCTGAAGGCAGGCTTTTAAGAGGGGTTAATTTATACTAATTGCACTTAACTAATCAACGCCTAAAATATTTGGTAAGTCTTTGAACATTTATAATTCATATACATACAAACATTTGTGATGTGACTTACCTTCCCCTGCTTAAGAATTAAAAATTATCCCGAATTAAAACCCATCATTTCCTTTTTCAAACACAAGTTTTTACACTTTCATTTGCTGACATTTTCATAATTTATTTTCTTACCAAAATTAAAGATATGTGCAATGCTATTTCATAGTATTTGATCTGTGATCAAATCAGATGCACACATAGGCACATACACGCAAATGTAAATATACATATAATAAAGTGGTTGTCATTAAGTCAATTAAGATCTACAAGTAAGACAGACTAAGTGCTTTTCACTCTTTAAAAAAGTCTCTTACAACTTGCATTAATGATTTGTTTAATGAGCTAGCAAATATTTGTATTATATTTAGTTGGAAACATAAAAATAATTGAAGAGGCGAAATAGTCAAGTGAGTGTAAACTAGTCATTAGAGCTTACTTACGGGACGATATTAAATATGATTGACTATGCAAATACTCATCAATTCACTAGTAACTACTAAGCCACATATGCATGCGATCGATTCGAAGCGTTTGGTTACTGGCGAATCGAACAAACAACCCTCATAAATCAAATAGACTATATATATATTGTCTTCCATTACATTCAGCTGGTTAACCTTGTCGTTTACAAGCAATTTTTTTTTCTAAGAGAGCAAATAAAGTCACTTAGGTATATCCCAAAAAATGTGGTATTTAAGCTTTAATCCTGTTCAGAATCGTCTTGAGATTTTTCTCGACCACTCATGATTAATTTCGGCCAAGGAATGTGGGATAAGAGCTTTTTTTGGTAGAGACCAAATAGATATGATATTATATTCTCAACAGCCACCTACTTCAATATTTAAAAAATTAGTAATTAAGATTCCGTACATTTTTAAAGCAAAAACACAAAAAAATCAAATTTAGTAGAAATTGTTTATTATACTTCGAAAGAACATTCTTTGGCATTTATTTTTGAGGATTATCTCTTTCAAATGTTGACCGCGACTACGCCTCCGATGGTCCATTCGTTTAGTCAAATTTTCTATGACTCGTTCGGCATTACGACAGGTAACTGGGAAATGACAAGCATGAAATTCTATTCGAAAGCCAAAATTAAAGCGGTATTGTCCGCATAGTCCTTAAACTTTACATATACCCACAGGAAAACGTCTAATGGTGTTATATCATACGTTCTTTGTGGCCAACGGACCGACCCAAAACGTGAAATTATCTGCTCACCGAAGTGTTCTCTTAATGAACCCGTTAAATGATGCGATGTGTGGAAAGTGGCGCTGTCTTGTTAAAACCAAATTTCACCGAGATCACAAGCTTCAATTTCAAGCATCAAATTGTCAGTTATTATGGCACGATAACGGTAGCCATTGACGGTTGCGTCCTCACCTGCATCATTTTTGTAGAAATATAAGCCAAAATAACAGCTTTTAAATCTCTTCAGGTTGCTCTTTGTCCCAAATGCCGAAATTGTTTTCAACCCATTCAGGCAGAAATAAGCCTCATCGCTGTACAAAATTTATCTCGAAAACGTCGCATATTCTTGGAACTTTTCAAGAGCCCATAGAACGAAGCAATGTCACCTGGGAAGGTGGAGCAGCTTCAGCTCTTCACAAGCTGTATTTTGTAAGCGCTCAATTTAAGATCTCGACGTAAAATGCGCCAAGTCGTTCCATAGTCAGTCCGAGTTGTTGCGTACTGCGCCGAATCGACTCTCCAAGGTCTTCGTGTACACCATCAGCTACGGCTGCTGTATTTTTTTCCATGCGTGCTGGACGTGGTCTATGCGGTCGAATATTATCCTATAATGAATGCTAGGTCTCCAGATGGGTGATGTTGTTGCGAATAGTACGCTCAATAGGCTGATTATGTTGACCATAAATTGAGCGAAGCGCGCGAAACATATTTTTTCGGAACGTGAATTTTCGTAATAAAGTTGAACGATTTGAAAACGTGTTCAGGTGTAAGTCTTTCCTCGATAGAATGCCGAAAAATACTGACCAAATCACGCATGATCTGTCAAAAAAAGGCTACTTGGATCACCCGTTATTTTGACATCGGCTCCTATGAAGACTTTGAGCATCACCAAGGATTGCTAAAACCTTTCTTGCCCGTTGCTTACGGCATTACCTAGGAATGTTTACGTCATCCAAGGTACACGAAACGGAACTTAAGGTCAATATTGGATATAATTAATATGTCTACTGTAACCTCCTACATATCTGCAAGTTTTCTTCAAAACTCTCTGTTTCCTTAAGATTTTGTGATCCAATTGACAAATTAAGGGCTAAGTGTGTGCTTAAAAAAAACGTGTCTTCTTACTTTAGCTTTACTATAATTTATTTTTGATAATATGTATGTTTATAAAGATGTATATACTTTGCACAATTTATGAGATGGCACTGCATGCATACTATGAGACACACATAGAGCTCCTCCACCCGATAAAAGTTGAATGCAAGGTAAATAGAGTAAAAATCTCTTATCTACCTATTTGTTATACTAACCTATATTCTCTTGACTACACGCTTCTTGCGCACATACCATATTAACATACTTATGTAGATGCATATACAAATGTGTACCTAACGGTAATTTATTGTTGTAAAACAATGTCATCATTAAGTACACACTCCACAGGTGACACATTTGCACTTATTTTATATAATATATATGGTTGCTTGGTTGGTTGAAAAGGGTGGTGCATAGCACCTGGTAACTAATTTAAAACTTATCCAGCAACTGGAATTGGTAAAAAAACTGATTCCTGCTATTCAATATATCTTAAGTAGAAATATTGGAGGCCATAGTTTCTGCTCCTTCTCAGCGGGCTGTAGCCCAGTCACTCGCATACATAAGTATTTAATGTTCTAATGTCTCATTATCCTTCGCGTATGCTTTGCATTTCGCTTGAAGGTGGGATCTTAAGGGTTGGTGCCCTGTTATAACCCCTACAATGTTATTAAGCTCTTTTTTTTCCTAGAAGTACTAGCTTTTCGGTCTGCCCACCATCAATACTACCCCAAAATAATTTTATGATGTGCGCTTTGTTGGTTGTGTTCTAAGACATGTTCCAAGACCTGAGATATTTCTTGAGGGTCCATTGCTTGAGAAAACCATTGAAGGAGCTAAATGGTCATACAGTAGTATACATAAAAGAAAATTGTGATGAATTTTGACTAGGGCTTTTCAGCTTCCAACAACACAAATAAGGTTCCAGATTTGTTTTTTTGATTTAATAAAATTTCTTAGATTCGTGATTAATGATTTATTTATATTTGAGGTCAGACTCTACATTAATTTTGGCCTTAGGAAATTATTTCTATGGGATCTGAATCTGACCACCTTGCACCACCACTTGTTATCGCTTAGGGTCTATTAATTCAAATTTTAAAACTAATAATCCAATCCCAAGAAAAAGTCGGTTAAACAAAGATATTAAACCAAACGAATTTGGCTCATGTGAAAAAAAGCATAATTTTCGTGTCAACTATCTAACCGGGTGGAAGGAGATACTCTACAATTGAGCACACTTCAAATAAAGTCATAAAAATATTTTTTAGATGTCATTCATTGGTCCTTCATTGTTATCTTGTTTCATTGTCCTACAATGTAGCTCTTGAGTTTTTGTAGTTCTAACTTCATGTGTGGCGCCAATCGCAGCATTTGTATGTTTGTATGGCATATATTCTTATATATATATACATATGTGTGAAGTAAAAAATAGAGATAAATATTTATTGGTGTCCACTTCACAATTTTTACGACTTTGTTGCTAAAGTGTTGAAAATGCCTGCGGCAAAAACTCGTAGAGTTTTCACTTGATTTTATCTAAAAGCATTAAATTTTATTTCCATATTTAATCTACTGTCAGTGTCATTATCAAGTAAGCTAATAAATTTTATATCCTACAGGCTTATCTTAATAATGCGGAAAAGAGTAATTTTTAATGCACTTAGCAGCGGCTCTTTGAGAATGAGTATATTACGCTCGAGAATTTAAGTTCGTAGAGCTCAAATATTATATTCAGAAAATCATTCTCTCTGTTGATATTCACAAAATACTTCTCTCTGTTGATTTTCACTGCTAACTTTGTTATCGATGTTAGTTCTATTTTATCGCTGGTTTCCAAGATTTAGTAGGCGGAGAATATTTCAGATCATCAGATCTTGTTTCGACACGTAAAGCATTTACTTTTATCTACATGTTTCTGGCAGCAGTAGCTGAGAACACAGCATAGTTTTCGCATTTTTTTCTCGTCTGACAGAACTTCAAACTACGTTCTGCTTACGTTCTTTGAATTTCCCAATGTTTCGAACAAATTTTACTTACTTTCAGATACGTGGGCTACCTTTTATATTTCGGCATTTGGCAACATTAGTGTTGCAAACTAGAAACTCACACTTTTATCGTAAAGTTTAACATCTTTGATGGTAACTCTGAACTCTTTGACATACCAGCGCTATTTGTGTTGTTTACAGTCACTTAAAACATTCTTCTTTCCCCAAAAAATGGCATGAAATCCTGAAAATTTTCGCTCGATTATTTTTAAAACTTTAGACGTGAATTAACTCGTCAAGAGTGCATCGATGAACCTAATTCAATTTGTGACGATGAAGCTCCATCAAGGAACAGTGTTTACCGATGGTGTGGGGAATTCAATCGTGGTCGTAGTCCACTCAAAAATGAACTTCGGATAGGTCATTTTAATTAAGTTTTTGTTTCCGATAACCACTTGTATTGATGCTGTGCGAAAATTATATTGCAAGATTGTTATGTTACCTATCGCCAGATTGAGAAAATTATGGAACTAGCATACACGCTCGTGTCCATTGGTGATGAATCGAGGATTTACGCGTATGAGACCGAACGTAAACAGCAGTCGACTATATGGGTTCTTCAAGATGTGTCGAATACAACAAAAGTACTTCGCGCATGAAGCACCTCCAAGCAAATGGTTGCCTGGTTTTTGAAACAACTGGATTTATCGCAACCTTATCACTAGAACAACGCAGAACAATAAATTTTAAGTGATACACAACCATTTGATTGCCAGTTGTCTTTCAAGACATCAGGAAAACCAACCGCAGAAGATGGATCACTCTTCACTACGACCATGTCTCACACATAGACTGAAACAACTGCATTTTTCAGCACTCAGAACATCGATTTGATGAGTCATCTTCCATATATGTAGTCTTGACGTGGAACCGAATGGCTTTTTTTTTATTTCCATACGTAAAAGTTAAGCTAAGAGTTCAACGATTTTCGACACTCTAAGAGGAGGTTGATGTGTTCAAAAGGCATGTTTTGGAGATACCTCAGTCAAAATGGCAAAAGTGCTTCGACAATTGGTTCAAACACATGCAAGACTACATAGATCTTTATTGAGAATATAAAAAAAAAATAATAAATTTGTTTTTGTTCTAGAATCCCGAAATATAACCTATGTACATTTGCTTATGCCCAAAAAAGGGACGTAATTGTGAAAACAATGAAGGCGTATACCATTAACATCTGACCAAAACCGAAGTTGTCAAGCTTCTCTTTTGCAATTTATACTCGACATTATTTTTGTAAAAGGTTCGGATCTTTTGATACGAGTTTAGCATTGACATGAAGTTTGTCAAAAACTTTAACCAAAATGTGCTGAGTTGATCCGTAAGAGATGTTCGGATCCCCTACTATCTGTCTAATGCCAACACGATGATTTTAAAGCTATTCCATGACCTAGTACTAGAACCGAACGTTTTGCGTTAATACTAAACACATCGATAGTATAAATATAACATATGTGACCTGGTCTACGAAAAGAGGGCTTAGGTGTCAAAAAAAATAAAAAAAAAAAATAAAAAAAATATAAAAAAAAAATTAAAAAAAAAAATGATTTTTTGACACTTAAGCCCCCTTTTCGTAGACCAGGTCACATATAGATTGTAGCTAGCTTTGAAAATTTTAGTTTTGAAACTTCAACTCAACTGGATAGGGCATGATTAAATTTCAATTATCTTTTTATTATAGCCTGAATAGCGTGTAGGAGCTATTAGGGTTCGAAAAAAGTCACCTTAAAATTTTACATGGCCATTTTCTCGCAAAGAAGCTACCAATTTATTAAACCTCCATCCACCACATCCTATAACTAGCTGCCAAACAAACTGAAGAAACTTGGCACGGATTTTTATTCAAGTTTGCGGGACAATCTCTGAAGAAATTGTTTAGATCGGACCAAAGTGTATTCAACAAACTGAACTAAGTATATGACATTTAATTTTTCTTTACGCTTATTTGACATGAATGTTGTCATTGACTTAACCCTTACATTTATTCAAAAATTCAAATTCGGAAATTCAAAAGTAAGCAAATTTCAAAACGAAAAACAATATTTTTTTAAATAACTGAATAAAATGCCGAATACTTGTGGCCTATGCAAAACAACTCATGGAAGCAATCTACCAATGTTTTGTGCTCCAACTGACAAATCGCAACGGAAGGAGTGGGAAAAAGTATGTGGCTTACAACTCAGTTTGTCATCGAGAATATGTGGGCTACATTTTAAGGCGGAGAAAATAAAAGAATCTCCCCTTAAAAGAAGACGACTAATCCCCGATGCAATACCCTCATTAAACTTACTTCCCAATCTTCAGAAAAAAAGTAAGAAACTCTCATATTTTGATAAATAGAAATTTTACGTTTTTACTATTGATTAGGTCCAAGACAAACTTTATTTATCATATATATGTATGTAAAGCAAGTGGCTTCATATTGTTCAAGATCAAAAAAAAAAAAAACACACACGGGTTAATATAAACAAATACATGAATTGTTTACTATTTTATTGTCAAATAAGCGTAAGTCAAATACTTAGTTCACTTTGTTGAATACACTTTGGATCGGACTACTTCAGCATATAACTGACATACAAACTGCTCTGTGAAAATCAACTTCTTGTATGGAATCTCCCGTATTTGTGAAGGGTATTACAATTTCGTTGCCACCGAAGTTAACTTTTCTTCTTGCTTTTTTTAATTTTTCCTAACTTACTTATTTCTATGCTGGTGGCTATGTTGGAATTCCCTTACAGCTATTTAAAACCAATTGCGCTCATCAACAACAACACCTCTTTTGTAAACACTACAACTACATACATACATGTAACAACAACATACTATATGAAGTTGTAATTATGTTGCATATCTATGTATATATGTATGTATGCCGATACTAACATTGACGTTGTTATCGCAGTTGCTGTTGTATGGCGCCATCACATCAAAGAACTCCACAATTATCGCATGCAATTATTTAACAATTATAAAGTATTTACTCTGCGCATGAGCGTATTTATGTGCTGCATTTACATATACAAGTGCCATTATATATATGTACATGTATATGTGCAGTTGTATTCACCTGCAATGCAATCGGACATTGGCAACAGCGACACACTTTTGAGGCAAAAATAAAAATTATTTTATGTAAAGAAGCCAGTTGAAGCATTAGGGTGCGTCTTACAGACTTAATATAAATTGTGGGCAAAATATTGTTTTACATATGTAACAGTGGCGTCTAAAATTCCACAAATGTTGTTGGATGGCTTTAAAATGAGGCTAATCGAGATAGTTGACATCCTGTAAATATAAAAGAAACATCCTGGGCTTAGCATTTATCAATATTTAAGACAATGAAAACCTGCGCTCTCGATTGTGACTATGAGTGGTCAATAATGGTCAAATGGCACGTTCAGTGTATTCTGCATCCATGATATTCCAGCGGTCTGGCATTCAGCACTCCTTTTTATATCCTGCAGAGGTTATATTAAGTTTGCCACGAAGTTTGTAACACACAAAATAGTCGTGTAAACATATGTAAATTTCCAGCATGACGAGTTGAGTCAATTTAGCCATGTCCGTCTGCCCGTATATCAGTATATACGCGAACTAGTTTCTCATTTTTTCAGATATCGCTCTGAAATTTTTCATATGGCCCTTTCTCTCTCTGAAAATGCTCAGATGTAATACACTTATGCCAACGATTTTTCATAAGCACTTTTTGGGATGCCATTCTCCTTTTGCTATTTTGTTTTATCTCTTCGATCGATTAAAGACATATTCCACGGAGCGGTAATTTAACTTTGGAAAACTCGAAAAAATCACACGAACCCAAATCAAGTCAATACGGTGGTTGATCCATGATATGCATTGCGTTTTTGGCTTTAAATTCGGCCGCAATCTTGGCCATCTCTCTAAAACTTCCCTAACGATTTTCAATTAACATATTCTTTTATATTTTTTCTTTTAAAAATGTAATCACCCTAATGTTTAGTGGAATTTAATATGTGGGTATTTACCAACCAATTGCATTTAGGCGCCTCCGGTCTTCGTAACAAGTGCAATGCGGCAGTGCCAAAATTGTGGCAAGTGGCAACTGGATGAACATTCACATGTAATCACATAATTATATATTTGTGTACATATGTATGTATATATACATATAAACATATATGTTATGTGTAGCGGAACAGCGCCTAATAACACCATACAAATTACAGTTGTACATTCGTCGGGGAACATAATAATTATACAATACTTAGCACGTGCGCAGTCTGTATATACGAGTATGCATCTATATACGAGATAATTATAGTTTCAATTACAAAGTCCAGGAAAGTTCAGAAATGAATTTAATTTATATGAAATTAATTTGTTTCTGATATGAAAAACCACCCGACTCAAAGGTAAGCTGTAAAAAAGAAGGTGAAAAGGAAATCGATTATTTTAAGCCCAGTGCTCTCAATTCCAAATACTGCAAAACTATTAATATTGTATTTTTTCAATAAATAAATATTACCAGCAAATATTAGACATTTAGATATCATTAATAAAAATTATGATATTGGAACCAAGTATATATTACATAACCTTGTTGATAACAGTCACACTAAGGTTTGCTGAAACAAAAAGTTCGCGATAATAAAGTCGCTCGCTCTCTCTCTCTCTCTCTTTACATTGCAATACAATTTCAAATCAATAGAGATTAGAAAGAGTTCTTTAAATGGTACCAAAATGTTTAATATCGCGTCAATCGTTCGCCCTTTTTGCAATTACTATTTCAAGTGTAGCCAGCTCTTTCTCCACCTGATCTTTCCACGGGAGTCTTCCTCCCTTTGCTTCGCTTCTCTAGCGGGTACTGCGTTGAATACTTTCAGAGCTGCAGTGTTTTCATCCATTCAGATGGCATAACCCAGTCAACATACACGCTGCCTCTTAATTCGCTGAACTATGTCAATGTCGTCGTATAACTCTTACTACTCATTGTTTCATCGAATACGATACTCGCCGTTGCCTATGCGTAAAGGACCATAAATCTTTTTCAGAATCCTTTCCTCGAAAACTCTTAACGTCGACTCATCAGATATTATCATTGTCCATGCCTCTGCACCATCTAGCAGAACGAGGACGATGAATGGCTTGTGAAATTTGATCTTTGTTCGTCGAGAGAGAACTTTACTTCTCAATTGCCAACTCAGCCCAAAGTAGCACCAATTGGCAAGAGTTATCCTGCGTTAGGTTTCCCCCAGTCACCAGTCCAGAGCAGTATGGAAGCTCAACTGGTAGTAGTTTCGGCTACGAGGTCTGACCGGAGACTTAATTCTGGTACCACGGGGAGCAGGAGCCCTTGGAGGTAACTCTAACCTACTGATGTGGACTGGCCCCTCGGGGAGTATCGTGGTGGTTGTGGTTGAAACCCACGGAAGAGGTTTTAGATGGGCCTCGAACTCGACCAAGGTGGTTAGTGTGTCCATTCCACACTGCCAATTCGTACTGAAAATGCTTAGCATTCTCAGGGCGCTGATCAACGCATTGATTTGATCCGCTGTGCTTTTGAGCGCCGTGGAGTAAAGCTGTCGTCAGCACGTAAAACACACCGGACGTTGTCAACAGTGACTTGAGAGCCAAGTCGCGAGTACGACGACTGTTTGTTTGATAACAAGAGATATTTCGTCTTGCCCTCATTCACTGCCAGACCCATTTGCTTTGTCCAGTCTGGAGAAAGCAGAACTAAGGGCGCATTTGTTAAGGCCAATGGTATCAATATCATCGGCATACGCCAGCAGTTGTACACTCTTATTGAAGATGTACCTGCTCAAGTTCTGCAGCTCGAGTTATATTATCCAGCATCAGATTAAAGAAGTCGCATGATAGGGAGTCGCTTTGTCTGAAACCTCTTTTGGTTTCGAGCGACTCGGAGTGGTCCTTCCCAATCCTGATGGAGCTTTTGGAGTTGCTCAACGTCAGTTTACACAGCCGTATGAGTTTTGCGGGGATACTTTATTCAGACATCGCGTCATAAAGAAAGGTGTCAAAAGCAGCTTTAAAATCGACGAAGAGGTGGTGTGAGTCGATCCTCTTTTCAAGGGTCCAAGACTTGACGCATGGTGAATATCTGGTCAGTTGTAGATTTTTCATGCCTGAAGCCACACTATTAAGATCCAATCAGTTTGTTGACGGTGGTATTAAATCTTTAATAGAGTATGCTTGATAGAATCCTATATGCGATGTTGAGGAGGCTTATGCTTATAACATGGTAGTTGATGCAGATTTTGGGGTCTCCCTTTTTTTGAATTGGACGGCGCATACGACTGGAGTCGTCGGGCATGCTTTCGTCGAACATATTATACGAAGAATGTGATGCATGCTCCTTAACAGTTCTTCGCCGACAGTTCTAGCCCTGCCGGCAACCTATTTGCTTCCACCGCTTTGTTGTTCTTCAGTCGGGTCACTACTATTTGAAGTTCTTCATGGTATAAGTTATTCCTGGGAATTAGAATGTCCGCTCTATCGTCATCGATTGGGCGATCGGGTTCACCATCTCTTGTTGTTAAGTTTTTACTGCCATTCAGCAAGTTGGTCTCCAACCCTGTTTCCTCAATAATTTCAGTATGCTCTGGGCATCGGTCACTAAATTACCTCTGGCTGTTCTAGAAGAGTATGCTGCGGTCTTGAAACTTTCTGTTAGTCGCCGCATCTTTTCATAGAATTTTCGAGCATTACCCTGGTGGTCCGTTATCGTCGAGTGTGACAAAAGAGCAAAAATAAATTGAATACATAATTTTGCACCGACTTCTCGAAGGATTCAGGATTAGATCGCTAAACGGCCTCAACTCATCACGCTGATTATTTATATAAACATGTTTTATAGAGTCTCCGACTTTTCCTTGTAGGTGTTATATACTTCATTACAAGCTGAATATATCCGGTTCAAGGCATAAAAATATGAATAAATTAATAAATTATTTATATTTATTCCTGAAAACGTGTATCAAATCGAAAATTCAATTGCATTACACACATTATGTAAATATCTAACAGGTGATTTTGCTTTTTCTCATGGGATTACCAGCAACTTTCATATTTAGAAAATTTTCACATTTAGATATACTACGAAGTAACATTTTCGAGTAAACTCATTCATAGGCATGAGTAATGAAGGAAATATTTTAAATGTGCGCTCACACCTCAACTGTTTGAGCGTTAAAGCGACTTTCTTTCATTCACCCTTTAACCTTGCAAGTCACGCTTTTGCAATTATATACATAGCGTACATATTTACATATGTATAGATGTATGTATATACATATGTACTTGTATATGTGAAGATTATATGAGCAGATGTTCACTTGCCTATTTCTTGTATGTGCGTGTGTGTGTGTGAGATTTGCTTGCATAGCTAATTGAAAAATGCATACCCGCAGTGCCTTTCAAACACTTTTCTCCGGTGGTTTTCCCCTACCCCATTTCCTTTATGCTTTGTGCCATTCGTTTGCATTATTATTATGTTGCAAAAACGTTGCGTCCTTCTGGCTCGCCAATCCTGCCAGTGCAACAATCAACAGGTGCCGCCCATGCGCGTGTGCGTATGTATATCTGGGTGTGTGAGTGTGTGTGTGTGTGCAAGTGGCTTGTTACTCTGTCAAGGTGCATTTATGCGAGTATGCATTTCGCCGCAAGCTGTTTTCCCTGTTTTTCTTTTCAATTTTATCGCTTTGTTTTGCATTTTGCTGTCTCACAACTGCCTACCTGTTGCCATAATTTGATATGTTGATGGCAAAGTGTAAATTAATCGCTTCAGCACCCTTTACCGGCTTCTGCTATCCCCACGACCACACTGCTGGCTCGTTTATCGCCAATTGCTAGCTTCTGTACTCGTATGTATATACTTCTTGCACTTCTTTTTTCTTGTAGACTTCTTAAAGCAATTCGTTCCACCTGTTTGCCGTCCAAAGCCGTCGATAGGGGTGCAAATTTAATTAGCTTTAATTCACTAAGTCACCTTACTTTATTACTTTATGGAGTCTATAAATACTGTTGGAAGCTCACTGCAGCTTTTGGCACTTCTTATTATTTTTTCTAGAGCAGGGGATTTGTAGCACAATTTTAATGCTTGGCTTCCAAGAAAAATTTGCATTCACATTGGTTATTAAAAGGTATTCAGTTAAACCTTGCCGAAAATATTTAAAGACTTTTAGATCTCTGCAAACAAATTTACGAGCCTTTTATACCAAGATCATAGACCAAATATCTACTTCACAATGTTTCTATTTGAAAATAAATAACCTGCAATGTTCCGAGTAAAATTCCATAAGTAAAATATCCTAAAACATCTCAAAGCTCGCGGCATAAAAGGAGATATTCAAGAAAGTAGTGATTCCGTCGCCATTGAAAAAATCTCGGAAATATCTCTAAATTTATCATTTGTGGCCGTTGCTAAAAACTGTCCACCATATTACGAATCTTTTGTGCCCTCTTCTGAGTCACTTAACCTCAGCAAATTGATAAATTCTAATTGCTATTGAACCGGCAATTCATGTTATATAAGCGCTTCTTGAGCTTACAATGGCCAGTTTAGAGGAGGACAAATAGCCTGAGTTTATCCCTTGGGAAGTTGATTACATATTTAACCCTTTTAAGACTGTAACCACCCATTAGCAACTTAGCATAGCGCATACCTAGGAGTTGTTGCGAATACCTCTCCTTAGCCACTGCTTTATCTTTGCGGAGCAGCTCCTTCATGGTATGGGGACCGACCGCAATGAAAGGTTTTGTCGGTGTACCACTTGGTTGTACTATCTCTAAGCAGTAGCTCGTGTGTGGAATCATTCCATTTAGCCTTTCTTCCGAGGGTAACCTTGAACCTTCTAGTGAAGTTTACACTTTTGGTAATGCTGTCCCTTGGGAGAAGAGCCACTGGTAATTTGCCACTTAGATCCTTCATGCGTTGGGAAGAGATTGCCTAACCTCTGCCAAATCCTTGTGGTCTCATTTGGATCAGTCTGTGTTTGACAACCTGATTGATTACTATGTGAAGTGGTGAGAGATCCAGCAAGACTTCAAATGCCGCCGTCGGACATGTGCGCATGGCACCCGACTGCGATGCTTTCGAGGCGCAAGTCAACACTTCATAAGTGAAAATCGGTCGCACAATCATGGTGTACAACCACCTGATTGCAAAATCTAACAGCTAGACGATTGCACACCATAAGTGCTTTCGTAGCTTTGACCATGATCAGATCAACATGCTGCTTCCTTCTCAGAGTTCAATCCAGCGTTAAACCAAGATTTATGATTCCTGAAGGACTGCTCAGGCAGAGACCTGTGCCTCGTAAACGGGACGATGGTCATCTTGGAGGAATTGATGGTCAGTTCAACTCCTTTGCACCATCCCTAGGCTGGCTCTAATCCCCTTTGTACGATATCGCAGAGTGTCTCGGTAGCATTGCATAAAAATATTTCATTCCGCAGCTAAAAAGCTTGGGTTCGATCCAATTTTCGCACTGAACTAAGTTTTTTCTAAAACACGGTTGTCAGACTTTCGAGTTAAAATCTCGCATTTAACGAAATTACAGGCGGTTAAAGGTTGTGATAGATGTTTGCGTAGTGAAGCAACTTCGAGAAACCGTACAAGCATAACGGTATTGAGTACTGAACTTTCACAAATTACAAATGAAATCTCTTGCAATCCAAAAGCCCCAGTGCTATTTTAAAGATTCTTAGTCAAAAATGAGATCTTAAACCTTCGAAAAGCTTTCTAACTAATAAATAGAATGAGAAAAGGGGTCGATTAATAACCAAAAAGTATAGCACAAGATCGTCTTGAGTACTGCTAAACCACCGGAAAGGCTGTGGACTATAAGCCAGCAACAAACCGTGGCATTTTATTACATCACTGATAACAGAGTTCTTTATGTCGAAGTTTTCTAGTAATTTCTTAGCAAACTGTACCGAAATTAGCAACGACCTAACGGCTTAAGTGCATTTATGCTGTACAACATTACTTCGTTAGCAGTAAATTACTTGCCATTTATTGCTCGCCTCTAATTCCCACTGTGATTTGCGAAAAGGACCTCGAAACACACAAGATTTTGTGCATTACTCGAAACAGGATGTTTGTCTGTTGCATTTGTTGAAATAACAAACAAAGGTAAAGAAGATTTGCGACGCGGACAGGCAGACCAATGGACCACAAGGACAGGTAGGCATTACAACAAAAGCGAATTTCGGCACAAAGGTAAAATAAATTCGGTTAGCATAGGCATTGTAGAAAACAAAGAGAATCGGTATCATTTCGGAAAACAAAAGTAAGCAAATTTAGGTAAATGCAGTGCGCAGTCGCAGATAACAAACAGTACGAACATTCGTGTGCACTTATCACAAAAGTAAACACCATTTTTTATGTGCCCTGCTGGAATACTGAGAAGAGAGTTTGCATCGGAGAGATATGTATGTATGATGTGCATTTTTTAGACACGTAGTTTCCATGAAGAAATAAAACGCATGCAATTTAATGTTTTAGACGAAAATTAGCTTTAATTTAATAATAAGTGTTAGCAATCATGTTTTAGAAATGATTTCTGGCAAGTGACCGCCGTGGCTGGGTCGAATAATTTCTAACCGAGAGAGAGAGTTTTTGACCACTTTCTGCAGAAATTGGAGACGGACGTCAGCAATAATGCACCGAATATAGTATTAAGATTAATAAATGAGGAATGCACCGCGACCTTAGGTCTATTGTGCCCTGAATATAGTATTATCTTCCAAGACGTCTATCGGGCTTGTCAGCGCAAACAAGCGCCTTCGCATAGCCCCACAAAAATTGTTCAGCGGTGTAAAATCTCGACAACCCTCCTCATTCTATTTATTAGTTAGCAAGCTATTCGATAGTTTAAGATATCGTTTTTGACTAACATTCTTTATACAAGCCCTCGGCAATCTTGTTGGTAGCAAACGGTAACCACATCATCATCTTTTAATTCAGGCACAAAAAAACGTTAATCATAACTTTATAGCGTTCCCCTTTGACTGTAACATTATGTAAAATTTTTCAAGAAATAAGGACCAATGATTATCTCTGCTCATAGAGAAGACCAAACAGTCATCTTTTGAGGAGGTAACGGTGTCTCAACAATGGCTTGTGGATTATTATCACTCCAAATAAGACAATCTTGTTTATTAACGACCCTTTGAACCACAAGTGAGCTTCATCAATAAACAAAACTTTCTCGTGAAAATCGGGATTGGTAGCCATCTAGTTTAGGGTCCATTCCACTGCCATCTAATTTAGGGTCCATTCCACTGCACCCTCGATTTGCTTGTTAGTCGTTCAGATTCAATTTTTACACGAGTTGGATATTGTAAGCCCACAAACCAAGATCCTTTCATAAGGTCTTCCATAAGGTGGATAGTCATAGCTCCTAATGCTGCGCGCGAAGACGGATAAACTCATTCGGGCCATCTTCTATACTATTCTACAAAGCGGCAATATCGGTTTCGGTGCACACTACAAGGTGTCGCTGATTTTTACCATTATTTTCATAATAAATTTTCACAATTTGCAAACGCTGTTATCCAATAAGTCAGTTCGTTACGAAATGGCAAGCCGAACGGAGTATAAATGAAGTAACAGCTCTCAAAAAGACCAGCTCTGAAAAAAGTATTGCCACATTGAAAACCTCACGGCTAAAATCAGCACAGAAGGTATAAATTCCTCCCCGATTAAGGGGTTACATGGGTTTCCTCGGCTAAAAAACTGTGAAAAATTCGAATAATCGAAAAAAATCCTTCGTCCAAGTCTTTAAGAATTGTATTTCAAAGACCTGTGAAAAATTTCATGAAGATCTATTGAATAGTCCTCGAGAGATCTTTCCAACCGACTTCAAAATCAGTTTCAATTTCAAGTGCACAAGTTCTCAAGGCTATATCTCCGAAACTATTACTCGAATCAACTTGAAAATTTAAGACAATATTTTAGAAGCATTGTTGAATTGAATCCCGTAAACTCATGTAATCCCTAACATCAATTTAACTATATAGACTACTTCTGTAGGAAGGCTGATGCCAAAAATTACACCAAAAGTGACCAGTAGTCGTCAAAAATTTAGGATTTCGGACGAAAGGGTTACAGCATCCACAAAATGATGTTGAAAGACAGTAAAATAGAGATAATTAACATGCTAGAGATTTCTCATAAAACATTTTTGTAGTTCTTTGAAACCTGTGTCACATGTCAATAGAACTATTGAATAGTTCAATGAAAAGAATAGACAAATTTTTACGTATTATATATGCAACCACCTCATTTTTCGGATCTATCCCTAGAATATTATCTCTGTCATTTAATCTCATATATCGTTTCACAAACTGTATACTAATTATTGGTATTTCTTCGTTTCTTGGAACCCACTAAAATCGTTGAAGAACAAATCTTAAGAATATTCGACAAAGAATATGATTGTTGCCTGCTCCATCCAAATTTCGAAATCTGTCGTGACTACAGGCAGTTATTCCTTGAAAAAAAGTTTGACTACATACATTTTCCTGCAGGGTTTCTGTATCTCTGAGCATCACATGACTGCTGCAGCAATTGAAAGGAGTTTACTACACTTCCTTTGAGTATTATTTTTTTTTTTTTGGTAATTCTTGGAAGTACAACAGATGAAATGGGAACCTGAAGACGTTTGCGAAAAACATAACAATACTCTGCTTTCTTACATATGTACATACCTACATATGAATGTATTTATAATTTCGGAAATTTGCAAATCAACATAGACAATATGTCCATATGTATACAAATGAGTGTGTGCAATCGCAAACAACCCCATATTACTTAACGTGCAAACCAGGTGTCTGTTGCAGACTTTGTGGCAAGCAGATTACACTGCAAACACATACACAAACATACCTACTTATGAATATATAATTATTACATACATATAATTTTACACAATTGCAAATTCGTTAGGACGCAATACTTTTGTAATGGAAATTTTTATGAACATTAAATATTGTATTTATGTTTTTTTGTGTATATATGTACATACATACATATATGTATAATGAGGTAGGCACCTAGCTCTCAAGTGGTTATTTGTTTAGCATAGTGTACAGTTGTCACAAATTGCTAAGCATTTTATTTCTGTAAGACCATTAAACAGCAGGAGCTCATCTGAGCTGGACATGCTCATAAAACAGGTAGTACCTGGAGTGCCACTACGCCACGCACACACACATACAAATGCATACTTACATAGGTACAAATATACATTTAAGTACTTACACATGTTTTTAAGTACTTTCTCGAAATCTTATCTCTCCGCTGGGTTGAGTGCTGTCTAAGGATATCGTTCGAGCGTTAAGCAGCTGTCAGCAAAGCAAACCTAAATGCAATACTACACTTACAAATGTAAATACATTTGAGTATTAGCAAGCAAATAACTGTTTTCACATATCTATCTATTATTATCCTTGGCTGGATTATGGAAATATTCCGTTTGGCTGTCTGTGTGTTCCACAATGTTTGTGGAATAAAGGAGGAGTTTGAGATTACTTTATGGTTATGCTTTTATATACCAAAATCTTTATGAGAAGAAGTAAAGCATCAATCTTTCTTGGTTGTCCGAAACTTTTTTGCCGCGTAAATTTCTACATTCGTTTGGAAATACAATAGTTTTCACCTTTGACATTCTCTTGGTTGCGATGCGGATCTTCGCCTTCTGCTACTTAAATCTTCAATTATTTTTTTCCTTACATAAGTTCTCTAGCTTCGTAGATTCAGCGCTTCAGCGTCCTGGTACACACCATCAATTCATATAAGTTTTGGTCTGCCTCTGCTTCTACATCTGAGAATTTGCTTAGGAAAATAGTTTTCGTTGGCGCGTATAATACGGTCAGTCCGCCGTAGCCTATTGATTTTAATTGTTGTTATAAAATCGGGGTGCTTATACAAAGTCTGTTGCTCACGGTTATACCGCTTCCTCCATAAGCCATCTTCGCAAATATCTCCAAGAACACCTATCGTTCAAAGAATTCTAGCTTATTTTCGTTAGCTTTGCATAAGGGTCAGATTTCGTTCATGTGTAATCATCCTAACTGCCGAAGAAAGCCTTCAGTTAGTTGCGGAATCTTCACTAAAGACGATATACATAAGTATGTCTAACTGAGAATCACGAATAACGTATGAGCAAGTCACATGACTAGGGTCACAGCTCATATAAACCAAATTTTAATAAAGATTCGATCGGTTATGGGGTCACCAAGTGCCTGAAAAGTGTTTCAGTTGGTCAAGTTTCCACTTCTTTAAATGAATGAATGCTAACGGTTCAAGTCCTCATACAAATGATTAGCTGATAGCTGAGTAATGGATGGTAAAGTTAAGCATGACACACCGGCCTATTGAACCGACTACGAGAAACTAAAGCCTCAACTATTCACAGTTTGTGATTCAAACAATAAATTCAATGAACAATCCTATGAACTAGTCTCGAATCGATCATATTTGCCAAATCAGTGAATAGCTAAAAAATATTTCAGCCAAATGAGGCGGTCAACACTGAAATAGATTATGTTTTGAAGGCGTCGAGACTTTACCCTATCGAACCGGTAACGAAATGTTAGAGAACCTTTTCATATGATATAAATACATTACTCTAGATGAAGAATATATTGAAAACTACAGCCATATCATTCAAAAGTGTGTTATTTCATTGACAGCTCATGGAGTTTCATCCCATCTTGAATTTATATTTTGATATAATAGAGCACATTACTCACAACTTGTTTATGACATGCTGATTATGAAGCTTCTTTCAACTGGGTTACGAATTCAAAAGTAAAGCCCTCTTCCTTCGAATAAAATTATTCATAAATCCCTCGTCACACTATTTGTATTGCTAAAAATGTTGGGTAGACTTACTACTATGACCAAAAAATAGTAAGACTATGTTAATAACTTTAAAATTCTTAATTTATTCTTCAAAATCTATCTCCTCAAAGTAGTCCCGCAACAGTTGTTAAAGTCAATTTCCGGAATAGCCTGCAATGCGCGTAGCGATTCACGTTTAAAGTATTCAGTTGATCCAAAACAGTTTTCCGGAGCGATCATTTAAGTTTGCTGAATACCCAGAAACCACAAGGAATTCGGAGTGCACTACACCTCGATAATCGTAGACCGGCTTCGTGATTTTTTCGGCTTCGGATCACCTTTGTCACAATATTTGGCCTTCAGATCGTCTGTTGTTGTTGTTTTTTAAGCGGTTATTCAATCCCGGTTAGGATAGCGATGATTATCTCTAACGGTAGGCCCAAGAAACGTGCTGCTTCAACGGAGTCGGACCAATAGAAAAAGGGTGTCAGATGATTGGGGTGGGCAGGGCAAGCAAAGAGGTTGCCAGTGTCATGCGGAAACTCTTTGCACGCGGGACATACATAAGTATGTTGGATATGTCGGGGTCTATTCTGGACAAGTAGGAGTTTAATCTGCTACAATATCCAGAACGAACGTTTCTTGCGGCAGCTCTAGCTCTCCGTCTGCAATGGGTGGTGATTTGACTCCAAAAACGCTATTCACTGGAAGCGAGTCGGTGAAGGTGTTGACAGCTCCGCTGTGAATGGCGGTCAATGCTTGTGGGAAGTTAGTTGCTCCCGGTCCGGTGCGGATTGTTCGATGTCTTCGACGTAATTGAGAAAAGACCTCTTGATGTTCCTACGAAGCGGTTTCGCACCAAGCAGGTGACTGCAGGGATGATTTGAAAAGGAGTTCATTATGCTCCTTAACTTTGAGCGTAAGTATCTCACTGTGCAGATGTTCAATGGGAGACATCAAGAGGCATTATGTCGTGGTCCGGAGTGCAGTGTTCTGAAAAGTCTATAGCTTCTTCATCTGCGTTCCACTTCATCCAGGTGACCGTATTGATGCGGCTTAGTTGAGGAACGGCCGGCCGATTGCCTCGTAAGTTACCAAAAATGTTTCTTTGTCTTTTCCTCTTGTGCTGCCAGCTAGCGACTTGAAAATTGCCTTCAGAATGTTAAAATAAATTTCCGGAATAGCCTTCAATGCGCGTAGCGATTCACAATTAAAAAGTCTTGCTATTTTTGCCCACAGTGGTATTTAGTGTTTAAAAGAAAAATGCTGGGAAAGATGGATGTTGGATAATGAACTGTATGAACTTTATAAAAAGTCGACTTTAGCTTTAGTATATCATCGAATTTCGATACAAAACCGGCAAATCTGACATTAAGAAATCTAGAGAAGGCTTTCTTTGCGTTGAAAAATCAAGTACAAACAAATTGTGAATTTGACGGATGGTGGATTCTGCCAGAAACACTGATATCGTTACGGCGAAAATCAAACTGACGTAGCATTATATGTAAATTTATTTCATAATTTCTAAAAATATATGTCTTTTCCGCTTGTGTTGTTAAATTCCTGACTGCTGAAGCCAATAAAACCACCAAAGTTTTCACGGTTTTCCATTTCTTTATTTCTTCAATTGTTTCATTCAATATTTTCAACCAAACTTTCATACCTCTTTTCAATAATGCGTTTTCCTATTTTTTTAGTAATCGCTTTTTGTTGTTATTTATTCATATGTGGCTGTCTAATAATCATTTATTATGCATAAAAATTACACGTTTTCATATTTAATATTTATGCGTTGTAATAAATTACGCGTTGAATTTAGAATTCGAAACCAAGCAGCTTTTCCATATCTAACGCTTTCCGAAAGAAAACTCATCAAAAACAATGCAAAAAGAACTTTCCGCCAAACTAATTAAGAAAGTTTCACATATATTAATTTTATGTTTATCTTAACTCATATTTATCAACGCCAAATGGCAACAGTATCAACGAAATTTTTTATACATATGTATGTGTGTAATATATTTATGGTATATAAATAGAAATAACTTAATTTAATGAGAAGCTCATAAATTATTGCATAAAGAGGAGATAAGGAACTAACGAGCATCAAATCGTTGTACGAAATAAGTTTTAGTACAGCGTTTTTCTGAAAATATACATATACAGTATGTAAATAAATATGTGTATATTTATGTATTAGTGTTTAGCACTATGTAAAATTTTTGCCTGTGAAGAAACCTACAATTTTAGCTGTGATACTAGTAGAATTATATGGGTTTCCAGATCTAATCTTTAACTACTTTCTTAATTTCAATTCCAATATGTTTAATACTATGGTATAATAACCGAGGAGGAAGTAAAAAAAATTAAAATTCGAAAATTGAAAATTCGAAAATCGAAAAATCGAAAATCGGAAATAGAAAGTTTTTGAAGAACTAATATCGAATTGTTATTGTAAAGTACTGAAAATTCGAAAATCCGAAATTGAAAATTCGAAAATCGAAAGTTCGAAAATTGAAAACTCGAAAATCGGAAATAGAAAGTTTTTGAAGAACTAATATCGATTTTTTATTGTAAAGTACTGAAAATTCAAAAATTGAGAATTCGAAAATCCGAAATTGAAAATTCGAAAATCAAAAGTTCGAAATCGAAAATTCGAAAATTGGAAAGTCAAAAATCGGAAATTTTGAAGAACTACTATCGATTTGTTATTCTAAATATTATCTAGTATGTTCGCCATTTATATTTTATTTTAATTTTAGCAACCATCTTCCTCATCTCATTATAAAAGACGTCTATGAGAGTGCGGGGCCTATGAGCTCGCTTTGAAATGTGCCTCTAACCAAAAATTGGGATTAAAACAAGGAAAGTCATAATGCTTTATTTAGGTTGATTGCAAATTGGTGTTGGTTTTAAACACCGTCGTAATATGAGAAAAATGCATATTTAACACAAATTTGATAATGGATCGTAGTGTCTTGGTAATGGATCCGATCTTCAGAGACCTCTTTAAAGACAACAATAATCCATGCCATTGGGACGTAGTGTCTTTATGAATTTCTCGATCAAAATGTTGTAACTACTATGGAATGTCTTTTCAATGCATTCTGTGCTCACTATCCACCATTTTATGAACAGATGAGGCGCAGGGATACTTCCAGCATTGACAACAGGAGTTTATTTAGAATCAAATTTCTCTCATATTAAAAGGTGTTGCAAAATTTTTAAATTTCTCTGAGTCTGAACATTGAAATTAATTAGAAATTGAAGACTTGAAATCAGCCTAGAACTCTCGCTCTTGCGAGTATGTCAGAAGCAAACAATTCGGAACTACCTATAGGTACATATATGGGAAACTTCCTATAAGAACAACAATCGTCAAAAACTTCCAAAAAAATTTCGAAATTGACCTTAAATATTTTTAGAATATTTTTAGCAAGCTAGACGGCTAACCAGCGGTGAACATACATATTTTATCTAGATTAAAAATTCAAATTAATTTTAATGAAAAATCCTCTCGCAAATTTACCACTTCTTACCCGTCAATGGCACTTCTTGCACTTTCCGTGTCAATTTGTTTATATCCTATATATTCTATAATTTATTTTATTATTTCTATTTTGAATTTCATTACTATTGAGATTTTTTCATAAGCTCAAACTTTTCTATTCATAGCCTCACTCGGATTTTAATGCACCAGCAATTTGTTGTTAGGAAAACCTCTAAACCTAATGTATGACTATAATTATATGTATAGTATGTATGTATGTATAAATGCATATTTTATGGGTATATACAATTTACATAAGAGTTTAGGTGAATTTTAATGTTGATTTATATTTTACACTCAACAAAGTGTAAAGTAGTATAAATATTATATATATTTCAAAGACATTTAAATTTTAAAAATTTATGTAGTCTTGAAGAATAAGTAAACATTTTGAAATAAAGTTATTGTTTATAATTTATAGTTCATTAACAATGGGACATCAATAAGAGCCAGTCAGAATATTTAAAAATAATCATCCCTGTTTACCGTTATCTACTTAAAAGTTTTGGAGTGAAGGCATGTTTAAAAATACTTGTCAGACTCTCTTGTATCCAAAAAATTTTATTATAAACATATTGTATATGACTTGCTTTATATATAGCCTAATAATGTATACCTCAATGAATACATTATTAGGCTGTAGATGAAATTAATGTCATAACATATCAATCGTCCAGCACGGCCAAGCACCAAACCATAGAGCATATGATCAATACTTCACTAGGATGAATCGTCCACGATCTAATAATATCACAAAATGGGTCTGCCAAAGGGGCAACAAGATCAGATGGATTGACTCTGTTATGTTAATTTATGTGATGGCACCCCAGGGGCTCCCTCTGACTTGTTTAACTCTCAGAGAGTTATTGGAGAGATCAAATTATGTTGATATTATGTTGTAGAAAAATATTTAGTTGATACACCCCAGACTGTGTTCAAAAACTAAATTCGTACAGTTTGTCATCTTTATTTGAAACCAAAGCGCTAGAAATTTAAAAAAAATCAAAAACATTTTTTTTTTCAAAGTTTAACTATTCAAGAATATGTGTACAAAGGATTTTTCAAAATTTAAATTATTTTCGGAGATATTGGCATTTTTCTGACCCAGCATCCAAACTGGTTCGGCCGGAACTAATCGAACAAAAGACATTAGGGAAACTTTAAACGCGTTTTTCCTCAAAACTGACTTTTTCGGAACGATGCCCACGATTTCTCAGGTTCTACTGGACCGATTTACTTGAAATTTTTATACAGTCTTCTGTATAGGGTTGCCTATGGTTGGAACTAGCCCCATCTCAAAATTTTTATTTTTATTATTTAAAAAAAAAATCGAAATAGTCAGAAAAAGGGATAAAAAAATTTTTTTTTCAGGCAGTCGCCATTTTGTGAAAAAAATGTTTCCCACTTTTCCGTAGTTTCAACCATTGCGACATTATTCTAGATTAATATTTTTTTTTTATTGGTTTCAGATAACTGGGAGGGTTGAAATCATGGGCATGGTCACGTGGAAATTTTTAGAGACGCCCCACTACGTCAGCTCATAATTTTTGAAATTTTTTACTTTTTTTAGTTATTAATTTTTTTTTTTCTGTGTTCTTCAAAAATTAATAAATAACTAATAAAAAAATGGTTGGTAAAAATATAAATTGCTTTTTTTTTACGACACTTTAAAAATTACCTGAAATTCATGCTTCTAAACTAGAATACCCCCTTAATAATGATTAATTTTGCATTGTCTAAGCGCTATGGACGCTATCCATGAGTACGTCAATGGAGAGGCTTGATAAGCTCAAATAATTGGTTTAGCTATGAATCCAAAAAAACTGAACTGGTTTTATATACCTGGAAGTATAAAATCCCGGATGGCGGGCTTTCATCTTCACACTGTCGAAATGATGAAGTACTTGGACCTTATGTAGAATAGAAACCTTTCATGGAAGATCAATACTGCGGAAAGGGACATTGATTGCCTTTTATTGTTGTAAAGGAGCTATAATTATTGGTCTCACAGCAAAAGTTTTACTCTTTTGCTTAACGAAACCTGTATTTGCCTGGTGGAGGGCGCTCAGTTGTATTGCACCCTTACCAAAAAATTCCATCAGAATTCGAACAGATGTTCTTCGTGCAATCGGCCGTTGGATCTATTAACATCGCGTGAGCACAGCAAGCTTTCGTCAGCAACCATCACTTGTGGGATTGCGAAAGCCTTCTGATCCAGAGTGGAAAATAAAAGGATCCTTAAACTACTAGCTCTTAGCAAGGTTTACAAAGCTGCAATGGTAGGTGTCCTAAATGTACACTGTCCCATTGGCTTGCGGAAGCGCTAAAGCTTTTGGAGTTCGCATATTATCAGAGTTCTAAGGATGCAGATGAGCTGGAAATTTTCTAGACGCTTTCTTCTCCAGACTAAAGTTGAAGCATATAAGTAAGTGTTCATACTTGCTACGTACCCGGTGAAACGGCTGCAATAGATATTAGCCGTCTCAATAAATATATTTAATATAAGTCTTCAACTGGGGTAAAATTGAGGTCGTTGTGGCATTTCAAAGAAAGTTTCCCGATCTTGGAATATTTTTCTCTTAAACATTTAATTATGTAAACGGCATCTAATCAACATGGCTCTTCATTTATCATATGACCTTGATAGAAAATAATTGAGGTTTTGCACTGCGACCTATGGTCTATACTGTACTCTCCGATAACACAAATGGTTACAAAATTCCAGTGCTCTGAATAATTCCAAGAGCTTGTTGGGCGCGACTGAGGTGATGTGATCCCTGATCATAGTGCCTTGAGCCTGCTTCTACAAATTACTAGGCAATCTAGAATTAGGTGTTCTGGAGTTTCCTTTCGGAAAACGGGCGGTTTGTGCAAGTGACTATGCCCTTGTTGGACAAGTGCTTCCTGAGCCTGCAGTGCCCTAAATAGAGCGCTAGCTGCTGCCAATGCCGTTCTCTCCCACCTCTCTCCTGCGTGCGGAGCAACTTCTTTATTGTGTGGATCATCCTGGAAACTTTAGAACTTTGAATTAAAGTGTAAATCTCTGACTGGCTCTTACTTATTATAAAAGTGTTTAAAAGTTGTTAGAACATCTAGAATGAAATAAGGTAATGCGATCCAATTAGTGGAAGGATCGTGCATTTATTTTTTTTTCTTTTGTTACCTATTTATATACATGTATATGTACTCTTATGTATTTATATAATATATATTTACAAAAATTTTCAATTCCTGCAGAAGTTCATCTTGTATACAAATTCTCGAAAAAGCAATTGTTTCCACATTTTAGTTTTTCTTAATTAGTTTTATGTTTGGTTTTTCAAAGAAGTCCGGCTTCCGGTCATTATTTGCAGTCCTTAAGTGCTATGTGCTTGTTTTCATTTAATATTTGAATTTTTGTTTCGCACTTTGCGCAATATAAAACGCTTGCATGTATGTATGTATGTGCTTTATGTTCATGTTTCGTTTATTTTTACAGTTTACGTTATGTTTTTATAGTTTAGGTTATGTTTTTAACCTACGCATTTTTGCGTTTTTTAATTTAATTTTTTAATTCAATATTTTTTATTGCTTTGCTTTTTAATAATTTTTTATATTCATTCTGAATTACGGTTTATTTGTTAATGTATATTAATTTCAGTGCTTTCTATTTTCATTAAGTTGCTTTAATTCTATTTGTACTCTCTGTTTTCATTCTATTAAAGTTCACCAAACACAATTTTGCTTTTATTGTTTTTTTTTTCCTATTTTACCAAAACGGAATCAAGGTGGTTTAAGCAATTAATTATTGAGCGTTAGAGTGATTAAAAATTTTTAATAACTAGAATTTAGAGTCTAAGCAATAAATTTTATACATTAGGGTGGTAAAAAAATTAAACTAGAATTAGGAGAATAAGCAATTAATTGTTAAAATTTTTTATGACTTGAATTTTGTGTCGAAAATAATGAGTTTGCGACTTTTTGCATGTGTTCTAAAGTATAGTAACTATACACAGATCATATACCTTCAAAATGCTATTTTTTTCAAAATATTGTTTTTTTTATATTATAAAAAGAAAAAAATATATTTGGCATAAGAAAATAAGTATTGTATAAAAAAAATAAAACAAAACATTATTATTATATGTGACCTGGTCTACGAAAAGGTTGCTTAGGTGTCAAAAAACAAAAAAATAAAAAAATAAAAAAAAATTCAAAAAAAAATAAAAAAAATGATTTTTTGACACCTAAGCCCCCTTTTCTTAGACCAGGCCACATATATAAAACATTAAAAAATTAATTACAAACTTTTTGAACAAATAAACCAACTTCAGTTACAGCATCGAACTAGGACCACATTTCGAACACACTTAAGATTTAGAACACATTTCTTCTACTACTTTTTTTACTTTATTGGCGTAGACATAACTTTTTCTCCCACACAAACCTCAATTAACACATAATTCTTGAACATTGACTCTGTTCCACGGTTCATTAACTCTACTTCAAATTCTTTCCTGCTTTGTTCTCATTGGATTCGAACCAAATTTGCGAATACTCACGCTGGTCGAAGTAATTAATGTATGTGACTGATTTGGAGTTGAAGGTCTTTAGTGTGAAGCGATCTAAAGCATTGTCTGAAAGTTGTAACAGCAGAAAGCTGAGCCTTGGAGTAGAATGATTTTAAATGCTATTCTCTACAATCGTTTTTGAGCCATTTTTAGCTAAAGGTTTTAAATTAAGTGGAAAACACAAAATCTCTTCCATGTCTAAAGTCAAATAATACACCTAGTCAAAATTTTCATACTTCAGTTCAACTCATTCTGAAATCAGCTACTGGAGGGCACTAATACGTGAAGACACAAATCATAATAAATATTACTACCTAACCTCTATGAATAATTTTTTTTTTTCGAAAATTACGACTCATGAGGTAAATTTTCATTGAATTTGGCGAAAACGATGAGTGGATTTGCGGAAATAAACTCTTTTTCGAATAGCAATTTCGTAGCTAGAAGGCTTCTTCTTCTTCTTTATTGACGAAGAACACTACAAGTATAATATTCTAATACTAGTTATAATAAACCTCATAAATACAAAGTATTCCATATAAGAACTTGATTTGGTCCATCACTTTGTTTGGCACCCCTATTTTATTTGTAGTGGGCCCAAGTAACCAATTTATTCGAAGATTTTTCTGTTGCTTTGGACTATAATTCACGCCAAATTTCGTGAAGATAACTCATCAAATAAAAAACCAATCCATACAAGCACCTATGTACTTCCCGACGTTCAATTTGTATGCCAGTTATATGACTTAGTGATGAAATCAGAACATTTTCTGCGGAGACTCCACCCTTGCCTTAGGCAATATTCCATGCCAAATTTCGTGAAGATATTTTAACAAGCATTTTGATACAAGATCATGACTTTGATCGGTCAGTTGGTATGGCAGCTATATCATATTTTGGTCAAATCAGAACGATATCTTCAGAGATTGTATCATTGGCTTGGACAATAACTCATGTGAAGATATCTCGTCAAATACAAAAGTTTTCCATACAGGCACCAACTTCGCCTCGTTCAGTTTGTATGGCAGCTATGTATATCATTGTATCCATTTCTGAGCAGAATCTTGAAAATAAAAGGTGTGCAAATTTCAGATCAACAGCTGAAAAACTCAGAGTTTGCGTATATGTACATAGACAGACATACCGACAAACGCAATTTATGTTCGTATGCAAATATTCAACAATTTTTGTATTTATAATCGAAATAAATTGATTAAATAGATATATAAAGGTATAAATATTAATTTTATCAGCAGTGGAACCACTTTGCGGTGCATTTAAGCTTCAAATCAAGACTTTTCTTATGTGAGTTCTACCAACATGAAAAATATTGCCAACCGATCGTCAGTTCTTGTGAATGTAATCAAAGGGTTCTTGAGTGTCTGATCACCAGATTTCTCTCCTATGCCTACTATTTCCGGCGTTACTAGAAAAACGAAATGTGGGCTAGCAGATCTTTTAAATGACTCTTAGCGAGTTCAAAGCAAACATTTATATCGAATTGATCGATGTGTGCAACGAGCTGCACGAAAAGTTATGGAAAACGACAGCAAAAAGAAGTTCTTGCTGCTGCCTATTAAAGCAGCCGCTTGATTGCCGTTGTATCCGGAAAATATTCGAAATAAATTGTAGGATACCAAATTAAAAATGTCGAAAATATGGAGAGGACGAAAGCTTTTTGAAGTCCTTGAATGTTTTCACTCCGACAAAAAGGTGGTACACCCTGAATATTGTTACTATACTATAGTAGGATATCTCTCCTATGAACCTCGGGTAGTCAAAAAACATCCGTTAGAAGGCGAGCTGAAATGACAAAGCGAATCATCATCCACAAGGTTGTGCGCTGGTTTTGAGACCCGCCACGTAAAAAACCCCTCAATGAAAAGGAATTCGGCTATAACCACGAAAGCGGTCTCTACGCTGGTAAAGAAAGAAGAAAAAGAAATTATGAAAAGTCTTAAGTCTATGCTGACAATCCCACTTCGATTCAGGCCTTGGAGTAAAACATCATGCCTATCATTTGCCGGTTACCAGTCGAAATGCTCGAAGGAGTCATCGAAAATTGGACTCAAAAGATGGACCAACAATGTTCAAAAAATAAATGCCAACGAATCTTCTTTCGAATGAAAATAAGCATTCCCCGTTTGAAGTTGCTGTGTTTTTTCCTTAAAAAGTAGGGAACCTTGAAATGGACCACCCTTTATAACTACTATAGTAGTACTCGTATACTCTTAAACCTTTGTAATGTATACTCAACGCAATCATAAAGCCACTTAATAGTATATAAGTGTATATATGTACATACATACGATAGCATAAAGCATCGGCCAGCTAAACGCTGAAAATGAAAAGCAAAAACTGCAATTTATTTCGCAAAATCACACACACACATATACATGGTACTTAGACAAATGTCATAAAATCTTAAGCACAAAAGAATATACAATAATGCATACTAAATATATGTATATAAATACATATATACATACTTGAGTATATTCTTATGTATATAAACATTCAAGTATCTGAAAAAGTGAAGCAAAACAATTGCAAGCGAATAATGCATGAAGGAAAAAAAGTGAAAAAGCAAATCGATAAACAAGCGCATGTATGTAGGTAGATATAAATAAAAACATAAACTTCACTGACCTTCACCTATAAATTGCCAAGCTGCCGGCCGGCCGGCGTGTACGCCCCACAATACAGAGAAAATGACAACACCGACAACAACATACGCGAGCCGGACGCGAGTATCAGGCGAGCGATTATGCATCATGCACGGCGCTACACAGCTGATGGAGCCAGCGCGTATCAATGCTTTGTGCGGCAATTAACTCCGCGCGAACCTCATCAGCGCACTCACCGCCACCACCCCCTGCCACGCCGTAGACTAGCCGTCTTTTGAGCGTAATTGATGTTCGGCCGGCGGCGCGCGCGTTGGGCGCGAATGCACAACACCTAAATGATTATTGTTATTATTATTGTGCATTCGCATTGGTATGCGTGCAATGACACGATTCTACAGTTATGAAAAGAGCAATAGTAACACTAACACGTCTGTATGATGCTAGCCAAAAACAACAAAGTGTAGTGATTTATAAAATGAATGCCGGCGCACTTTACTAAAATTATTATGGCGTTTTATTTTATTTTTTTGTTTTAGAAATTTACACATTAAATATATTATGCATACATATGTACATGTATGTATGTATCTATGTATATAGAAAAAAAATTTAATTAAAATATGTGTTGGTAATTGCCAAGTTTATAGTCAGGTTAATTAAAATTCGTACATACAGGGTAGGCCATTTAAAGTTGACCCATCTGGCAACGCTGTAACTTTTAACAGCGCTGACAAATCGGCTAATGTCATACCGCGTTAGAAGCGTCATTCGAAGACAATTTATACCATGGAACAGTACACTCCAAAAGAACGCGCTGAAATTGTTCAGCTTTATATTCAAAATAACTTTTCAATTGTGTTAACTCAACGTGCGTTTCGCAAAAAAAATAAAGTGAAAAGTGCTCCAGTTAAGAACACAATTAAGTCTTTATACGCAAAATTTGTGAACACCGGTAATCTCAGTAATGCCAGTCATGCATCCAGACAACGCACAAGACGTTCTGATGAAAATATCGAAGCTGTACGAGCCAGTATTGAGGAGACTCCATCGACATCGAGTTATCGCCGCTCTCAGGAATTAGACATCTCTCGCACCACTCTCCGACGCATAATTCATAAAGATTTGAAGATGTTTCCATATAAAATTCAAATGGCACAAAAACTAAACCCAGCTGATTATCCGCGACACCTTAATTTTGGCAAACAAACAAATGGGTCAACTTTAAATGGCCTACCCTGTATAACGGGTGATCCAAGTAGGTGTACTTTTTTCAATAGCCTTTTATGACAGTTCACGCGTGAGTTGTTGCAAACTATTGTGTTATTTTTGTTCAGTATTCTTTGACATTTCATCATAGCAAGACTTACGCCTGAACAATTTTTACAAATCGTTCAACTTTATTACGAAAATTCATTGTTTCGCTCAACTTATGGTCAACATAATCGGTCTAATTCGCAACACCATCACCCATCTTGATACCCAGCATATATTGTTGGATAATATTCGACCGAATAGACCACGTCCAACACGCAGTTAAGAAAATATAGCAGACCTAGCTGAGAGTGTGCATGAAGACCATAGAGAGTCGATTCGAAGCCGTTCACAGCAACTTGGACTGACGTATGGAATGGCTTGACGCATCGAGATCTTAAATTGAAAGCGTAAAAAACAGTCTGTGCAAGAATTGAAGCCGCTCGACCTTCACAAGTGACATCGCTTGGCTCGTGGGCTCTTGAAAAGTTCTTAGAAGATCTGACGTTTTCGGGCCAAATTTTTTCAGCAATGGGGCCTATTTCTGACTCAATGTGTATGTAAATAGGTGAAATTGCTGCATTTGGAACGAAGAGTAACCTGAAGAGATTCAAGTGCTGCCATTTTAACCAGAAAAAACAACGGTTTGGTGTGGTTTCTGGAGAGTAACCTGAAGAGATTCAAGTGCTGCCATTTTAACCAGAAAAAAACAACGGTTTCGTATGGTTTCTGGGTCAGTGGCAACATCGGCACATATTTCTTCAACAATGAAAGAAAGAACGTAACCGTCAACGGTGACTGTTATCGTGAAATGATAGCCGACCATTTGAAGCCTGAAATTGAAGCTTGTGATCTCGGTGATATTTGGTTTCAACAAGACGGCGCCACTACCCACACATCGCATCAATAAATGGATTTATTGGAAGAACACTTCGGTGAGCAGTGATTTTTCATTTTGGGCCGGTCAATTGGCCATCAAGATCATGTGATATCACACCGTTAGAGTTTGTCCGTTTGGGATATGTAAAGTATGATGTCTATGCGAACAATCCCGCTTCGATTCAGTCCTTGGAGTAAAACATCACACGTGTCTTTTGCCAGTTACCAGTCGAAATGCTCGAACGAGTCATCGAAAATTTGACTCAATGGATGGACCATCTGAGACGTAACCGCAGCCAACATTGGAAAGGTGTAATCTTCAAAAAATAAATATGCTTTCAAATAATAGTAAAATTTCGCCATTAATTTTGAAGTTTCTGTGTTTTTTTTTTTTAAGTGGGGAACCCCGAAATGGATCACCGTTCACAACTTCGGGCCCTATCATTTTTTTTTGATTTTCGGGGTAGCTCCACGAAACGTCTAATACTAGCTCCGCCAACCAAGAAAGTGACGTGTTTTTACCACTGCAACGATCTTTCGCGTTTTGTAACCCTTTATGGCCATAGAAAATGATAATCCGAGAACAGAGTAACAGATTGATATTAAAAAGACTACATCGGGTCGATCGATACCGAGAATAACTAATATCTATTAAGAGTACACTTTGTAGTGTAGCTGAGAGACTACACATAAACTGTTACATAAAGTCAGAGGATAATGACTGTGTCATGTGATATAGCTATAGCCTTTGGGATCGAGTTCCAACAACAAAACAAAACATCAGTCGCCAATTTGCTCCAAAACTAATAGTGTTGCAATGCCATTACAACAACAACCAAATAAAATTGATGTCGATCAGATTTTGAAAATCGCTTGGAACTCATTATAGGGATCATACAGATACAAATTAATACTCCCGCACTTCCTTTTCCTCCTTTTCCTTTTCTGGCACTTATAAAACACCTTCGATCTTAATTTCAATCCGTTTCCACGACAGTCGGGTCTAAGTAACCGAACTAAATCGGATTTTTTCCGACTTGTGAACTTGGATAAACTGTCAACTCCGCACCATTCCACGAAATTACAGCCACAACACAACAACCTTAATATAATTTCCACCAACAAAAGCCAACAGTATGTCAAATTAACCGTTACAATAAAACTCCAACGTTGCCACACAGTGAAAAAACCAATTACAACAACAAATAATTCGAGCAATTAAATACAGCGCCGACCAAAGTAAAAGCAAAATCGAACTAAAAAATTCTACCAACCAAAGCGCGAAATCCGCTGAAAGAAAATCTAAAAACCCAAAATGTCTATATTTTTTTTTCGAAAATAATAATGCCAATTGTTTTTATTTTTGTGCTTTTGTTTACTATCAACTTCAAAAAAGTCCAGTTTTATTTACATATGTATTTCTTGCATTGTTTTTGCATTCACAAATCATTTTCATAGTTTTGCTTTTTCTCCTACAAATTAAGTAAAATTTTGTACATACAACTAGAATTCAAATAGAAAAAAATATTAGATAAAAAGCGCTTTAATAGCTAACTACAAACAAGTACAAAAGAAATTAATTATATATTTAAAAAAATAATAATAATAATAATGTATGTATGTATGTAGATAGTTCGAACGTAGTAGATTTATAGCAATAGATAACTAATAATAATAATAATAGTAATAATAATAAAAAAAACGTTTCACATGTCGTTTTTAGCAATAAAAAATATATATAGCATTATTTTGAAAATAAAATTAAAGTCCATCATTGTATATACCACAAACTGAGCGAGTTTTTTGAACACAAGTATTTGAATTTGTAGTTTGTAGGTCAGTCGCGAAACGCAATCACGAAAAAATGGCGACAAAATGCATAAAATTAAACAAATTTTCAAACAAAATTAATTGATTTTGTCGTGTTGATAAATTGCATTTAGAGAGTTTGCGTATACGCGCCGCCGTAACCAAATTGTATAGTGTATGCACTGTGAGAAATTAAAAAGTTACAATTTTTTGTTTATATTTTTTTCTTGTTTTTGCTTTTGCATTTTGCAAAATAATAGTAAAAATATATATGCACAAGCATTTTATTGTCAAATTGTTTAAGTTTTATTGCATTTTCAATTTTACTGTACTTTTCCCTTCAATTTTTATAATGTATATATGGTTTATTTCATTGTGGCGAAATTTCAGCAAAGAATTCAACTAAAATGCCTAACACAAACAGTGTTGTATTTGCAATACAGAGTTAATTTTTGAATTATTTGATTTTATATATTTTTGCTTTTCCTTGTATATTTCAAATTGTATATTTTCAATTTATGTCGTTTTCAAAATATTCACTAGCGCAAATTTTTAGATTTTTCTGCTTGTTTTTTATTTTATTTTTATTTTTGAATTTTTGCTTTTATTTTCTTTATTTTTTTCCTTTTGATTGTGTCAACAATTTCGTTTACTTTTTTTTTTGTTTTTTTTTTTTTAGGTTACTTTTACTATTTTTTACAGTGTATTTATATATTGTTTATTTGCTGTTTGTATTGTATATAGTTAAAAAAAAAAAAATAAAAAATAAAAACTAAACTTTTCAGGTGTGTAAAAAAATATGAAAAGTTTATGCGAGGATTTCAGATTTTGCTTGCTCTCCCATCTGCCATTTATAACCGTAAATTAATGCAAATCATTACAAGTATTTGATTTCACGTACAATTTTGCTGATTTGTGTTTAGTTGCTTTTCTATTACTGTTATTTTAGTTACATACATATTTAGATTAGTTAATGGTTGGCTAACTACAAGTATGCGTATATCTCTAAGTATGCATGTAGGTGTGTGTTGGTGTGGGTATGAGCTGGCTTATTTCATTTGCCGTTATTTGCTTTGTAAATATTTCACAGTTTGCATTTTGTTTTTTTTTTTTAATTTGAAATTAAATATATTTAAATTATAATGTATATAAAAATGTATATTGTAATTATAATTTAATAAAAAAATAACAAAAAAAGTAAAATAAAAAATATTTTTTTTAAAATTTTTTTTTTTATAAAAAATTGTAAATATGTCGGTATATACGCATGTGCAAACTTCATTGCGTTTCGTTTCATTTGATTTTCATTAATTTTATTATTTTCATTAATTTTAGGTTTGCATTTTGCGAAAAAAAATTTGCTATTGTTCTTAGTTTAGTAGAAAAATACAATTTCGTTTTCAATTTGCTATGTGTGTGTGTGTGTTGGTGTGTGTAGTCTACATTTTTGCGTGTGTATGTGTTTATATTTTACTTTTCTTTAACTATTTCTATATCTATGTCTATTGGTTTGTATATAAAAAAGGGTATTTTGCTTGTTGTACCGGAAGTTACTGTTGTTTTTTCGTTTTTGCTTTGCTTTTCGTTTCATTGTAAGAGATTTCTTGTTTTTTTTTTTGCTACTTTTATTTATTTGCGCTGCTTTCTTGTTCTAAATTGTGGCAAATGCATGCTTTGTTGTTGCATTTGCTGTGAGCATAAAAATAGTTACGCATTTATTTACTTCAAAATTTCATATATTTCATATTAGTGGATATTTACATGCCTTTTATTTGTTATTTGCAATTTAAATTTATTTGTTTATGTGTGTGTGTATATATATTTTAGAAAAAAACTGCAAATTTCGCGGACTTCAATTCACAATCCAAAAGCCGGCAGTGTTAAAGCAACAGTAGTAGTAGTAGTGTGGCAACACCGTTTTTATTGTTATTTGAAGGAATCAATGATAAAAAATATTGAGGGAAAATATGGCAAAGTGAGAAAAAAAAAAAAATAAAATAATACAAAAATAAAAAAGTTGTAAATTAATAATAAATAAAAAAAAATTAAAAAGTAAAAAAAAAAATTAAAAAGTAAAAAAAAAATTAAAAATAAAAAAAAAAAAGTAAAAAAAAATTAAAAAGTAAAAAAAAAAATAAAAAAGTAAAAAAAAAGAAAAAAAAAACAATAAAAAACTAAATTTACAAAAAATAAAAAAATAAAAGTGAAAAAATATAATTTAAAAAATATGTTAATGCAATCAATATATTTTTTAGAGTTTTTATTAAAGTAAAAAAGTAAAAAAAAATAAAAAACAATAAAAAAAAATTCAGAAAAAAAAATATAAAAGTGAAAAAATATAATTTAAAAAATATATTAAGTGCAATCAAAAAATAATATATTTTTAAGTTTTATTAATAGTTAATATTTTAAATTAAACAAAAGAACTAAATTAAAAAAAAAAAAAAATCAAAAGTGAAAAAATATTTTAAAAATATTAAGTAAAAAATAAAAAATATATATTAAAAAGTAATATATACATAAATAAAAAAATGAAAATACATAAAAAATAAAATAACAAAATTAAAATTAATAAAAAAAAATACAATAGTGAAAAAAATTTAAAAATTGAAAAAAATATAGTTAAAAACAAAAGTAAAATTAAAAAAAATGCAAAAATTAAAAAAGTTTTATTCCAAAAGTTAAGTGCAATCAAAATAAAAAAAAAATTTTTTGTTGTTGTTGTCAATAGTCAATATTTTTTTCCGTCACCAAAAAAATATTTTATGCGCCACAAGCTACTGCCATAACTGTCGTGAATATAAAAAACGCGCTAGCCTTGCACACTAAACTATTTACCGTTGCCACACTGCCTGCGCTAACGTTTCTATGCTTTCCACCGCATGTATGTATGTATGTATAATTAGTAATTTTAATATCATATTCAAACAAGCTATACATATGGTAACGCGCTATATATACATATTTCATAGTTATTATTATATATATGTATTTATGTATATACCATATATAAGTATTAATATATATATAGTTATATTTAAAATATATTCATATATGTATGCAATTATGTGCAGTAAATAAATCTTATTAGTAAAAATTAAATCGACAGTTAAACAGTTGAGAACAGGTAACTAACACCCAACCCAACCAATTAGCGGCGGCGCTGCCGAACAGCTGTTTAGTGACTGCACCGTAAACTCTACTCTCACACTTGAAACCCCACAACAAAAATGTATGTAAAATAAACAAAATGCCTGCGAACAGCCTGCCTCAACTTGTATTTGTAAATATGTATATATATGTATGTATATATATAGTTTTTATATATAGTTTCGTTATTCATATATATTTATATATATATATTGTATATATATGCATATTTATGTACATAAGTAGCATAGTAGCTTTTATTTTAAGGTTAAATGTATGTAGTTATATTATTATATATGTATGTATGTAATAATAATAAAAAAATATATATTAATGCTGCAAAGCTTAAAACTTAGGCGTAATTAAGAAATAATTGTAATAAAATAAAGAAAAAAAATGTGAACTCACTTTTAGGCAAATAATTCATATAACCGCCAACTGCTTAAATTATAGCAACTACGTGACTACAAAAAAAAATTATATATATATGTATATATTATATAATATATAAGTGTATGCATTAGTGCCTGTGTTGGTGGTGGGGATTTTGCGTAAAATCACCAAATCAAAGGAAAGATTTGTTTTCATCAATTGATTTAACATTAAAAAAAGGTAGCTAATTAATGCGCTTTATTCATATTTAATTCTTTTGCTAACTTGCTAAGTGTATGTAGTAGTTTAACAATGTTCGTTCTAGTTTGTATGTGTAGGTATGTATGTTGAAAAAAAAAATTATTTATATATATATAGTTATTCATAAAAAGTATGCATGTAGTTTAGGAAATTTGTGTTTAGCATAAATTTCAACATTTTTTGTTTTTGTAATTTTAAATTTTTGTTTTTGTAATTTTTAACATTATATACTTTTACAGCCAATTGAAGCCTAAATCAAATGAAATCAATGTAAACAAAAGACTAATTATTTTTACTTGCAACATGTACGCATATGCATGCCACATATGCCGTTATGCTGCAGAGACACACACAGATGCATTTTTTTTTGCATATTTTTGCATGTTTATATGCATGCGTGTGTGTGTTGTGTTTACAATTTACTTTAATAAGAAGTCAAATTTCATTGCTTCATTATTAAGTTAGTGAAATTGTTTTATGCGCGCGCGGCTGGGCTAACAACGGCGCTGGAGTCGCTGCTCGCTAGCGCCGCTGCCCCATTTATAGTGCCGCCGCTGTATTCGTTCTTTGCTAATTGTTAAATGTACGCTTTGTTTTTTGTTTTTGTTGTTGTTGTTGCCGTTTTGTTACGCTCATCAAACGCTTATCGTGCTTCATTCAAATACATAGTTCTTCATTTTTGTTTTTGTTTTTCTTCTTCTTCTTCTTTTTTTTTGCTTACAAGTTGCATTCGTTGCAATTCTGGGTTTCTTAGTTTCTTAGTTATATAAGCATTTGTTTTTATGTATGCTTGCTTGTATTCACGTGCGTTTGCGTGAATTTCGTTTTGTCCAGTTAATAATTTCTTTGCTTCATGCTCAAGAGTTCATCATGTCATTAGTTGGTTGTTTTTGTTTTTTTTTTTTCTACTAAATTTAAGTTTTGTTTGTTGTTGTTTTTGTTTTTCGTTTTGGTTAAGAAAAATGATATCACAAAAATTTAAAATGTATATAAATGTAAGTAAATATGTATGTGTGTATGTATATATATACATATTAATTGTAATAAGAGTAATTATGTAATTATATTAAAAAAAAACACTATACGCTAAGCATTGCAATGGAAGCAAACTTAATTTTTAAAACTATATGCAACGCTTAAAGCCGCTATGGAGCAGAGCATCGAACGTTATTTCGAAAAGAGCACGGCGCTTTCTGAATTTGATTTTTTTCTTACGAATAAACTCAAAGCTTGAGCACAGCGATGCACTCTTTCCAATACAATCATCGCTCTCTCTTTCACGCTCCTGCTAGATCCTTGCTTTTTTCTCAAAGTAAACCGTAGTTATTAAATTTAGTTTAGTTACGTATATATATATATATAAGTATGTACATATAGTATATAAGAAAACAAATCAATTTAAGTTATTACAAGCTTTACAAGGGTTGTAGTTGTTGTTATTATTATATACAAGTAGCTACGAAGCTAAAACCTGCTTCATCAAATTTACTTTTTGTTACTGAGTTCATCAATGTTTCAAATTTGTGTTTCAACTTATCGTCTACGCTTTAACAAAACCAAGTAGCAATCAATATTAATTAGTTATAACCGTATTTTTTTAGTAAATATTAATAGTAAAGGTCTGTGTATTATTATGCTAATCATCAAAAGTTTTATACATTTTAAAATAGAAAAAAAAATTGTATTAACTATATCAACTTTCTTAAAAAAAAACAGCGCGCTCATAACTCTCTCTGTATTGACCTGCGCGCGCAAACTATGCTGCCGCGGCGCGCTTGTCTTCACACGCCTGCATGTATGTACTATCATATAACTACCATATGCGAAAAACAGTTATTTTACAAAAAAAAAAGTGATTTTCTTCACAATCTTTCATGCTTACTGATGCCAGCGCGCTGCACGCGCACATTTTAACATTTATAGTTTGCTTGATTATTTACATTTTTACAAATTTTTTACCACTGCTCCACACGCTGTACGACAGACGACTTGCGCCTGACGCTGTGCGCTCCATGGCGCTGTCGTTGCAGCTTTCGCACACACATTTCAACTACCGCGCCAACCGCACCGCCAGCCGCGCACGCAATATCTTGACCGTCGTCCTTAGCTTTCACACCGCCACCGCTCGCCGCTTGCGCCACGCGCGGCCGCACACGCCATAACGGCTATCAATCGCGCATCAAGTTGCGTAAGCGCGCCAAATGCTCTTGACGCTTATGCATCTGCTCCCTGAGCAACTCTTTCATATCGCAGAGCTGCTGATTTTCGCGTGTCAGCGACTCGCACAACTTGGCCGCCTCACGCAATATATTCACCTTGGGCGCGCGCTCCTTATCCTTAATGCTGGGTATTTGTTTCTTCAACTCTTCGAATAGATTCTTGAGACCGATGCGCCGTTGGCGCTCCATATCGTTATGCAAATTACGCTTTTCAATGGTGTCGGCGCTCTCGTCGAGACTGAAGTGACGACGCAACGCATCACTACCGCTGGCGTTATGCACTGCGCTGTGATGGCCGCCGGCATGTTTGGAGGACGACGACGACTTCTTGCCGCGATGCTTCTTACTTGGCGGCAATGTGTAATCCAGGTCGCGTGTCAGCTCAGCGCTGACACTGCTGCCGTGCACAGTGAGGCGTTTACGCGATTTATCGCCAGCGATAATGCGGTTTTCACCGGAAATTATGTTACCTTGTTGTTGCAAATATTTATTGGCATAGGTAGCGGTGTGATAGGGTGTGCCCGATGGTGAGGGATAACGTGAGGTAGCGACGGACTTCACGGGACTACTGCTGGCCGGCGAGCAGGGTAGCGTGTAGGCGCCGTGACGACGTGGCGGTATGGTGCGTATGCCGTTGGGGTTCTTGACGATGCGCGCGGTGGAGAATCGATTGCCGACTTTGTGTTCGATGGCGCGACGATCACGATCTGAAGGATTTGTGGGCAACTTCTTATCACTAACGGATACAACGTCGATTTCTTCATCTGCAAAGAATAAAAAAAAGAAAAGCAAATCGTTAGACAAATGTCTTTCAAAGAAAGTAGAGAAAGTTATTAGTGAATATATGAAATAAAGCGCTTATAGAAAAAACAAATTTTGCTACCAACGCGGTTTAATTAATAGCTGCTGAAGTATATATCGTACATATAGCAATATATCGCTGCCAACGCGTTCATACTAACAGCTTATGCGTATCGGCGGTAGAGTATTGTCTTGCGGCAATTTATCAAAATATACGATAGCCATCATACAAATCATATAATAAATTGCTTTTAAAAGCGGGGTGGTGCCATCCAACGCTTGCGCAAGCAACGTACACACTCAAGTGAGTTTCATTTAATGGCGTGAAAAAAGCACAAACTTAGAAAATATATCGAACAACACGTTCCCATAAATCAATAACAGACGTTTGACGCCACCCTTTGTACAGCGCTTAGAATTTATGTGTAAATACACGTTGGCAAAGTGAAAGGAAGACGTTGAAATTTATGTGGAAACATGCTTACAAAACGTTTGAATAACCACGACGAAATGGAGCAATATGTTAGAGGTTTCGGAAAACTGTGCGGAAGCACAAATCAGCATAGAGACAGCAGTCCAGTAGCCAACGCGCCAAACAGCCACCCACTCACTCACGCAAGCAGTGTGAGTGCTCGCATAAAAACTATTTCAGCGTTAGAATACTAACAGAAGATATACAACTAACATACAGACGTTGGGATACACGCGTTTTGAGCATTAAATGTAAAATGTCAATGGCTTTAGGGCCAACATGTCGCTTTACATATTGAACAGCAGCGTAGCGTTGGGCGCTGATAGTAGACGTCAAAGTATATAGTAAACCGTGGAGCCACCCGTACGACATTTACCGACGTCAACAAGCACAGAATGATGTCACTAAGCGACAAATACGCTAGCGCTAGCAACCACCCACCCACCTACCATTGGACGCCAAGGTGGCAGCCAAGTTAAGTCAAGCCGTCAGCTGTCAATGCATGCAGATAAAACAGATTGTACGCCTACTCCGCCCACACGACTTATTGCCAACAACTCGGCGAAAGAGGGTTACCCATATGCCTAAATACGAGCATATTACAGCATTGGTACGTATGTAAAGACGCTTGTAGTATGCTTAGAGAGAGTAGTAGGTGAAAGGTATCAGAATTCAGGAAGCAAATGACACTGGCCAACGTCGTGGTCCGTATGCTGACGCAGGTGGGCGTGTGATTAGCATATGTAAAGAGCATGCTGCTGCCGTCAGTGAGCCCAACATCCCTCTAGATATCTAGAGAATCTAAAAATATTAGTGCGCTTAGCTATTTTCGGCGCTGTCACAGTGTGTGAAATTTGAACTCGCGCGACCTTTGGCGACGAGATCAGCAGTGAAAAAAGCGAACGACCTAGAAAAGCTTTTTATAGCAAAAAAAAAAATGTAGCAAAAAGACGGCGTAGAATTGAAGAAAAAATGAATGTGATGAAAATGTTTGGCTGACGACATAATAGTGGCGCCACACATGACGCTTGGCTTAGCAACAAAATTTGGTAGTAGCGCTGTTACGAAAGTTGTGTGTAGGAAAAAGTAGTGCTACAAAAACAAAGATTTTTTTCACAGTTGCATTTACGAATTTGTAGCGCGCGATTTTTGCTCGTGGAATAGTGTCATCAAAGCAGTTACAGTTGCAGTGCGGCGTGTGCGACCCCGCCAAAATTGAGTAACGGAAAGTTACAACATCAAGTGCCTGCCTAGAGCTAATAAAAAGCCTTACTAAATTAGATTTGACATAGCATAAAGAAAAGTCAAAAATCAGAGCAGCAAAGGAGCAGAGCAGGGCAGGGCCTGAGGCCAAGTCGCGGCAAGTGGGTTAATGGATATGACATTTTCCCTTCGCTAAAATAGCAATTAGAGTATTTTAGGGCAAATAATTTTATTGCCTAACAGGCAGGTTAATAAACAGTTTCAATGTGATTTTGAAAAAGAAAAAAATTTTAAAAAGAAAGACGAAAAATAAATTTATAAAAAAGGGGAAAAAATATAAATAAATAATATAAAAAATAAATAAAAATAATAAAAAAATATAAAAATATAAAATTAAAATAAATAAAATAAAAATTAAAAAAATTTAAATAAAAAATAAATTAAAAAAAAAATAAAAATTAATAATAAATAAAAAAAAATAAAAAAATAATAAAAAAATTAAATTAAAAAAAATTAAAAAATAAATTAATTTAAAAAAAAATAAAAAAAAAAATAATAAATTAAAAAAAAAAAATAAAAAAATTAAATTTAATTTAAAAAAATTGGCAAAACCAAAAAAACATAAATAAAATACAATAAAAAAATTATAGTAAAAAATAAAATAAAAAAATTAAAATTTTATAATAAAAACTTAAAAAATAAATGGCAATAAAAAAATAAAAAATTATTTGGCATCAAAATTTCCAAAATTTCTTTAAAAGCGTAAAGACAACAGAGAGATATCTAAACTCATTGCAACCACAAAGCCAAAGAATGCACCTACCACACAGTAAAAAACCACAAATTACTAAACAAAATTTAAATTTAAAGAAAAAAAAATGAAAAATGATTTCCTAAAAATACAACAAAGCTACGGCAACACACACCCCGTTTTTCACAGACGCAATTGCCGCACTATGCGTGGGGTAACGTTAACCTAAACCAAAAAAGAAAAAAATCCCCAAAAACTGCGCCAACAGAAATACAACAACATCACACATACACCTATTGCCACCGCAGCTGATGCTCATGACAAAAACGCTCGGTGGAGCCAGGCGCTGCGTGTGTGATGCAAAGCGTGGCTGGCGGGCGGGCGGTACGCAGCTGATATGGCAAGAGGCGGCGGCGACGATGCTATGCGAAGAGCGAGCGAGCATAAAGCAAATAGACGCACATTCGCACGCAAAACACAAACGCACACACATTTGCGCGCGCACTGCCGAAATTTTTATTGGCAACAACAACCACAACAAGAACAACAGCAATAAGCTTGATATTATTAATGTACCGTCGACAACGAGCGACACACTTAAGTCTTTTCCGCATAGCAACAGCAATTTTTCGCTTTTCCTTTTGCGCTGTGGACGTACGCAAAAAGAAAAGAAATTCTTTTGTAGGCCTCCTCTTCCCATAGTATATGTACATAAGTATTTGTAGTCAGCGCGACCGGGTAGGCACAGTTAGTCGCTGCTCTAAGTTCAATTTGACTCTACTGCGGCTTTGGCAATTTGGCGAAATGGCATATAACGGCATAATGGGCTGACGCTACTAAGTGACTGCCAGCGTTGGGGTTGGCGAAAAGTTGGTGGTGGCGGTGGGGTAAGCAGTGCGAGCACACAGACAGCGCTAGCTTGTTGGTATGAGTGAGCTGTTTGTAGCAATGTGAATTGTCAGTGAACAGGCTGTTGGCAAACGCGTGAGCAGCAAGTCATGTGCTGTAGCGAAATGTAATCAATGAGTGAAATGAGTAAAAAAAAAAAATGTGCAATAAAATTCTTGTATGTTGGCGTGTGATATGTTTTTGAGGTAGTTGTACATTTAATGTTGGGTAAACTTTCAGTAATGTTTATTTTTCAAGTTTTATGTTTCAATTTCGGCGCTTGTGCTTATTTTGCTTGCTTTGGAAATGTAGCAGAAAGTATTGCTAGATTTTTATTATATTTTTTTTACTTATTTCATGTGTTTTTTCCTTTTTTTTGGACTATCACAGTTTTTTGCTTCTTTCATTCTTTTTTTTTTTGACTCTCATATTTTTTTTTTGTTGCTAAATTCATGTGTATTTGTATGGTTTATGTATGAAAATATTTTTTCCTCCAATCTTTTTGCTTGTTTTAAAATTTCATTTATTTATTGAATCGTCTACAATTTTTATTAATTTTCGATGGCCCAATCTACGCCTTTTTGAATATTTTTCTGTGTTATTTGAAATATTAAATTTATTTTCTAATTTTTTAAATTTTTTAACGGGAAATAGTTTTTTTTATTTTGGTAAATATTATTTTTTTTTGATTTTTGATAAATATTTTTTTTATTTGATAAATATTTTTTTATATTTTTTATGGTAAATATTTTTTTTTATTTTTGTTTTATGATAAATAACTTTTTTTTATATTTTTTGTATAAAAAATAATTTTTTTTTTAATATTTTTGATAAATATTTTTTTTTTATTTTTTGATAAATATTTAAAAAAAAAAAATATTTTCTGTTGATTTTTGAATTTTTCAAATTCCTAATTTCAAGAAATTTAATATAATTTTTCTGTATAAATTTTATTAAAAAAATATTTTTAATTCCTGGTTAAAGCAAATTTTATATACCTTATGACAACAAAAACGACAACTCACCAACCTACATACATATGTATGTGAGTACAAAAATTTATTAATGAACGACGTATTAATGCTTAGAGCGCCGGCTGTTATCACGACGACTGCGTGCGCAAATGAAACGCTAATCGCTGCGCTTGTTGGCGCTATGTGCTAATTTGCTTAATAAGAGATTATTGTATACATTCGGAACCGGGTCGTAATGACTTACGCACATATTACGCAAAAGCGTCACGCAAGCAACCAAAGCGGCTGTATTTTGTATACACAAAGTCTTACAAACGCGCTGGCCGCTCAGCTATCGTCGCCTAACGCAGTTGCGATTAGAATTTTCAAAATTATGTTGCGACGTGTTGTCAAGCGCGACATGGACGCACACACCTGTATGTATGTATGTACGTATGTAGTTATAGAGATAGCTGCGTGGCCGGCTAGCACCGCCACTGCAACACCTCCGCAAAGTCAGCGCCTGATGATGAGTAAATCCACAAAAAGTAATATGCTGCACGAAATTTTCTAACAGCAATGTGCAGAAAATAAATTTTATGGCCTGAATTTTTCGAAACACTCATCTTTTAGTTAAAACAAAAGCGCGCTGTTGTTGTTGCTAGTCTGCCTTGCCAAAACGCTTATTAGCATTTGAGCATACACAAATCTACATATTTGCTAATTTAATTACTGCAAAAAGATAGCATAAGCATTTAGAGAGCTTGTGTGACCAAGCAAATGTCGGGCGTATGAGTGACATCAGCATACAGTGAGCTACAAGAGTGCAGCTACACAAACACAGATCTATTTATGCATATAAATATGAGTAGTACATACTGTTAAGGGGTGATAGGTCGCAGTTATATGAAGAGTAATAAAGATAAAAAAAACTAGTAATGCATTATTGCAACCAGTAATATGAATATGAACTAAAAATAACTAGTAATGTAATACTGCATTATGGATCAAAAAAAATATCAATTATGAAAATAAGTTTATAAACAACAATTTATCATTTGGTCCAAAAATAACTAGTTACAATTATGGACCAAAAATAACCAGTCCGCAATATGGATTCAAAAAATTGTAAATTATGAAAATATGCTTATAAGCAACTTTTTATAATATGGTCCAAAAATAACTAGTAATACACTAGTTCAACTAGCTACAATGTGGATCAAAATAAATTAGTTCGAACAAAAAATGTTATAAGAAAAACTATTTATAAACAATTTTCATAAAATTTTTAGTTTACATAAATACAACTACTCGCAAACTAGTTGTGAACGCACCACCCAGCACTAATTTACAAACAAAAATACTTTAATGATGTTTAAATGCGCCCATTTCGAAACAATTTATGTGCAACACAGTAATATTTTAAAATAAATTACATAAAACATCAAAGTAACTGCAACACCCTGAGAACTGCTGCGCGACCTTCAAAGCGATTTGCAATGCCAAAAGTGTGTATAATGCATGTAAACACACAGCCATAAATCAGTACGCAGCTTCCATTAATAAACAACATTGACGTCCCTAACTCAAGTGCGCACACGCACTCACTCATTAGGGAAAATTTACAATAACAAAAATCACGGCAAATTGCTGAAGTCCAAATCAATTGCAAGCGATAGGAGGCACAAGAGAAAAATCGATTACAGTTCAAAGCATAAGGGGAACGAGGGCGATTATGACGCATGTACGCAACAAAAAAAAACTAAAGCTACAAAAAATAAATCCAAAACAAAGCATAAAATTCACACACACACATATACATATATAGAGAAAAAGTAACTAAAGTAGGCGGCAGCGCGCAAACTGCTGCAAACAATTCCCCTCCTGCCGACCCAGCTACCCGGCAATTAGACACACACATTGCCGCCACCGTCATGAAGCATGAAATGCAACAACAACAAACAACAGCAACGCATAGAAGATTAATTGAAATTTCGATCAATTATTGTATTTCGGCTACAGCAGCCAACACCACTCCCCTCCTGCAGTTTCACATTTTATACTATATGTATGTATGTAATACAACACCAACAACAACAATGGCTAGCGCAACAAACCGAAATTAGAGCAATAAAAAGCCAGCGGTGGTAGGTGGTGGCCCAAGCAACGTCATGCCAACACTCAATACTACCAAGCTAGCCTAGCTGGCTGGCTAGCTACCTACTGATCGTTTGATGCATGATTTTATTACGGAAAGTACAAAAATAACACATTTTTGCGGTCACATGATTAATAGCCAGTGTAATGCCACACAAACGGATACGGATTTGTAATATGAAAGCATTTCTCTTTTTTACTAAGCCAGTGGCGTTCGACGAAAATGTTATTGACCGTTAATGCTATTTGTATACATACAGACACATTTTGTGCGATATGTTGTAGATAAATTGCAGACGTTGTTGTTGTTGTTGCATTGACATATGGAAAGGCTTATGGGTGTGAGTAATTGCTTTTTCGCGCACACTGTACCTAAGTAATTGTCTGATGACAAGCTTAATTTTCACATTTTTTCTGCTCCCGCTTTTCGTGCCAAAACGCTTTACTTTGTCACATTTTCATATTTAATTTTTTTTTTTTGAATTTCAAAGACATTATATTTACACAGTTGTTACTGTACTGATTACTTTTTGCACTACTTATTAGTTTTTCTAGTAATCATAATCGCCAGGGGAATTCGCAAGCTGTCAACAGCCGGCAGCGGTTGACTACGCCATGAATATGGGGGAAAAACCATGACATATGAACACTTTTGCAAATGTAAAGCCTACAAATATAATACATACATAATATATGTATATATGTTTAGTAAATACAAAAGCATAAAAGCTGTCGGCTAGGCTAGCTAGTCGCTAAATGACTTAATTCACTTAATGCATTATCGAATAAGCGTAAAAATATGCGTGCGTCGTAGTATCCGGCGTAAAACACATATATGCGCTTGTGGCGCTATTTTCGCAGCAGAAATTGAGACGTTGTTGTTGTTGCACAAAGCCACTACAAATGCACATAATTATGTAAGTAGGTCTAATGTCGTGTAATTACATTAATTATGATGTGCAAATGGCTTAACATGCATTTGGCGATAATTACGGCGGATTTTCCAAGCCATAGCAGCCCAGCAGGAAAATTATTAGCTGAAGAATGCATTTAATTTTCTCAAATATTAAGTTTAGTGTAGAATATATTTCATTAAATTGCTTAAAATAGCTTGTAGACATGACAAAAATAAAAGAATTTAATATTATGCTCACTAATATGAATTTTCCTGCAGGGTCGTATATTGTCACTTAAAATTGAAAATAAAGTAAACGTACTTTTCATAAGTTTACAGGCGAAGGAAAAACGACAACTATTGCTAACAAATCTAGCAACTAATTAAGCACACTTTAGCAAAAGCGTCACTCGAAAGCACGAATGCGAATTGTATTTAAATGTCGATTACTGCGATTACCATAATACTTTGTGTAATTAAACAATTGTTATCGGAAAAAACGTGTTGAGCATAAATTAAGAGTCTCGAAAAAAAACAAACAGCTTAAAGGGAAACAGTTACAAAGTTCGTGCTGAGGGCTAAAGAGAGCTGACTTGTGAAATCAAAAGCTATAATTCTCAAGTCATTTAAATTATGCACGACTACTCAACTGAAAATATAGAACTGGCGCCACTTTCAACAGCAGAGAAATCTACAATTACTGTTACCAAGTCAGCGACGAGTTGCGGCTGTTACGCTGGCGAGCATGACGCTGTAAAGGGCAGCGTGTAAGTTATGAGCAGCGAGCGAGCGAGCGAGCGAAACAGGTGAAGAGGCAAAATTCATAACAGTTAATAAAAAATGTATAAATTTAAATAAAATGCGGCTTATAATTAAAATCAAAGACAGCTACAAAGCCGCATTTAATGGGTGAAACCTGCTGGAACTGGAAACGCTATGAGATGCAAATTAATATGTAAATAAAATACTCATACTAAATGCGACGCTAAAGTGATTTCTCTGAAAACAACAACAACAATAACAATAAAAAACTAAAAGCTAACTAAAATTTCAAACGAAATGACGAGAATGTTTAAGCCAACACGGCGTGATAAAGCGGCGACGCAAACTCGCCCGCAATACCAATCAATTAAAAGGGTCTCCCTCCTTATTGTATAGCCAACATTTATAGAAAAGGAGAAGACTAAAAAAAAAAACGGCAGATATGGCTGAACAAGGTAATCGAAAAGTCATTAACTCGTAATGAAAAGTATGCAACAAGCATAAGCAACAGGCCACCTTTATGGGCAGCAGGTAAGACGCTGTGACAAGTGGAATGTCGGACCGTAGCAGGCATGGGCGCACAAAAAATCAAGAATGATTTAAGAAGAAAAAAAAACTAGTAGAACGGAGTGTTGCCACGCTTGTAATGCAGGCAGGTTTGTCGTCGTGGCAACAAAAGTCGCATGATACGTACAAGAACTGCGCGGATCGACGACAAAGGATGCTGTAAAAGGCGACGCCGCCGGCATAGCAAACACGAGATGTCGTCATCGGCCGGAGATGGGTATCAACAGGAAAAGGTGAGATAAACGTGTGCCCCCCTGGACGCGCCAAGATTGCTGGGCTATCGAACTTTGCTATATATGATGACAACGGCGGCACTGCGGCTTGTGGCATGCTGACTGTTGGCGGCACAACACTGTCAAACTCATTAACATATGAGCGCCGCCGAGCGGTGAAGGAGGCAGTGTGTTGTGAAGTGGTGTACTAAACAGCTAAGAAGCAATAAACAAACAAAAAATATGCAGCCTAAAAAAATAAGGGAATATTTATGGTTGTGTGGCATGTGCGCTTGCTAGGAAACTGCCAAAGCGATCTTTTTACTTTATTTCTGTTTTAGTGGAAAATAAACATCTTTAAGCAGTTGCTGTTAAGCGGATGATGCAGCAACTTTTGCAAACGGATACAGACGCGCAGGCAACGTTTGTGTGTGTGTGTGTGTGTCAGCAACGAAAAGCTGCTTAGCGGCATTCCAAGGAAATACGCGGCGGCTGGCTGTGCGGCATTGTCATTTTTTGCGCCACTTAACATTTCACATTATACATCATCAGCGCATACCACTTTAGCATGTTGCATGTACACCACACACACGCCACACACCACATGCATGTGCTTCTTTGTGGAATGTGTGCATGACAACACAAAAGTCAGCTTAGAAACTTCAAAGCCGCAGCAACGGCAAAGTGAATGTTGCTCAGCGCTCACTCACAGCCTGTCTGGCTGCTGCTGCTGCTGCTGTCTATTTGCGATATTACGCTGATTACTTGCCAGACAACTCAAACAAGCAGAAATGAATGGCACTTAGCAACCGTATAAAGCCAACAAAAAAAAGACCCAACAACAACAAACAACAATAATAAAACCAACACACATGCATAGACAATAGTCAGGCAAAGCAGCGCTCTCAAACGCAACGACATGCAACTTGCAACATGTCTACAAGTTCGACGAGCTGCAGCAGCCGCATGTAATCTAAAAATCTCAATTCGTTGACCCAAATTCCATGGGTCTGGGGTAAGTAAGCTGCGACAGCAATTCGCGCAAACGACCTCCAAAAATATGTTGCTTGGCCCACCCGACAACAGCGCGGGCGCCTCAACGCGCCGCGCGCTCCTTCGCCAAACACCACACAAAGTGAGTGGAAATGTAGCAAAGTTGTAGCGGTTAGTTGCAGCGACTAGACTCATGCCGTAGTGCTGGCTGGCATTCACCAGTGCCAGTTACAAAAACAAAACCAAAAAAATACAACAAATACAAGCCATAGTTGCAATGCTGCAGTGCGCGCCTGAATTTTCGCTTGCCTCCATCCACACTGGTTTAGCGCGACTCTCTATGCTTTAGCTTGGCTTGTCAAGCATGTCGTTTTGGCAGCAGATAAAAGCTTGTTTCCAACGCTTACGTCTCTCGCCTGCCGCGCAACAATAGAACGTTGCGAGTGCAAAAAGCAGACAAGGTATCTGTTACGGAACTACTTTTATGCACTAAACATACACACACACACAATATAAGAACGGCAGTTGAGTTTGCTGGCGTGCGCATTTGTTGCTGGAAACAATGTTGCTGAGTTGGTGATGCTACACCACAGGAATGCAACAAGAATGAGCTGACTGGTTTCAAGTTGAAAAAAGTGCACGTCACACACACATACATATACTTATGCACAATAAGTATGTATATATGTAGAAATAAAATAGTTAAAGTGCAATGCAATTATAATTTGGACATTTTAGGGCGCTAATAAAAGGCTGCTTTCTTCTATTTGATTTTCTTTTGGTAATATTTTATTTAATTTTTTAGCGAGCGCGGCACATTTCACTGGCAACAACGCTGAAATACTGAAATATGCAATTAGCGATACGAGCCAATGCCAACTTCACTTAATTTATGGCTTGTGGCGCAGCAATGTATGAATGAACTAGTGATTGTCTGAGTGATTTATGCTGTAAGTGGCATGAAAGCGCTTTCAAATTACAATTTGCAAACTTTGCAGTCAATGGAGTAACATACATAAATGAGCTGGGAATTTTAATGCAATGGAAAATACAGCTTCACAAATAATTAGTTGATTTTTTTTATGGAAATATAGGTAAAAATATATGATTTGAAATTTAAAGGATTTGCAGGGGACGATTTTTGAAAAATTAATTTTTTTAAATATTTTAAAAATTATTTTTTGTTTAATATTTTTTTTTTATATTTTTAAATATTATTTATTATACTTTATTTTTTTTTAATATTATTTTTTATATTTTTTTAAATTTTTTTAAATATATATTTTTTTTAAATACTTTTTTTACGAATATTTTTTGAGTTTTGAATATTTTTTTATTATTTATTATTCATATTTTTAATATTTATATTGTTTTTTTTTAAACATTTTTTAAATATTTTTTTATTGGTTATTGTTTATTTATTTTAGTTTTCTATTATAATTTGTATTTAAATTATTAATTTTTTGATTACTTTTCGTTAATTTTTTTATTATTTTTTATTTATTTGCTTTTCATAAAAATAATTTATTTATGTATTAATTTTTTAATTAATTTGACTTATTTGATTCACGAAAACAATCTTATTGTATTTCATTTTGATTGCAATTAAAATTTTAAATTAAACTTCTATAATAAATAAATAAAAATAATATAAAATTATTAAATTTATAAAAAAAATTAAACTTAATTTTATGTTGTTAAATGAAATATTTGTATTATTATTTAAAAACCGCCATTATTTTTATATTTTTCTTATACTTTTTTTATTTTTTTTTTAATTTTATTTTTTTTTTTTTTTTTTAATTTTATTATTTTTTTTAATTTTATTATTTTTTTTTTAATTTTATTTATATTATTTCTTTTATTTTATTAATTTGGTTTTTTTTTTTTAATTTTATTCTATTTTTTTTTTTAATTTTATTCAATTTTTTTTATTAATTTTTTATATTCAAAAATGATTTTATAAATCAAAATTTTTTTTAATATATTTTTATTTTTATTTACAATGCATTTTAGAAAGCCTTTGTAATTTCCCCCACTTAAATTTTTATCACCTTGTTTGTTGCAATATTTTATAGTCAATTACCAAGAAAAAGGTGCGCACAAAAATCACCGCATTCGCAGAAGCTTCGTGAGTTTTTAAATGTGCAAGTTGGCAACGACGAAAGCATTCATTCATTTATTGCCAGCTGAATGCAAAAAGATTATAGGCAAATCAAAATTCATTAGTATGCAAAAGGTGCAAGATTTGTTTCGGTTTATACGCAAATATAATAAAGAAATACAAAAAATACAAGTAGAAAAAAATTAAATAAAAAATTATCAAAAAAATATATAAATATAAATAATATTTAAAAAAATACTATTTAATAATATATATTTTTTAATATTTATTATATATTATAT
>CM050327.1:12256173-12348288 GCA_027475135.1 Bactrocera correcta | reverse complement strand
AGCTTTCACTGGAAGCTTTCTCATATGAAAATAATTATCTTTAATATACAATCTAGGCTGAGCTTTCACTGCTAAATATTAAGCTTTCACTGGAAGCTTTCTCATTTACAAAGAAATATATTTTATATGCAATCTATGTTGAGATTTCACTAAAAAATATTATGAGCCTTCCCTGCAAGCTTTCTCATATGCAAAGAAATATATTTTACATGCAATCTAGGTTGAGATTTCACTAAAAAATTTTGAGCTTTCACGGAAAATTTACTTATTTGAAAAGAATGTGCCAAAAAATGTTTTTCATACAATATAGGCTGAGCTTTTGCCACAAAATGTTGTTGAGCTTTCACTGAAAGCTTCCTTATTCGAAAATGAAAAACTTTCACAAACAATATAAGCTGAACTTTCTTTATCAGTCTTCACAATTATAAGGAAAATTCTCGATTGGAACAATTTTCTTCAAGTTTAGATTTCGAATTGTAACTCCCTTCTATCGATCACTATTCGTTTACATATTTTCTTTATCTGTGCTATGTGAGAATATTGATACATGTTATTAAGCAAATATCAGATTGTGACAATTTAGTGTGAATCAGCTTTGAAATTCCACGAAATAAACGAATATAAATAAAATCCCCTCTAGGGTATATTACGTAAACAACGTCGTACATTTTATGCCAAATGAAGGTGTGTTGGAAAAGTGTGACTTGGTAATTATAGCAATCACGACTATGTGCATGTGAGTGCGAGATAAAGCCAATAAATGTGGCACTAGTAAATAATGGTAAGCCTTAAAACCGGTAGGCAAATACCCCGCAGGAAATAACAGCGCAGTAATTTGAACATTTTTGGAACAGAAAACAATATGAAACTGTCAGTTAAAAAGTATCGCATAACCTCACAACCACTTTTTAGGTGCTTAAAAACTTTAGATTTTATATTGTTACCTGCCGGGTTGTAACAACACTGTACAGTTTTTTTTGCAACACTATCTTAACTTGGCAATAAGATTGGGAAAAAACCCAAACTATCTTGAAATACCTAACAAGTGATTAGTTTCAGTGGCGGGAAGTGTGTTCAACGTATCAGTCATAGTTTTTCAAGTGGCGCCACAAACCAGTTACTATGTGTCGAACTGCGAAACGGTAATCAAATCGTCATTTAATAAACGCCATCAATCAGCGAACAAGCAAAGCGCCTCAAAATATATACAAACATACTATAAATCATACAATTGTACAAACTTTTGAATATGTATTGCAAAATAAGTGGTGCACATTTCTTAAAATCAATGAGTGCGCAATTTATGGCCATTATAAATAGATAAAATGCCGTAAATAGTTGTAGTATATTAAACGCTTTTATTATTGTTTTTGCAATAACCAAAAAAGTTTGCGACAACTGCGCGCCACTAAATGAGCGCCGCCGCCGCCACCACAAGCACATCAACACTAATTGGTCAGCTAGCTAACTAACTACTGGTGATTAAATCAGATCGCACTGAGTGCCGGGTGGCGAACTGACACGGTTGCTTATACCAAAATCAAGAAGTGCAATTATTTCGACTAGTTTTCCTTTTCAGCATTCTTCAACACGTCTGTCTGTACACATACATAAGTCTATCTAGTACTCGTTTTATTTTCATTTTCATTGTGTGTTATTTATAACACTTGCTGCAACTGGCAAGCGCATCGCCATATTTTCTCTGCTCTTTGTTTTGATCGCACACAATTCAGAACAAAATCCTATTTGTGTCGTAAGCGACAAACGCGGCGGCGTGTGAGTATGATTTGGCGAAATGCGCGATAAATCGATAAGTGCAACAACAAAATGTTGTCTACAAGTATTGCATTAGCAAATACATACAACAATAAAGAAGCAGGCAGATTAAATATTTTTTTGCTAATGTTTATGACTTGCAGGTGCTCCACATTGTTTATTTGCAGCACAAGAGTACGTGTGACAAATGCAATGTACATAAATTACAGCAACAAAAACTAGTCCAATGGGCTTATTATGATTGACGATTTTATGAATGAATCTTTCGTTATCAACAACCAGGAAGTCGGTAAGGTTGAGTAATAAACAAAAAAAATTATATAGAAAACTTTAAATAAGTACGCGTGCACAACGATTAGGCGCACAGAAATCAGCAGCCAGCAAATACACGATATAAAATGTAGGCAAGTGAGCACCGAAACTTGAAGGCAATTGATGCATGCAAAAAGTATGTCATATTTTTATTTTATTTCTTTTGCACATAAACACAACCGGCACTCGTGCACAGAAATGTTGATTTCATGTTTGGCGTAAAAAATGAGCGCTAATCAGCCGGGTTGCCGGCCGGTAAAGGTAGACTGTTTTGACACTTGCGTGGCATGTGCAAAGTGCAAAAGCAAGCAGCGGCAGGGTTGTTTGGAATAATTATATTAAAATTACTTATAAGGAATGTTAGCATTTATAGCTAAAATTATATATTTCAAAGAAATATTTACAGGTAATATTAAATGGTAATAATTAAGTAATAGAAATATTTAGAGAAAAAATATAATTGATTGAAGTCACAAATAATGTAAGTCAGATAAAAATTACTAATTATTCAATACTGTACGAATAAAGTTGAAAATTGTATTTTTTTTATTTAAATATTTATATAAAACAAAAATAAGTTAAAAATTATTACTCTTTATATTTAATTATTTTTATAAAAAAAAAAAATAAAAAAATATTATTTTTTATATTTAAATATTTTTATAAAAAAATGAAGGTAAAAAAATATTATTTTTTATATTTAAATATTTTTATAAAAAAATGAAGGTAAAAAAATATATTTTTTTTTTTTTAAAATTTTTTTTTATATAAAAAAAACTACTATCGTTTTTTAAAAACCAAAAAAGAAGTAGTAAAAGTTTCTTTTTAAAATTTACATATGTACTATATACATTTCTATTTTATATTTAAAACTCGTAAAATTTTCTTTAATATTTTTATTTTTATTTTCTATGTTTAAAACCAAAAAAAAAAAAATAAATAAAATTGAATTTTATTATTTAAAATATATAATTTAAGAACTCGTTAAATTTTCTTCGACTTTTTTTTATTTTATACAAAAAAAAATTACCATCGTATATTTTTTACTTTTTTTATAATATTTAAATTTTTATTTTATATTGAATAGCAAACTATACCCTACAGTTGCTACTTAATAAAAATATGTAAATACATAAAAAATCGAACGGCAAATACATAACACGTTAATTGCATTCTATGCGCAAATCATAAATAACCATGAAAAATGAAAGTCTGGCACTACCCTGTAAGCAGATAACTGTGCAATTAAATTGTAAATAAATGCACAGCTGTAGTGAACGTTGCGGCCACTCGTAAAAAGTGTTAAATTATTTTTACAAATACGCCATTTATGCGAAACATTCACCAAGACTGCGTTTTATATGTAGAATAAAAATCAATATACAAAAGTTCTTTTTGCATAAGAAATACAAATTTGCTAAAATCACCACGTCTAATTGATATTCAAGCGCTAATAATGAAAGTTCTAATGCAAAATAGCCGCACACAGAGATATTTGAAAATTGATGACAAATTGCGAAATTCCGAGAATATACCGCAGGAGTCTATATACATATACATAAATATGTGTATAGAATAAGCTTGTAGACAAACAACATTTGTGTATACGCTGCGCAAAAGAACAACATTTCGCTTACTTACATACAAAACTTGAGATATCAACATTGTTAGCAAACGTTATAAATTTATTGCGCAGCATTTTAAAAATTTTTTAAATGATATTTAACGTTATGTAGAAATAAATCCAGTTGTTAAATTACTCATTCATATCTTATTTAAGCTATGGCGAATTCCATGAAAAAATAAAAGTGCAACGCTGCGTCATCAAGATAAACAAATGCAAGCAAATCTATGCACCTAAATCCACTTCCCGCTCTTGGAGCAAAAATAAAAAAACTGATGCCACAGCTGTAACTGTAAGTTCACAGAAATTGTAATTGGAACGCAGCGGCACCCAGAGAGCAGCGTCCTATTGTGCATTTACGCTACACTACAGCCACCCAAAGCGAATTTGCAAATTGACAGCCCACGTCATCGACAATGTTTTCATTGTTATTGTAGCTTGCTGTTCATACAAATTTGCAAGTGGCTGTAAGCTGGCGGTTTTAATGATAGGCTTTTATCATTAAATGTACATATTAAACGTAGTAACAACAAATGAAAGGAATGCGCAAAATAACGGTAACATTCTATATGTATGTATGCATATATAGGTAAATAAATAATAAAGAGTACGTCAAAAAGTGATAATGATGGCGCTAAAAATTATTGCTGATGCCATACTACGTATAAAAAAATTGGTTGTGAGTTTTAGGTGACAGTTATATGACATTACTGTAAAAAAAAAAATTACAATTAATAAAAAAAATATAAAATTAAGATAAAAAATATATAAAATGAAGTATAAAAAAAATAAAATTAAGTAAAAAAAAAAAAAATAATAATAATTAACAAATTCATAATTATAAATTAATTATTTAAAAAACTATAATTGATTTAAAAAGATTATAATTAATTAAAAAAACTTATAATTATGAACACATTTTTTAAAATTAATTATAATTTGTTTAATTAATTTATTTATAATTAATTTTTTAATTGCGTAGAAAATTATAAATATATTAAACCCGCAAATAATTTATTAATATTACTTTTTTCTTTAAATTAATAAAAATATTTAATTAATAATAATATTTTTTTGTAAAAATTTAAACATCAAAAAGTTAATTTATGCAAGCAATTATTCAATGATTGCATTTACAAAACGAACAAAAGAAAAAATAAATTTAAAATAGCACCGTTATTTATTACTAGTTGATTTATTGAAGATGTCATATTTATGTGAAAAGGGACAGGTGAGGAGCAGTAAAACAAAAAATGCACCGGTAACTTTAACAGAACAATGGCCAGACAACGCATTTATTGGACCAAGCAGCAGAGATGTTAAAAATTGCTTTCAAAGACAACTTGAAAACAATTAAACCGCAAAAAACTGACTAATTTTATATAATTAATTTTTAATGAAGCAAAATTTCAATGAAATTTTAACACAAAAAATATTTCATTCAAATTTCAACACAAAAAATAATTTACAAATTTTCATTGAATTTTGACTCAAAAATTAATCTGTTAAAATTGCACTTAAATTGTTTATATACCTAAAGCTTTAAAAAATGTCTATTGATTTTTAAAATTGTTTATAGATAAATTTTTTATAAATAAAAATTCACTTTACCTCTGCTCAATTGTTGTAAAAATCCTTTTTTTGTAGTAAAAAAAAGTAAGTAGTAGTGGAGGACAGGTAAGTTTTTTGCAACTTGGAATGTCCTTTCAACTGTTGTCCACCTTGTCAAGTGGTTATTAAATTTAATTGTACACTTTTCAAATTTATCAACCAAATAGGCGTAAGTTATTATATTTTTTACTATTTAGTCAATACACTTATTTCGAAACGAAATATTTTTCGCGCCTTTTGCACTCGTCAGGGATAACAATTAAAAAATAGTACGCGCTGCTTGGACGACAGGAAGCGATTAAACACTCTATTCCCGTTTACTGTCACTTTGACCTTTGCTGGCGTAGTGTTGTCTGACCGAGCGTTTGCCTACCTCGCACAATCTTGGAAGGTAGTAGGTTCGCGTTGCTATTATTCGTTCTAGAATTTGGCTTTTGCTTAGCCTCTGCCTTTTGTGCTTGTGTTTTTAGCTCACCACAAATGGCTTTATTGGAATTTGCGTTGAATTGTTTTGGATGAAGAGGAGGATGACTTCGGCTTAATAGTAGCGGTTCTTCCCTCTTTTTTTTCTCCTCTATTCAACTATTTTTCGTAGTTTTATATTCCAAGCTATTTTGCTGTTAGTTAAATGCCTTTCAAGGTCTCACTCTATGCGCAAAGCAGGTAAAACAACAATATTTAAGTCGATTTTCGTAAATAGACTTGTTGCCGTAAATATTCTTGTGAGTTGTTTTTTGGAATTAAAATTGTCGTACGCGTCGTTTATTGATTTTAATATTTGTTTTTTATTCACATTTAGACTTTGCCCACAAAAACTGTTACACAAATTGTGTAATAAGAGTATATTTGCACTGAGTTTCTTCTTTTGTTTATTGTTTGCAAAGTTCCGAATTTTCGTGATTTTTAATGATTTCGTATTGTTTTCAACTCTATGCATGACAACAATTGCTCACAGCTTTTTGTATTTTTTGCTGTGACTTCGCCGGCTAAATTAGCTGGTGTTGTCGCTCAGAAATTATATAGGTAAATCACGTTTCAAATATATTTAGTTGTGCACGAAATTTTATCGCTTGCGTTGTAAAAGCTATTCACTGAATTTCTGCACTTTAAACAATTTCACGATATTTTTTAGTTGATGAGTTCTGGCAATTAGTCGAAAGTATAATTATTTCGACTATTGCGCTTTTTTTTTTTTTGGTATTTGCACAGAAAAACAAATCTTGCACAATTTAATTAAAAAGAATCCACTTTCAGTTCGAGTTGAGAAAGTACACAATATCGCTGAGGATATATTTTCATTATTTAATGATGATTGCAGGAAAAGCACGAAATTATTGACTTCGCATTAAGCTGGCTGCTGCTATTGTTTGTTCGTTGTTGAACAAAGGGATCCAAAAAAAAGGAAATTTCACGTTTATTTTCAAATTTCTTAACACACGCAATTTCTTGCTATTTTATTGTTCAAAAGAATTATGATTATTAACTGGCTTAGAAACGCAAAAAAGGACAAAAACTTTGTATTAATTATTTCACGATTTCCGATTTTGATTTGATTTGAGCGCAATATATTCTTTGCGTTGCAGGTTGTGTGGTGGAATGATGTTGACTGTGTATGCCAACGTTGGTTTTAAAATATTTCTGTTGTAGTTGTTGTTATATAATGGTGGTATATTAGCATAACCGCCTCAAAAAAATTCTCTTATGAATTTTTATAATTTTTCACAACACCACTCGGGTATATACTATATATCTGGCTATAGTTGTAGGTACGTTTCTTGGCAAATTTTGCTACAAGAATTTTTTGACCATCGTCTTTCGCTTTCAAAATGAAATTGAAGTCAGAACGACGTAAAACAAATACCCACGGGTAGAGCGATGATAGCGGTGACAGCTGTTACAGCAACGGCTAAACCACACGACGCATAAACGCGGCGAACAGGCTCAAAGCGTACGAACGAATGAAGAACGTTCATAGAGTGTTTTGTGTCTTTATTACCCCGCCTGAACACAGAAAAATCGGCAAATGAGTAAATGAGAGAGTAGTGATACTTTTTCGAGAGCGCTTTTCGGCGCGAGTATGATATCTTGAACGAGCGCTGTAATGTACTTAAGCCTTAAGTACATATACATATGTATGTATAAGTATGCCGTAGACTTTAGTGATTATTCGGTATGCTACTCTCGGTTAAAAATCACTCTTTAAACAAAAGTTGAACAATTTTAAAAATTTGCTTTATTCAATATAAAATATTTTTTTATTTTATACTCAATGGCAGGGTGGCAATGCCATTAAGCTGCTGCTGTTATTGAAATCGAAATACATAGTATGGGAACTAAGTAGTATGTTCTGCTATAGAACTCATTAATAATGACTGCTATGTTTTTAAAAAATTAATTATATATTATTAAGTAAAAAAATATATTTTATTTTTTAGAGGAATGATATTTTAAATCCCTCTAAAATATTTTTATGTGGTTGCAGAAACACTCAAAAATATCAGCATCACGAAACATATATTTGTACATATTTTTTAGATTTATAAATATTTACATAATAATAATAATATTATTATTATTTTGTTACTCAGTAGTTTTGTTACATTATACAATTTAGGATCCCACAGTGATAAGTTGACTGAATGAGTGAAAAGCAAGGCATATAGAAAAATATAGGATTGATGGAAAGAGCAAGGCGGACTTGGTGTTATCTTTGATTTTTTTAGTACTTTTTACATTAGTATGCTGAATATACCTTTATGTAATAAAAAACGTTGCATATATTTTTTTAACATTATTAATCTTTCAAAATGTGATGACAAAGGAAAGCAGCTACTGTACACCTCTTCATATATGTAAGTATATGAACAATAAGCCACAGTAAAAACAAAAGCAAAAAAAAATAAATCACCAAAATTTAGACAAAAAATTGCGCCTTTCAACAGAACCTTAGTATATAATAATATATGTATAACATGTTTGAGCAAAATTCAATTATTATCACAAATAATACTTTTTCTCCTGCCAGACTTAGCAATACTACTCCCATTCTAGTAAATCAAATTTAAAAATTTGAGTACGAGTTAAAAAAAAATAAACAAAGAGCGAATTTTCACTGTGCTCAACTGATTTCCACTCAATTTTCGCGCTCAAAAACTCTTCTACGCGCGGCCGTTTCAACTCATATCGCGCTCTTTACGTAAATCGCTCAGCAAATACCTTTTTTATCAGGGTCTCGAAGCGCTTGCTCTCGCTGCAGCTTTGCCGGCAAACACCAACAAGTTTGGCTTATTACCGTTTTGTTTTGATTTGCATTTTCCTCTACGCAAAGAAACAAAACAAATTTAATTGTTTATCTGCAAATGCGCTTTTGAAGTCTGTAGTATTTTTTTGCAATTTGTGTTTTGACTTGCACTATTACGAGTTTTATTTGTAAACAAACCTATTTCTCACGCTGCTTCGGCTGCAGTGAATGTGCAAAGCGAAATGCATAATAGTTAGAGACAGAGCACTTGTGCACAATTTACAAAGCCCAGCAGGAAAATCCAACACTGGCGGGACAGACATTATTTTAATTCCCAATTTTGTCGGTTTGCGATACAATTAAGGGATATAAACGTTTGTGCTTTGATTTTCAAATATTTTGTTAACACGGCTTAATGTAACTGGTGAACCAAGTAGAGATACTTTTTTCAATAGCTGTTTTTGACAGATCACGTGTGAGTCGTGTCAAGCTGTCATGTTGTGCTTTGTTCAGTATTGTTTGGCATTCCATGCTGGAAAGACTTACGCCAGAATAACGTTCAGAAATCGTTCAAATTTATTACAAAACTCAATTTTCTTTCAATCTTGTTCTGTAAAGAATGCGTTTCGCTCAACTTAATCAACATAATCGGTCCACTGAGCGTATTATTCGCAACACCATCCATCACCCATCTTGAGACCCAATATTCATTATTGGATAACATTCGACCGTCGAGATCTTAAATTGAAAGCGTACAAACTCTACCTTCACAAGCGACATCTCTTAGCTCTAAGGGCTCTTGAAAAGTTTCAAGAAGATCCCAAGTTTTCGAGCCAAACTTTGTTCAGTGATGGGGACTATTTCTGGCTCAATGGATATGTATGTAAACTAACAAAATTTTCCGCCTTTGGGGCGAAGACCAACCTGAAGATATTCAAGAGCTGTCACATCCAGTCCAGAAAAAACTAGCAAAATATTGTGGTTATAGGGCGGGTGGTCGCATCGGTCCATATGTCTTCAAAAATTAAGCGCTTCGAACGTAAACGTCATGATAACCGACTATTTCATGCCTGAAATTGAAGCTGTGATCTGGCGACTTTGGTTTCAATAAGATGGCGCCACTTCCCACACATCGCATCAATCAATGGATTTATTGAAAGGACACTTCGGTGAGCAGATTTTTGGGCCGCTCTTTGGAGCAAAACATCACGCGTCTCATTCGCCAGTTACCAGTCGAAATGCGCGGACGAGTCATCGAAAATTGGACTCAATGCATGGACCATGAGACGTAAGAGCTTCAGAGGATATACTAACGTAAGCTTACTCCACAAGCTATTTTTCAACGCTTTGCGTATACAACTCTTAAAGAGTAAATACTTTCAAATCTGTAGGTCCCCCTTTTTAATACTAACCCCAAACGCTCCCCGATTGTATTTGGAAAGAGCGTCATATTATTGTAATAATAAAAAAATTATTATCTATTATTATGTTTATTATACCAAAATTAGCTTTAACCCACCGAGTATGGAATATTGATAAATTCACTTTACTACTCACTCTATTCACGTTAAAGGTACTATGTACATACATACATACAAATTTATATGATTTTTAATGATTGTTGACATGCTATATAGGTTTATCAGTTACCGTTAAACGTAGTATATTTATTCCGATGCCACTTTACAGTCTAATAGTCGTACGCTTGACAGAGAAAGTAAACAAAAACAGTTACTCATATTCATCTGCTGTCATGTTACGTCTGTATTTGTGCGTGTTGTGTATATTCGAAATAATTGCTGTGCCCTTTGTGGCGAAATACTCAGTGCAATACAAGGCAAAGTGCAGTTTATTCATTCATATTTATAATTCCGGAATACAAGTCTATATGTATTATATATATGTATGCATATGTATATGTTCTCAGTGATAATTTCACTTATTTGCAAAGCTTTGCTATTGCGAAATCGCCACTTGCAACTCATCATGTAATTGCAATAACATTTTGTGAGGAAATTGATGATTGATAGGCGAATATCCAAAATGAAATTTAAAGCTTAAAGAAAGCTGTATTCAATTTGATAAATTTTGAGAAGTGGCGAATCGAACAAACAACTGGTATAAATAAAAATGTATAGAAAAATGAAGAGAAAATGGGAGTGGTGAATCAAATATAGAACTGGTATAAAATGCGCAGGAAAGTGGAGATCAAATAGGAGGAGTAGCAACTGGTATAAATCGAATATTATATAGTATCATCCTACTTCTATTATATATATATATATATAGAAAAATATAAATAAAATAGAAGGATTAGCGAATCGACAAAAAACTGGATAAATAAAAAATTTATAGAAAAATAAAAATAAAATAGGAGAAGTTGATCGATACTCGAACTGGTATAAAAAATGTAGTGGAAAGTACAGATAAAATAGGACAAGTAGCGTATCGCAGGAACAACTGGTAAAAATCGAAAAAAGTACTATAAAAATATAGAAATAAAATGGGAGGACTAGCTAATCGGCAAATAACTGGTATAAATAAAAATTTTTTTAGGAAAGCAGAGATAAAATAAAAGAAGTAGCATACCGAACAGACAACTGGTATAAAATGAAAAAATTAATATCAGAAAATTGGTATAAATAAACTTTTTTTTTAGAAAATAGAGATAAAATATGAGAAGTAACGAATCGAACAAAGAACTGAAAAAAAAACAATTTATAAGGAAAATAGGGCTAAAATAGGAGTACAGAATTTAACAAAAAACTGGTATAAAAAATATAGGAAATAAGAGATAATATATAACGAAATGAACTGGTATAAATCACAACAAATTGTTTAAGAAAATAGAGTTAGAATAGCAAGGAGTCATACCTAAAAGGCAGCCGCATAGTTCTTGGTATTGAAGAATACAGGAACAATTTTTTGAAAAGTTTTCCATACAAGGGCTTCATTTTGATCGTTCAGCTTGTAAAGATATTAAACTGTCATACCCTCACATGGCGCATCCACTTGTCATTATCTTTTATAAATATATGTACGCCAAACTGTGTCTGTGTTTTTGGGTTCAATTAGTACTTACCTTTCCATGGAAATTATATATACCACTTTCATGAAAACTTAACAGCATTTGCGTTAAGTTCTTGTCTTGAACAACTTTAGAGAACATTTGATCGAAGCGAAAGCTATATGTATAGGCCCCCAAGTCTTTTGCGTCATAGAGTGCGAACGAAAGTGTAAAATATCAATATTTCATAACAATTGCGTATGTGATATATGAAAATTATAAGCGAATCGGCGCATTAGCACTTCGCACTCTAAAATACATTGTAATTTTTTAAAAGCAATGCGGAACATAAATCGGTCACAAGGCGCAAATGGTTTTCAAATGCATAGGTATATGTGCCATAAGTATTTTGTACTTTGGAAAAGCGTGTGTATTGACACAATGCGATTTTTGTTGTTCATGGAATTGAAAATTACTAATCAGAAAACGAGCGCAAAGTGCTGACAGCCTTACAAAATTATCAACGGCAACTTTGTAGACAGAATATCTGTGAATGAACGTCAGCCGATAGTCGTTGCCATTTGCAAATAATATTCACTAAGTCGAAATATATTAACTGATAATCATTTACATAATAATTAAGGCGGCGGAACTCATTTATTAATACGCAGCAATGGAAACCGACGGCTTTATCGAAGTTAAGACACGCTACTTTTGATTTGAATACTGAATTTCAACTCAATTTTATCATATACTTTTTTAGAAGAAAACTATAATAATATACAATATATATACATATGCCAATCAATATAAAGTTAGTCCATATTTGTATTAAAATCAAATATTGGTCAAGTAAGTGGATGGTGAGAAATTTATTGCAATATTGGGATCTTGACTCAAAAGTTGTTGAGAATAATCCAAACAATATTTGTTTTAGGGATTCGCCAAGGCTTAGAAGAGTTTCAAATGAACACATTAAATCAACTGTTAAAAGCACTGGCGGCACTGTAAAAGAACTGTCAACATTTGGTCGAATTCGTAGTTTGGAAGCATTGAACTCTTCGACAGTTTGGAGAATAAACTAAACAAGCTTGACGAATACGAATATTGCATTACAACCAGAAAAGCTAATTTTTATAATAAATATTTTAAGATTTACTATATTTTTGTAATAAACAAATTTTGTGAAAACTGGTCTAAACATGCATACTAAACTGGTATAAATTTTGAACAGTGATGGCTCGATGATCTCAAAGCAGTTATTGCAATAAAATGCAAAACCAAAAAACTGGTCTAAATGTTTATAGTGGAACTGGTCTAAATATGTGTACATACATATGTATGTATATGAATAGCAAAATTTTATAGGGGAAGGGCTTAATTACCCTAAATAACTGTAAAATAGTAAATAAACTCGTCTAAATATAAGTATATAGTAAACTGGTCTAAATAAGTGTGCAAATGTATAGAAAAATATGATAGTGATGGATTGATGAACCCAAAAAAGTTCTTTCATGCAACTGCATTAGCCAAAAAAGTGGTCTAAATATTTATAGTAACACTGGTCTTAACATGTATGTTTGTACATACGTATATGTATAGGAAAACTTTATAGTAATGACTTGATGATCCCAAATTAATTCTTTCAAGAGAGGGGAAATAGCCAAAAAACTAGTCTAAATATGTATAGTAAAACTGGTCTAAATATGTACATATGTATATGAATAGCAACATTTTATAGTGATGACTTGACGATCCCAAAGCTGTTATGCCAAGAGACTTAAATAGTCAAAAAACTGGTCTAAATACGATATGATATACCCAAAAATATTCTTTCAAGAGACCGCAATAGCCAAAAACCTGTTTTAAATATTTGTAGTAAAGCTGGTCTAAATACATATGTAGGTATACGTATGGCAAATTTTTATAGTGATAACTTAATGATCCTAAAAAAGTTCTTTTAAGAGACGGAAATAGCTAAAAAAAAACTGGTCTAAATATAAATGTATTATATGTATAGCAAAATTTTATGGTGATAACTTGTTGATTCCAAAGCAGTTGTTTCAAGAGACTGAAATTACCAAAAAACTGGTCTTAATATTTGTAGCAAAACTGGTCTAAACATGAATGCATAGCAAAATTGTATAGTGATGATTTGATGATATTAAAGCAATTCTGACAACAGATTGCAGTAGCCAAGAAAACTGGTATAAGTATTTATACTAAGACTGGTCTAAATATGTACACTCTTAACAAAATTTTGTAGTGATGAGTTGAACCAAATTGATGACCAAAACAGTTGGTACAGGAGTTCTTACTGCAATAAACAAGGAAACTGCCTAAAATAGTAGTGATTTGTAGTGATGACTTGATGATCACATAAAAAGTTATAAAACTGCAATAACCAAACATTTTTTTATATAATAAACTTTCACCTTTTTTATCAACTTTTTTTAAAGTCAGTCATTTTTCTATTGAATGAGATTCTGCTGAATATTTTTATCGAACGCATGATATAATCTTATAAATTTACTAAGTCAGAAATCTGATAATGTATGAGACCAACTAGTGCCTTCATCATACTAAATTTACAACTAATGAGTTATCTGATCCACAATGCTGAGGAACTTTGTGGAAAAATAACAAAATTCATGAGAATTTTCATTGATTCAGCCAAGATTTTCTAAAATGACGAAACAAAGAAACAACTGGTATAAACTAAATACATACAGGCATAATTGTAATCAAACTGAATAATAGGAGTTAACTCCACTTGGATCGATATCGATATACTTTCTTTAATTAAACTCAATCAATAGATAATATTGGTGATGACTTCACATGTAATTTCAAAAACAGAGGAACAAAGCAGAAAAGTGTTGAATCAAAAATAATTTTATGAGTATAAAATTCCAAGATAATTTCTGATATTTTTCAATGATAAAATAACGATTATTTAAACCAATTGCATTTATTTCAAATATAAATAGCAAACTTCCGACTTTTCTATAAACACACATAAAAATGCAACGCTCAACCCAATCGACCACATGCCATCTTGAAAGCTTTTCTTTTAGCGCTTCCATCACAATTTGTATATCAACAAATGGTGAATTGTAAACAAAACTAAAGTTTAGCATGTTTACACAAAAGACCGAAGAAATGGAATAAGTAATATATGTATATAAGCTAAAAGCAAAATATTGCAATGCCCACTGCAAAAATAGTATAAATTCACGTGGCAAGTGTACAACAACGTGTACAAAAGCTTCCAATGCAACAACTGAAAAGTTTTCATTTGTGTTGGCACGTTGCGAATATAGAGTTATGAATAATAAATAAATTGCATTGCACAATAGCAAAAACAATATGGTAGGTACATACATATGTATGTGTTCTATTGATAATCAAACAAGAATAGCAAAATGTAAACAAACCGAGTATCAACGAGTGCATGGACAAGGATACATACATACATACATACATTCGTACATAAATAGTATAAGTCATTTAGAAAAGCGCAATGCCATTTGTGTGTACTTTTCATGTACATACATACATACTTATAAACATGCATACATATGTACATATGTATGTATATCACTAATATGCAGAGTGGCAGTGATAATAGCGCCATTACTTAGTAGTGCATAAATATGGCAGAGAAGTGGGAGTAATACCAACTGAGATAAATAATGTTCGACCAATATCTTCGAATTACAAAAATTAAGTGATATGCATTTAGCCTATATTTTTATACTCTCGCAACATATTGCTACGGAGTGTAATGGTTTTGTACTGTTCTAGGAAAACACTTTATCTATATTTGTACATACAGATTTTGTCCGGAAAGGACTGATTTTCTTCGCCACGACTGTACTTCGGAGCGTATCGACTGAATTCAGTGGAGCGGCTTCTTAGCTAACGAACGAGCGGCTGGTCAGCTGTCACCGAGCACCTGGAGAGTCAGGACAAACATTTTCGCGCGACGTATTTCTGCGAGTGGTGCAGCCCGAAAATGCAGGGTTCGTTTGCAGCAGAGGTACCCGATTAAATTCCGGTTAAACTCAGGAAATCTGCGACAGAGACGTTTGATATGATCTAGCAGGCTTACTCAAAGGTTGCTTTAGCAAGAGATGGTGCGTTTCGGTGGCACCAGACTTTTTTGGAGGCCCGGGAAGAGGTCGCTAATAAAGACCGGAAGAATGAACAAATCCAAAGTGAAAACGATGTTTATTGTTTTGTTTTTGACATCAAAAGGCATCGTAGATCATGAATTTGTTCCTCCTGGACCAACCGTCAACGCCAAGTTTTACGTGGAAGTTCTCAAGAAACTCAAACGAAGGGTCAATCGGGTCCGGCAAGACAACGACGTAGCCGAGCAGCCGCTTGGAAGTTGCGCCACGACAACGCTCCGGCTCACACCGCCTTTCTTGTGAACAGCTATCTAACTAAGGCTTCCACCAACGCTCCCAGTCGCCCTACCGCCCAGATACACTACCCTACAAGTCACTCATTATCCCCGTCCTGGTATATAGAGTAGAGGCATAGACAGTCTGCAGAATATTATCTTGACTTTCCTGTTACGATGGGAGAAATCGGAAAACAAGAAGGCCTACTTTGATAAATTAAAAAAATTTTTTTTGTTCCAAATCAATCTTTCAGTTTATAGAATGTAAATCAAGAACTAATAAAATTATGGGAATACACCTTGAGCAAATAGTAGTACGTGCGGGATGGGATAGATATCGAGAGCTGAGGAGGGACGCGAGACGCATATGCAGACAAAAAGAGAGAGAGGCGAAAATGCGTAAGTACAAAGAGCTTGATCAGCCGGCCGACAGGGGTAACTCTCAAAAATTCTACGAAAAGATGCGACGACTAACAGAAGGTTTTAAGACCGGAGCACACTCTTGTAGAACTCCCAAAGGTGATCTAGTGACTGATGCCCAGAGCATGCTAAAAGTATGGAGGGATGGAGCAGTTGTTGCCTGGTCCGATCATGAAAAAGTTCGAATAGGAATTATCCGTTTGAAGAACAACAAATCGGAGGGGACCGATGGATTGCCAGCCGAGTTATTCAAATATGGCGGCGAAGAACTGATATGGAGCATGCATCAGCTTCTTTGAAGAATGAAAGGATGATTGGAATTTAAGTGTGGCTTTAGACCTGGAAAATCTAAAAACGATCAAATTTTCACCATGCGGCAAGTCTAGGAAAAAATTCGTGAAAGGAAGATCGAAACGCCTCTCCTCTTAGTCGATTTTAAAGCCGCCTTCAACAGCATGAAAAGGAACTGCTTCTATGTCGCTGTGTCTGGTATCTCCGCAGAGTTAATAGCAGAGTTTATAAGGCTGTGTAAGCTGACGTGAAGCAACTCCATAAGCTCCGTCAGGATCGGGCCGTTCGATACAAATCGATGCTTCTGACAAGCGTACTCCCTATCGTGTGTGTGTGTATTTATTAGGAGAATTATTTTATAACCTAATGAAGATGGCGTCTCTCAGAACCCTGAGTTCTAAGACTCTGGGTAAAAAAGAATTCAATTTCAGTGAGTATAGTTTTGATTATAATCATTTTCAAAATACTTGAGTAATATGTATGTGGAACCGGAATAAAGTGCCCAAGGATCCCGCACAAGGACAGCACTGATTAATTGTTATCATAATGACAAATGGCTTTTAAGCTTTCTTCAACGTTATCTTATGGGGAAACGAAAAAATGGCAAATGCAGTTAGCTCAAGTAAAGCATATTTAAGCCGCATACTCATATACATTTGTGTATACACATACATACATATACTAAGTAGAAAGGTGATAAAAATGTAAACAAACATTGACTGCGACACTTCAAGTGTGAATGCACACAAACTTAAGTGCTCATATACACACATACTTACATACGAGTATGTAATGCTAGCACACACTCGAACAGCGAAATTGAGTTGTTGTACAAGTACGAGTAAGTATAATAAAAATGCATTCTTACGGGCATGACAATTAAAATTTGCAATGGTTGTTTCACTGTAGGTTAGGTTTGTTGTCATTAGCGAATGCGTAAGGCGCAGACAGGGAGGGAGTGGCGCGCATAAATATACATATGTATGTATATAATAGGTATGTAACGTAGGTGGTCGCTAATTGCGGAAGCATACCGTCAATGGCGGACTGAAATTCCGGAAGACTTTAGCCGGAGCATGATTAAGCGTAAATAAGTTGGAGTCATAAATAATAAGTTCGGTAAACAAGGAGTTTGTACTTCAATTATCGATTTGTGCAAAGTAAATATATTTAATTTTTTAACGACCACTTACCTTTGGCTTTGGTGGACATGATTTCGAATAGCTGGAGTTGGTGCACTTCGAGAATGATGGAATACTGACTTTAACACTTATGGAATATGATTGCTTTGTACTATAGATTTGAACACACATTGCGTTGGACCTGAGATTCTTAGCCGCAGAACGGCTTTCGAAATTAATTTCAACTTAAAAATGAATTCATTTGGAACTTTTTAAATATTTAAAAACTAAGAGAATTCGAGTTCTCTACTATCACTAAAGCACAATAAAGACATGACTGACACGTAGGATATGAGATCTGAAATGAAAAAAAAAAAAAAAAATAATTAACTAAATAAAAAATTATAATTAATAAAATAAAAAATAATTAAAAGAAAAAAATGCATTAATACTGGTTTCACTGTTATAATTCACTTCACAGGTGCAATCCCTCTAGCATAAAAAAGGTATACAAAGATCTTAATCTTGATTTATATCGGTCAGCTGTATGACAGCAATTTGATCTAGTAATCAGATCTCTATAATTTTTTTGGATATCATAGGGCTGTCTTGGATAATAATCCATACCAAATTTCATGGAAATATCTAGTCATAAAAAAAAATCCACACAAGGACTTGATTTTAATAGATCAAGAGAAATTAATCCATAACACTAAAACTGGGCCCTTCAAAAGATCCTAGAAAATCCGACGGTTTCGAGCTAAACTTTGTTCAGCGAATTCAGGCTTTTTCTGGTTCAATGGGTAGGTAAACAAGCAAAAATGCCGCATTTGGGACGAAGGACAACCTGAAGAGCTGCAAGAGTTATCATGTCATCCAGAAAACACTACGGCTTAGTGTGGTTTGTGAAATCATCCGTCCATATTTCTTTAAAAATTATGACAATGAAAACGTAGCCATCAATGGCGACCGTTATCACGACATGATGACCGACTATTTAAGCCTGAAATTGAAGCTCGTGATCTTGGCGACATTTGGTTTCCACAAGACGACGCCTCTTCGCACACATCGCATCAATCTCTTGGATTAATTGAGAGTGCACTTCGGTGAGCGGTTAATTTCTCGTATAGGGCCGCTCGATTGGCCATCGATCGTGTGATATCACACCGTTAGACTTTTTCCTGTGGGGATATGTAAAGTCTTAAATCTTTTCGGGCAATCTCACTTTGTTTCAGACCTTGGACCTAGATCTGAAAATGCCATAAATACCACTCCTTCGCTTCTCATGAGTCGAGAAAGGACTTCATATATTTTATTATTATATCTGCACATACCTTCCGATTCTGATGTCGATCTCGAGAGCATGAAAAGGAATTTAATTCAGAATTGTAGGGACTACTTAGGGACTAATGCTCGTAAGCTTCTTTTGGACCTTGCGATTTTTCGTAATGTGACTTTTTGTATAACGATGTGGAAAGTTGTAGGAAATAAATGGGGGAAATATATGTATGTATACTGAGGGCTATATAGTTTTTCTCAACAGTTCCCTAGGGTTCCAAAATGACAGCGAGGGAAAGTATATCTGGAACAATAATGGTACATCTCTTGCCAGGCTTGCAGATATACATAAGTACATACATACATATAACGCATTATCTAAACAGACAGAGTCTCCGTATTTTGTAGTAAAACGTAAAAAAGTAGTGACAAAGTGAGCGAAAGAGAATTTCGGACCTCAACAGAACCAAATAAACTCGTTTTTAAATAAATATTTGTATGTTTGAAAGTCTGCTTGCTCACGAAGTACAGTCGCTGGCGAAAAACAACAAAATTTTCATAAAAATTAAAACGTACTATGTCAAAAAGCGACCGCAACAACAAAAACAATAGCAGCGTAAAAAGCTCTCGTTTCGCTCACTTTTGCGAAAGAGACACAAAAAGCATGCTCAAAAGCGAGCAGCGCAAAGTGAATAGAGAAACAAGCAGCAAAAAAAAAAACTTGAAATATGCCGGCCGGTTTTCATTGACGTGTCGTACTACCAAATGAGTTACTATTTCTGTAGTAATTGTGGTAGTCGTGGTAGTAGTCGTAGTAGTAGTTCGTATGTGGCAGAATCAAGTGCATTGCGTACAGAACCGATTGTATAGGGGCAAGGATACGGAGGGTTGTCGCATGATACAAATATTTCACAATTTTGCAGAAATTACGAGAGTATCTGCTGACCGACCGAGCAAGAATTTCACAACGGAATGAAAGTGCCAGGTATATAAGTATGTTTGTGTATATATAACGTTGTATATAAGCATATATACATATTTATATACAAATATACACACAATAGTGGCCAAATTGGCTGTTCGTATATCACTTTCGCTAGATCCCCCCAAAATATCACTGCCTCTCCAGGTGACTATAACAACGTAAATACTACTATGTAGTGGACTTGTGGCCTACACACACCACAACTGTACGAGTTGGATTTTTAAGTACACATGTACGAATCGTTCTAAGCACTTTGAAATATCAATTTGTACGGCTTTCGAGCATTTGGTAAAAATTCCTATAGAAGATATAAGAGCACAAAATACATAGGTAGAATTGCTAGCATAGGAGAAAAGATATTCGGAACCTGTGAAGGAAAATGTCACTCAGTGAGCGCCTAGTTGCTGGTGCCTCTCAGAATAAAGCGAACGAAAATTCCGCTCAATATTAGAAAAATAAAGAGACGAAGCCACTGATAGCTCAAAGCAGGCAAGAGAAATTAAAGCGGTAATGAGTAATATGCGCAGTGTTGATGTTCTACTACTATTGTAGTATATCTGCTACACTTTTTAATATGGAGAAATTTATTACTATTTTAAAAAGTAAATACTACAATCTGCAATTTTCGTGCTATGGAAATGGAAAAAGATAACGACAGTTTCATCTGCTTGCTTTTTTTTGGAGGGCGCTTGGCAACAAAGTACATTAAGTCGTGACGTCATGAATGAAATTTTGTTAACAATTACTATACATATAATTTTATTTAGGGTTCGTTTCATATATTGTTATAACGGGTGATCCATTTGAAAGCTTCGTATTTAAAAAAAAAATCACAGAATCTTCAAATTTAATGGAGAATCATTATTATCATTCGAAAGAAAACTCTTTGGCATGTGAAATTATTTCTTTTAAACCTTGGCCACGGCTACATTTCAGATGGTCCACTCGTTGAGTCCAATTTCCATGACTCGTTCGAGCATTTCGACTGGTAACTGGCGAATGAAACACGTGATGTTTTGCTCCATGGCCTGAATCGAAGCAGGATTGTCCGCATATAATTAAGAACTTACATATCCCCACAGGAAAAAGTCTAACGGTGTGATATCACAAGATCTTGATGACCAAACGCCCGTCCCAAAACGTGAAATAATCTGCTTATTTTGTCAAAAGTCTTTTGAAAAAAATACTTTTACTTGGATCATCTGTTACGTAGGCTGCTATATATATATATTTCTGGCCTAGGCAACACTAAGTGTGGCCAGGTGCAATCTGACATTTCCATTGGAAAGTTTGACATTTTTTAGCATAACATCACTCAGAACGTTTTGTCATTTAATCGTGAATTGTTTTATTTACAGGTAATTAAAAAAATCATCTCGGCCAAAAAATGGAATTGACTGGTGAACATTTTCGTGCGATCATTTTTCACAACTTTCGACGTGGATTATCACGACAAGAGTGCATCGATGAACTAAAATCATTATATGGCTATGAAGCACCATCCTATAGCACTGTGAAAAACTGGTACAACGAATTCAATCGTGGCCGACGCTCGCTCAAAGGCGAATTCCGTGAAGGTCGTCTAAAAACAGCCGTTGACCAGAAAACATCGATGCCGTACGTGAACTGATAATGCAAGACCATCATTTAACATACCTTCAGATAGAAGCATGCCTATGCATTTCTCCCACCAGCATACATTTGATATTGCATGAACACCTGGCCGTAAAAAATGTTTGTTGTCGTTGGATCCCACTCAATTTGACAATCGCTCGTTTATAAGATCGTCACAGGTGACGAATCATGGATCTATGCGTATGTGCCCGAAACAAAACAGCAATCAACCGTGTGGGTCTTCCAAGACGAGCCAAATCCAACGAAAGTTGTTCGTGGAAGAAGCACTTCGAAGCAAATGGTCGCCTGTTTCTTCGGCAAAACTGGTTATGTCTGAGTGGTACACCACCATTTGTTTGCCTGAAGTCTTTGGAGAAATTCGAAAAACGAAGAAGAGAAGACGAATCATTGTACACCATGACAATGCGAGCTCTCACACATCGGCTCAAACCAGTGCCTTTTTGACCGGCCAAAACGTAGAATTGATGGGTCATCCGCTGTACAGCCCTGACCTGGCACCTAATGACTTCTTTTTATTCCCACACATCAAGAAAATAATGCGTGGTCAACGATTTTCGTCGACAGAAGATGCTGTTGAAGCATTCAAAAACCATGTTTTGGAGGTGTCTCAATCGGAGTGGAAAAAGTGCTTCGAAAATTGGTTTGAGCGCATGCAAAAGTGTATAAATCTTGATGGAGAATATTTTCAAAAACAATAAAACCATTTTCGTTGATAAATATTCCTATTTTCATTATTAGGCCAGAAATATATATAGCAGCCCTCGTATTTAAGACATGCAACAGTACAACTTATGTAATTTCCTGTATTTTGTTTGTTATATAAATATGTTTTAAAAAAATAAAAACTATTATATAATTTAATTGTTTCAACTAAGTAAAAAGTAATTATTAAAAAGTAATTATTAGTTTAACCAATTTTTGTTATTTTTGCGAATAGTTAAATATGTTTCAATGAAATTGTAGTGTAAATAAACATTAACATTGTGTTTTTATGTACATACATATGTACATATGGGTTTTTCAAAAAAAAATAATTAATTAATAATAATTAAAAAAAAAACTTAACAAACGATAAATAGTGAATGTACATATGTATATTAGGGTGCAACCATATGTATACATATACTATTTTGGGTAAAAAATGTTAAAATAAAGGAATAATTATGATCCATTGGAAATTTCTCGTAAACTTTTTTACCGAAGTGTAAGTTAAAGTCGGTTTTGATAAAAGAAATCTTGTATATTTTATTTAAAAATATTGAAAATTTGAATTCATAAAATAACCACCCTTTAATCTTGGCTAACGAAATTTATTTGAAAGGAAATTTGATGGGCTTTCAATTTTGTGTTCATTTGAGAATAATTTTGGTGCCGATGGAAGACATTTCAGTGATATTTTCACTAACAAGGCTTGGGTAAAACTAAAATCTGACAGTATGCCACTAAAAGTATTAAAGATAATTTTCATTAAGGCCAACTCATTTCAAAATTTTATTTGTCCGTGGTAAATTCAATATTTTGTAATTTTGTAAGTTAATGCTTTATTAGGTTTATTAGGTTGTAGCTTAATAATTTTGTTGTAACGGCTTTAACCAAAACGACGCTACAATATGGCATCGAATTTTCAAAAAATCGATTTTTTTTTTTTTTGGTTGGTTCGAAAGTATAGTCTTTTAAGAATATACTGTTTGGAAGTATATTCACACTATTTTAGCTTCTATAGCCGTTTTAGCAGGTAGCGCGCGGTCGAGGGGCTCGATGAATGGATACTTTAAACTCATTTATCTCAAAGCTACTTTTTTCGGCGTGCCGTTGATGAAAAAAAAACTGTCCATCCGAATCACTTAAAATTTTAATATGATGTTTATAAGATCAATATCTATCGCGGGAACTACGATCAAATTTTAATTTTAAGAACTTCGATTTTTTTCGATCCAAAACTGGTCCAAAAATAGCTGTTTTCAGAATCTGAACTTCAAAAGCGCGAAATTTTTTCATATTTCAATATTTATTTTTGGTTGTAGTCCCTGCGATAGCTGCACTGCTACTGATTAATAATTTAATTGCTTTTTATTATTCAGATGTTCAGAAGAGTCAAAATCAACAATGGCACCGGGAGTAATTTTTTAAGATACCTTTTTTTGGCCGCCATTTTTAATATTGTTAAAAATTTTTTTTATTTAAGAAAAAAATATTTTTGTACTTTTCATAAGTGTATAAACAAACTTAAAAATTTTAAATTGATTGCTCTTTTCTTAAACCTTAAGAGGGTATTTTAGTCTAGAAATTTAAAAATATTGAAATTTTTTTATATTTTCAAAGTTTAACTAATCAAGAATATGTGTACAAGAGGATTTTTCAAAATTCAAATTATTTTCGGAGATATAGGCATTTTTCTGACCTGGCATCTAAACTGGTTCGGCCGGAACTAATCGAACAAAAGACATTAGGGAAACTGTAAACGCGTTTTTCTCAAGACTGACTTTTTCGAACGATGCCCACGATTTCTCGGGTTCTACTTGACCGATTTACTTCAAATTTTTATAGTCTTATTTATAGGCTTGTCTATGGTTGGAATTAGCCCCATCCCAAAAATTTTTTTTTTATTATTTTTAAAAAATTCGAAAAAGTCAGAAAAAGTGATAAAATTTTTTTTTTTTCAGGCAGTCGCCATTTTGTGAAAAAAAAATGTTTCCCACTTTTCCGTAGTTCCGACCATTGCGACATTATTCTAGATTAATAATCTTTTTTTTTTTGGTTTCAGATAACTGGGAGGGTTGAAATCATGGGCATGGTCACGTGGAAATTTTTATAGACCCCCCACTTCGTCAGCTCATAATTTTTGAAATTTTTTATTTTTTTTTTTTAATTTTTCCTGTACTTTTTTAAAATTAATAAATAACTAGTAAAAAAATGGATAGTAAAAATATTAATTGCCTTTTTTTTATGACACATAAAAAGTTACCTGAAATTCATGCTACTAGACTAGAACACCCCCTTAAAAAAATATTCAGAAAACACCCTTAATTTGAGCGTTCTAGACCACCGGGACCCCTTAATATCACGGTTTTTGTTTATGTAAAAAAAAAATCTGCGCAAAATAAAGTTTTCAAAACGCAAGTGCTCATAGTTTTCAATTTCGAATATATATGTATATACATACATATGTATGTATATAAGTTTAGCAGCAGCCAACACACTTCGTAAATTCTTATGACTTCGAATTAGAATATCCGATTTGGGATGGATCTACAACTGAACTAAAGCAATACAGGCAGAAGCAAAGGAAAAATATTTGCTTCAAATAGTAGAGACTCATTATTACATTATTGTTTACAACAAAATTTTTAGTATTCATTGTTTCTTCTATGCATGGCTCTGTACAGTAACTACCATAAAATAACTAGTAAAAATGGTATAATGTCTGTCTACTTTAAATAGTGAAGAGATTTGTGATAATTCTCTCCCTTACTTTAGTAGTTGCACACTAATGTACATACATATATATATAAATGAATTCATAGGCATATACTACATACATATGTATATATTAATAGAGCTACTATGCAAATAAATGTATACAGTTGTGCGAAACTGTAGCAGAAATTAAGACAATTGAACAACTACAGAAAAATACTCAAATATTAAATACTTATGTACATATGTATGTATGAACGGGTACTTGTATGCAAAAGATAGGTAGATGTATATCTACAACAAATAGGCTTATACATATTTAATTTATATTTATAATTAGATATTTTCGGCAAATGCCAAAAAGTACTTTGAGCTGTTCAATCACAATACACCCGCTTGTATAAGGGTATTATAGATTTCAACATATAAGCGTAAAGTTGTTGATGACGAAAAACTGATTGTGCAATGTCTGTTCCTACCAGATAATTCTCTCTTAATCTGACTTGTCGTAATGTAACTCAAAAGTGGGTTAGGTAAACAAGAATTGATTTTTATTTCCGAATTCATACATTTTTCTGGACCAAAAAATATGGGTCGAAAGTTGGTTGAAACGATATTAGAATATTCGAATATCCATACATAAAATAGTGCATAAAAGAGCCGCACTAAATATAATATTAAAAAAGGACGACAATGCCTATACTTAAATAAGGTGTATTAGATAACTGTATTCAAAAACAAAATCTAAAATATATAAATGCAATAAAAAATAAATAAAAGCAAGTAGAACTTGAGACTAAATGTTTTCCTACTAGGCATTTCGTACTATGTAAATCATCATGCGAAATTTAATTACGCATTTTTCTTAAAGGGTGACGGTCACACCTTCATATGTCAATTAAAGAAATTTAAATATATCACATTTTCAATTTTACAAATTTACAAATTTACAATAAATCGCGAAAATTTCAATAAATAAATAAATCCAAGGAATGGCCTTAAAAGTGATTTTGATATTTGGTGGTAGGCAGTATGGTCTGTTTTACTTATAGATATACGGCTGTGGTCAAGGAAATAAGTACACTTTTACTCTTTGCTTCGTTAGGTCCATTTTCTCATTGTCTGGTTAGCAGTCAGCTGTTAGTAAAGTTCTGATTAACTTAAACGAGAATCCTGCTTTCGATAAAGAACCATTTTTTTTAACGAGAATTTAAATGACAGATGACAGATCAGACATAGAGAAAACGGCCCTTAATTAATTTGTCGCTCAATTTGGAATAGTTTTATTAACGGAAAATGTTTAGAGGAAATGAGCAGGGACAGTCATCGAATTCTCAACTTCTTTGAACGATATTTTTTTGCTCTAAAAAGATTCCAAAAAAGTTACATATGACACCAAACAAAATTATATGCACTAAAAGAGTTCTTAATTGCATATTTAAACATTTTTTCTATACAAGAGATCTTAGTGTTCTGATGAGTAATGATACAAAAGAAAAAGTGATCGCGACAGTTTTGTACAATTCAAAAAAACCAGAGGTAAGTATACATGATATTTTATTAAAAAAAACTCTTAAGCACGGGTATAGAAAAAAAATATTTTTTTTCCTAAAACTCTGATCTTGATGGCAAAATGGCAACGGTTTAATAAAAGGTACATTTAGTGACCCTGTTTTTCAAGCTAAACAGACTATAAAAAAGTTTCCGGAAAATCTCGTGTCTAAACGAGGAATTTTTTTGTGAATCAGTAACAATTTACAGACTTCGAATATATTTTATAGTTTTCTTAGAATCGTGGCAAAAAATATTTACTTTAGGAAAACCTGAAAAGTCTGCACGGCGCCGGATTTGAGGCTCGATACCTCGTAGACCAACATGCTTTCGATCGAATCCTCTATATGAAGGAATATGCAAAAATTCCACATTTCTTTTAAACACAGAAGCTAGACAACTCCCTTAATATTACACACGTAATAATAAAGCAATTGTTTTGAAAACTTGTTTGTGTGCGTAAATTTGTAATTGATTGGCAGCAATAAGCCACAAATAGTGTGTGTATATTATTTTGGCCATGTGTGTATTGAATTTGAAATAGTGCGGCGCTAATTTCATGCTGCTACAACAATAACGAAAACAGCTTACAAATATACACAAACAAATTTTGATTTGCGATTACAATGGATTTAAAAGGCCGAACACGAATTTCGAATTTCGTTCAAAATACTCCGCATTTTATAGCCTTTCAACTATTTATACCCTGAACAGATTTAGATTTGATATTAAGTTTTCGATGATGTTTATTAAGCTTAAAAGAATACGTCGAAAACCCTTTAAAGTATATACATATGTAAATGATCACCATCATCAGTTGAGTCAATTTAGCCAAGTCCGTTGGTCCGTCTTTACATATGCGAAATAGTCAGGTAGTTTTTGATATATCGAACAGAAATTTTGCACACGTCTATTCCTCACCAAGAAGCTGCTTATGTGTGGGAACCATCGATATTTGAGAACTCTAGCGTATAGCTGTCATACAAACTGATCGATCAAACTCAGGTCCTGGTATGAAAAACTTTTTTATTTGAAAAGGTATCTTTACGAAATTTGGTATAGATTATTATCTATGACATTGCTATAATCTCCGAATATATTGGTCAGATCGGACTATTATAGCATATAGCTGTCATACAAAACGACCTACCAAACTCAAGTCCTTGTATGGAAAACTTTTTTATTTGAAAAGGTATCTTCACGAAATTTGGTATAGATTATCATCTAAGGCATTGCTAAACTCTCCGAACATATTATTCAGATCGGACTATTATAGCAGATAGCTGTCATACAAACTGATCGATCCAACTCAAGTCCTTGTATGGAAAATTTTTTTTATTTGAAAAGGTATCTTCACGAAATTTTGCACATATTAATCTCCAAACTATTGCTATAATCTTTGAATATATTATTCAGATCGGACCACTATAGCATATAGCTGTCATACAAACTGACCGATTCAACTCAAGAAAAATACTTTTTATACCACTTTGTGCTATCAAAAAAGCAACTGTGAAGGGTATTAAAGTTTCATAGTTTTTTTTTTCTTGTTTTTCTTGCTTTTGTTGTTGTTCTTGTTTTACATTTTACAACTTGTGAAAAATTAAATTACGTAACAATTGCTGGCGCTTACTCCATTAGGGCATAAATTGCGTGGCAGCGGCACTTTAACGCATTACATTTCTTTAGCTGGTAATTGTATCTTTTATCAGTTTTCCGCTAGAAAAACGGCGCGCGAAATGTACTTTACGCCAATTATAAATAATAAAACACAAACTTTTCTATGCATATGTACCTATCTTTATGGTGATGTACGTACATACATACAAATGTATGTAGCGCAATCATTTCTAAGAGCACAATTGCCAAAGTATTTGAACTCAAGAACTACAAACATAGATAGATAGCAGATACATATGTATGTATGTATGTACATAAATAAATACAACTGCATGTATAGTATAACTGAGCTTTCACATGCGCCGCGCTTTCGCCACACACGCACATACGCACCGCTGCCTGCCATACACGCAGTGAAACAAGGCGTACAACAATTGCAGATACAACATTCGAATTTTTACCCTTATTTCGAAAACTTGCGCTGAGTTCGTTGACCTTTGCATTGTCTGCGCAGCAAGTTTTTGTTGGTTGAAGGTCATCGGCGACGCAAAAAAGCGATGCCACCTGCCGCCACCCACTTTCGATTGTGCGTAGCGTAAATGCGCATAAGAGCACAGAGGGTGGGTGGGTGGTGTACCATAAGTACGAGAGGATGTGGTCAAATTGAGAGCGAATCAAATTGCCATTATGGAGAGAGGATTTCAACTTTCTCGAATGAGTTCGGAATAGCATAAAATTAGAATTAAGCGTAGCGAAGCGCTTATCAATAAGTTTGAGCGAAAGTGAGTATATGTAAAAATAAATGGAATAACGTTGGGGGGTAACTATTAGCCCCTAATTAAAAGTTTGAAATGCCAACAAAGTGGAGTGGAGTTCTGAAAGGCAATGTAGCATTGAGAGGATAGTACTTGTAAAATAATCATTATATAGAGACTTTGTAGCAATAGAGTCAGTAACCTTAATGGGTTACATGAGTTTACTGGTCTAAAAAAATCTATTTTTTTTGCTTTATTAAATGCTACAATACGTCTAGAATGTTTTCTTAACTTTTCAAGTTGATCCGAGTAATAGTTTTGGAGATACAGCCTTGAGAATTTGTGCGCTCGTGGCTAGCTAGGCTAAGTGCGCCGTCTTTAAACACGTTTTTCTCAAAACTGTGTTTCTGAAGTTGGTTGGCAAGATTTCTCGAGAACTACTCAACTGATCTTCATGAAATTTGACACAGCTTTTTGACTTGGACAAAGGATTGTTTTTTTCGATTACAGCTATTTGAAAAAAATGTCTGCCAAAAATCCAATTTTCAGTTTTTTTCCTTCATCCAAGTTCTAAGTTAAGATTTTAACTAAAACAACTTATTTTTTCGCAATATATGATCCTGTAAGGACTTTTTGGTCATTTTTTTCGAGGGGTCTCCGGAAATGGCGTCGCAATGGTCGAGTTTAATTTCAAAAAAAAATTTATTTTCTTTATGATAGAAAATTTTATTTTCTTTATGAGAGAAAATTTTGTTGAAAAAAGTCCGAGGAAATCCATGAAACCCCTTAATAATATTTATTTTTCATCTTATTTTGACTTAGTTTTTTTTTATTATGTTCTTTTTTTTAATATGCTCTCTTCCATTTCCAAGAAGGTTTAATTCTACTATTATGTTCTGTTGATTTTACAAATTATCGATCCCGGTGATCCCATTGGAGAGGTCGAGCACGAGAAACTGGAAAGACCCTCGAGTATTTATTTGCCGTATACTTCAGCAGGTTGGAATCATATTTTTCCACTTCCAAAAGCGTTTAGTTCTACTATGGTTTTTTGTTTTTTTTTTTGGTTTCAAAAATTATCGATCCTGGTTCCCAAGTTCTTAGATCCCTTACTAATAAATGTCATTCGGGGATTTAACCACCAGCTATTGGAGGAGTAGAGCTCGAATTGTTTCGAAAAATTTAAGAGACTGGAGAAATCCCCGAGTATTTGTTTTTCGGATACTGTAGCAGGATAGAAGTCTACTTAGTCAGATACTTAAACGATTACATTTTGTTAACCTGCTATAAGACAGAGTTAAAGTAAACTCTCCAAAAACAACAAGACCCGAGCAGTTTATCTTAAATAAATGCCAACAGTCAAATCCTAAAGGAACTAAGCCTAGTGAATTGCAAAGACCAAGACATTCGACTTCAGAGCGTCTAAAAATACCACTATTTGGAAACTTATTAATTTATTCTGACAATAAATGTCTTTAAAATATAATATAGATCTGGCAACTTGATGAATTAAAACAAGATACAATAGAAAATGAATCGCCTCGAGCTATTTGTGAAGCACCGCTTTTCAATTATCCCCCGGCTAAAATCCTTTCACCACACCACTGTGCACACGCAATACAATTTGGTTGATTTCAGTGCCACATATGTACGTAATTGAATTGAAATTTTTTAATTACTTTTCAATCAAATTAAATCAAAATCTTCAATAGTTTCCAAAAAAAAGTGAAAAATAAACAGAAACCCAAATGCAACTTGAACTTGCAGTGTAAAATTGAAGGTGTTTTCCACAAATTTATGTGGATATATATGTACATACATACAGACGTGTGTTCATGCGTATTTGATTATGCAAATTTCTGGCAAACACTCAATTTGCTGTTTATATTTATTCCTCACTTCATTACAATGTATTACAATTTGTTTAGATTCTCATTCGCAGATACTACAAACACGCAAACAAACAGGAAAATATAGTATGTTAATATGCATTTCTGCGTATAAAAGCTGTAGTAAAATGATATGACTTGAGCTTAGTAGGGAAGTGTTACATTTGGAAGTGATTTCGGATCACTGCAACCTGCAAGAATTTTTAATAAATTTTGATTTTTTTTCTGGGAAATTGCATTTGTAATATCGGTATTATTACGATTTTTCCACATACAGACAATCGATCAAGCATTTTTTTCTTAAATTGGTACTGGTACAAGCTGTTTTATGTTGTAAAGGTCGGGAAGTCAACGAAAACTTGTCTCATGCGGCCATCCACCTTCGCGAACGCAGATAATAACGACAAAAATAAAGAAACAATGCTTCAAAACTGTCGTATAGGCATGTTCTACGGAAAGATATGATGCTTGAAAATCGTTAGGCATGTGTTAGAGAAATGGCAAGAGAGCTTGACATCTTTCGCGAATCCGATCAAATGATTTTGGAGGATATTTTGGGTGTGAAACGCGTGCTTGCTCGACACGTCCCGATAAATCTTTAAATTTGTTATATAATTTTTTTTTTTCAAAAAAGCACCGCAAACAGGACTGTTTGGACCAGCTTGATCGTGCCAATTCCGATCCCACATTCATGGAGAGCATTATTCTGCAGATGAGACATTAGTTTATGAGTTTGACATGCAAACAAGTCAACAATCGCTCAAAAATCAAATTGTTTTTTTGATATTCAAAAGCACGTTGAATTTGTTCTGAAGGCACATACGTTCAATAAGGAGTTCTATTTGACGGTGTTAAGGCATTTGCATGAGAACATCCGTTTTATTTCATGGATTTTACACTATGATACTGCACCCACGTATTGAGCTACGATTGTGACCGAATTTAAAGCCGAATTTGAAATTGCCACTCCGTGGAACTCATTTTCAACCGATCGAAGAGATAATTCGCCAAAGGAGCTGAAGGCCATTCCTAAAAGTGCTTATGAAAAGTGTTTCGAGAAATGGTAGGGATTACTTTGAAGGTGACAAAATAAGTTTTTATAATTTTTTCCGGTTTCCGCTTCAGGCTTATTTTTGGAGCGCCATTCGCTAGATTGTGGGACAGTTTCGATGTCATGCTCATAAACCCTCGTTACAGAAGAAATTGTGTTGATTGTGATAAATGTCACTTACGTTGTCAAGCATCTCTTTTGCGATTTCCGTTTATCGTCGTTTTTACAATGATTCGAGAACTTTTGTTACGAGCATTGTCAAGCCTCATAACCAAAAAATTAACCAAAATGTATTACAAACTAAAATAAAATAGTGAAACAGAAAGTTTTTGATCTGCAAATATAAGAGCTTTGATTGACATTTTTTTTTTTTTTTGGAAAATAGATGTATTCCTATATACGAGTAACTACATATGAAGTTATCGATCACTTTAGAATAAAAATTTGTCTTCCACAAAGACTTTTTAAAAACCTAATTTCTTCGAAAAAAAATTGCTACTGAATTATACTTATTATAATTTAAATTTGATTAAAAATCGGTTATTTTTCAAAAGCTTGTAAAAAGCTTTTCACTGAGGACTAAAAGCTTATTAAAAGCTTTTCACTTGAGGATTTTTTTTTAAGAAAAAACGACAAAGAAAAACGTTTATAAAATAAATTGAGGATATGTGGAATTTTTAAAAATATGGTAAGGTAAGGTAGACCTTTCTTAATCGAAAAAGTTTACAAAGCTTAATAAAAGCTTTATTTAATTTCCTTTCAAATATTATCTTATGGTATTCTTATTATTATTTTCCTTTTTTTTTGCTTTGAGAATGAAGTATCGACAAGTAAGTCTCAATAAATGGAAAAAGTCTACAAATATCAAAAGTGATATTTTTTTAGACATACGAGGAGTGTTCAAAAAGTATCGCGAGTCGTAACTGACAGTTTTCTTCGATTGTAGGGGCGTGGTGCACCATGAGTTCTTGCCACAGGGAAGAACGGTCAATAAGGAATATTATTATTGTGGAAGAACAAAAATTGGCTTTTGCACCACGATAACGCCTCTGCTCACACACATCGTTGCTTGTGCACGACTTTTTGGCCAAAAAAAACACACTAATGATGCCGCAGCCACCGTATTCCCCAGATCGGGCCCCCTGTGACTTTTTCTTGTTTCCTAAACTGAAGAGGCCCATGAAAGGACGACGTTACGCTTCTCTTAACGAGATAAAGACGGCATCGAAGGAGAAGCTGAAGAAGATAAAAAAAAAAATGATTTTTTGAAGTGCTTGAAGATTGGAAAAACCGTTGGCACAAGTGTATGATTTCTCATGGGGATTACTTTGAAGGGGACAAAATAGATATTCATGAATAAATAAATAATTTTTGAAAAAACACAAAATTCGCGATACTTTTTGAACACACCTCGTACATACATAAGTATAATATGTCCTTTTCGTTTCCTCACCTAACTCAAACCATTTGTGATATTGATTGAGGTGGATTGAAGGGAAAGTAGAGTTAACGAGTACAATTGAGACCCCATCTAGAATCATCTTTGCTTAAAGCTCCAACCTAGTATTCCACCAGACAAATTTTTGAAGTTTATACAATTAAATTTATACGTAGTTATTATGCAACACATACATATGTATGTAGCACACACATGTAAACCATTACAACACTACACTTACTATGCCCTAATAATCGGCATAGCAAAGAATCAGCACGAAAACGACGATTGTGAGAAGCATTTAGTTTCCCAAATAGAAAATGAAATCAAAACAAAAGTTTCACAGGCGACTACACATATGTATGTTTGCATGTATTGGTGTGTGTGTGCTACGCATATGTATTATGCATTAGCTTTTAGCTGACCCTCAAATTGATATTAACATTTTGCGTAAAACTCAATTCCGAAGCGTTTTCGCTAATTTACCATATTCAAGGCTCACAGCCTTGCTGCTTCGAAATTTTATGAGTTTTTCGTTTTCACGAAAAAAGGCAGCGCATTTGAAAAATGACCTTGAATTGTAAATTTTTGAGCGCTGGAATTTCTTAAGTACGCGGTACAAGTACGTGTGTATGTGTGTGCGTATTTGAATTTGAAATTAAAAAACCTAATTTTATGACTGATTAGAGACGCTGGCTGGCGTTGAGCAGAAGCGAACACTTTTTTATTGCTTCCAAAATGAGAATATTTGATTGTGACAAAAAGGTACCCGGAAATTGTAATTAAATTCCCAGGGTAATTGATATTTCAAAAATAAAAGTTCGTAGGATTGTCCTTAGTTATTATGCCAAATATGAGCGTGATCTGTCGACCAGTTTGTTTACAGCAACTGCTTATGTTGGTACACCTCCGTAGTGCTTTGCGATTTTTACATTGGATAAAAATATCGAACAAAGAATCTGTCCCAAATTTTGTATTGCTAGCCAAATTTCGTGTGTGGAATGCGATGATTCAGTTTTACCAAAAACACAAGACGGTCGAGAGATCGTTGAAGACTTTCCTCGTCCTGGACGACATTCGACCTCTTCAATTGATGAAAGTATTACGAAAGTAAAGCATATGGTACTTGAAAATCTCAGACAAGTGTTAGAGAGGAGGCAAGAGGCTCGACATTTCTCGCGAGTCCGCTCGAATGATTTTGGCGGATGAAACGTGTTCCCGCTCGACTCGTCCCGATAAAATTAAACTTTTTTCAGAAAGGGCACCGTCAACAGGTCTCTTTAGACATGCTCTATCAGTCGAATTCCGATCCCATATTTATAGAGAGCATTATAACTGCCGATGAGGCATGTAAACAGGTCAACAATCATCGGAATGGAAAAAAATTCGCTGAAGGCCATCCCGAAAAGTGCTTATAAGTGTTTCGAGGACTGGAAAATTCGTGGGTTAAGGCGACAAAATAAATATTGAAGAACAATTTAATATTTTGCGTTTTATTTACGATTTTCGAGGTACTTTTTTGTCACAATGTATATATAGAAATGGAATTACGTAGTGTTATGCTGGAAGGTGGTAACGCTGATAATGAAATCGCGCAATTTAGCAGGGTTATCTCAATGAATCGCGAGAAGTCACAGAGGCTCTTATGATCTCAACATAATTGAGTAGACGGAAGTAGTTTTCGAGACGTTGACAAATTGCGTTGAGTTATTTGATTGAAAAATTTATTTATTTTATGGGAACACTGAACTGTAATTTAAATATTGAAGATCACTCTCGATTGGCAATCAACTGTTTTCAGTTGAAATACATTTTTTAATATATGTCAAAGCCCATACGAATTTGTCAAGTTGGACATGGACTGTATCTTCTCTAACATGTTAGTTTTCATTAAGTCATTAAGAAGTTTGCGCGCGCTTGAAGAATTCGTCTAGACCTTTATCAAAACCAGTTGAGATTTAAATTTAGAATTTTATTGTTGGGGTTCTCAAGACCTCTAAAATTAACCTTGTATTAGAAGAGAAGAGAAAAGAAATTAATTGAGGCGTGTATGGCGACCTATAGAAAAGAAATAAGAAAGTAGGCGAACTGCACAGTTTAGGTCCTTCAAAAGACTATCTGAGTATACATATATTACATGAACTCCTCAAGCGTTGCAACACCAGCTACACAGGTCATATACTTACAACAATGTTAATGTGGCAAGTGGATAAATCCCAAGGCTTCTACTTTTCGGAAAATGTGATTGGTTAATACGCAGGTATTTTCAGAAAAGTTGGCAAATTTTCACTGGTCACTCTTGAAATGCTCGAAGTGTGGAAAATTGGAACACAGATCTGAGGTTTTGCTTCTTTTAACATTTATATGATACCTAAACCCGATTAGTTAGTAATACGGTTTCCGTAAAGCCACAAGTGGCAAATCTGAAATTCTATAAGTTCATCACTCTAGAAGCTGATAAACCGTCGAGGGATTTAGGCTGATATACCAATAAATGCGAAAGTGTAAAGAATTCCACTCTCAATAAAAGGAGGGTTAAAGAACTGTCTAATCCATCATCAATGCACCAAAAGTCTTCAAAACGTTAGATTCATAGACAGAAGGTTATGCTTATGATATCAACTACCTCTTGGCGTATCCACTCCTCATCAATGCACCGAGTTCTATGGTAGATGGATTCAGATGGACCATTTCTTCAACAGAGGTTTGCGAATAAGCAGTTTGTCAGATGAGCCATTCTCCACACCCAATGCTGTATTCCTCTCAGATTATTTATGTTTCTTGCTGGGACGATTTCATTGAAACATCTTAAGTTAGGGATCAACTTAATCTTACCACAGGAAATGAAGGGCTTATGTGATGAAACACCACTGGCTCTTCTCCAGAGAGACAGCATTACAAATAGAGTAAGCTTCACAAGGAAGTAAAAGGAATGGAGTTACACCACGCTTGAGGTCAACGGTTAAGCCGGGAATGAACTGACTCACTAGCTTGCCCGCTCTGCAGTTGGCGCCATTATGGTAAGACCGGAACCTTGCATTGCGGTTGGTTATCGTACCATAAAGAAGCAAGGAGGAGAGAATGTGCAGAAAAAATTATTGACAATAATTCACAGACACTGTGGGCTCAAGAAATACCTTATTTAAAATGGATATAGCCTTTTTCTCAAACTTACAGATCTTGGACATGGAGACTCCCGAGTGTCTGATCTGTAGACGACACAGGATAAAAGCCTTTGAAGCGGGTATTCTGGTCTAGAAGCATGAGTTTCGGATAATTTTTAAAGTGTCGGAAAAAAGGCAATTAATATTTTGACCATCCATTTTTTTATTAGTTATTTGTTAAGTACAGAAAAAAATTAAAAACTAAAAAAAGTAAATTATTTCAAAAATTATGAGCTGACGAATTGGTTAGATTATTAATCTAGAATAATGCCGGAACTACGAAAAAGTGGGAAAAAAAATTTCACAAAAAAAGTTTTTTTTTTTCTAGAATAATGTCGCAATGGCCGGAACTGCGGAAAAGTGGGAAAAAAAATTTTCACAAAAAAAGTTTTTTTTTTTTTCTGGAATAATGTCGCAATGGCCGGAACTACCGAAAAGTGGAAACAATTTTTTTCACCAGAAAAAAGTTTTTTTGAATCACTTTTTCTAACTATTTCGAATTTTTTAAATATAATAAAAATAAAAATTTGGGGATGGGGCTAGTTCCAACCATAGACAAGCCTATAGAGAAGACTCTAAAAATTTCAAGTAAGTCGGTCCAGTAAAATCTGAGAAATCGTGGGTATCGTTCCGAAAAAGTCAGTTTTGAGAAAAACGCGTTTAAAAATTCTCTAATGTCTTTTGTTCGATTAGTTCCAGCCGAACCAGTTTGGATGCCGGGTCAGAAAAATGCCTATATCTCCAAAAATAATTTGAATTTTGAAAAATCCTCTTGTACACATATTCTTGAATAGTTAAACTTTAAAAATGTAAGAAGAATAAAACTTCGATATTTTTTAATTTCTAGACCAGAATACTCCCTGAATATATGTATGTATTCGAATAGAGAACACCTCGCCTTAATAGTACCAAGCAGGATACTGCAATTTATCAACGTGCTGAGCATATTTGATGACTGAGTAACCAAAAGATGTTTAATGAGCTTGCCATTTAAAGTCTATTCCGTTAGACTTCGTTCTGTCGCTAAGAATCCTTCTATACAAAACTATATGGCAGCCCTTTTAAAATTTAGTTGTCATTAAAATGTTTTAGCTTTATTTGATTTATGAATTCAACTCATTTTAGTTTTTATTTATTTGCCGTCAACACTTGCTATCAAAACCGGTTCTCTTTATCAGAGTCTCATATTTTTGAGAACTACCTTGTAAACAAAAATAAAGTTACAGAGAATAAACGCCATTCAGCAAATATATGTGTCTACCCTACAACAAACAAAAATATCACGGTGTTAACGATTCATTCATTATTAAAGCAAAAACAAAAACAAAAAACTGTAACACAAACAAAACGAATTAAATGTTTGATCGGTTACACCCAAAATACCGAGTTTATCAAAGCAACACACCTGATTGAAAATGTGGACACCCGGGACTACAAGCGTTGCCTTGGAACGCAGGCTAAGTTTATTGGCTTGTCTTAGAAAAGTGTGGGTTGGTGAGAAAGCACAATTTCTCTTGTAGTCTTCAAGTATGGCAGCCGTTGAGCGAAGTTGTTGACATTGAAATTGCGTGACAACGTGCGGCAATACATTTTTTATTCAAATAAAAAGGTGCTTGGGAACTGCAGAAGGACACACCTAAGCACCAACATACTAACAGATATATGTACATACATATATTACTAGTCTTGTCTTCAAGAATACACCCTATCAGCCAGCTATCGCCTGTCGAATTGTAACATTTAGTGGGTACAGTTTTATTGGACATTAACCTGCTTGAAGTTGAGCACACTTTAACCTCTCTCACACTGCCACTTGCGGCGTACTTTATATGTATGTAAAGCTGTATATGAACCACGAACCTGTACAGTGCATGCAATATATTTGTGTACGCATTTAACTCTCGTGCAGCTAGAGTTCAAACTAAGTTTGTTCGCCGTTGTTGCGCTGCTTTGTCTCGGCGGTTGTTGTCTCTGGTGTTGTTCTTAAGTTTTTGTTGTTTTTACCAACGATTCAATTGTGGCTACGACCTCGTGCATGAGAGATTTAATATTTGTATATATGTTTGTATGTGAGTGTATTTTTGTTACGCATCAAAGGTGGCAACAATGCCAGGCACTTTCCACTTCGAAGGAGGTGGTTATTCTTTGTTCGCATTATGGAAATTCTTTGTTTGCGACGCTTCTCTGTGGATGCATTGGGCATAAAGAGTACGCGAGCATACCGTGCAGACGAAAATTGAGTTAATATCGAACCAGATATTTCTTCATGTTCGGCACAAAACGAAAATAATTAAAAATGAGAACCTGTAGGTCTACAAATACTTATGGACATGTATTGTATTTAAAATATTTTAAAATTATTTTTTAAATTTTAAGTACGAAGTAGCCCAGACCTACGCATTTTGGCCAGCATACATATTTGTTTATTTTAAGAAAAAACTCAAATACTTCCTATTTACTATTATTTACTTGTAGAGAAGAGTAAAGTCACTGGATAGCACAGGATTCTTTAAGCAACCAATTACTCAAAAGAACGAAACATGAATCCCCAACAACACAAAATTTCTAAGACCTCCTCGAGAAACTCAATATAACAAAATTTTGCGAAGAAAATTCATGAAAAATTATGAGAATCTTTCTACATATGTGACCTGGTCTACGAAAAGGGGGCTTAGGTGTCAAAATAATCAATTTAGATTCATATGGAAGATGAGATGCTTTTTCACGTGAACTAAAAAGTGAAAATTGATTTTTTTGACACCTAAGCCCCCTTTTCTTAGACCAGGTCACATATTATGAATAGCACTGTAGTTCCTTATCACAGCTTTCTGGCTATATGTAGAAATAATCAAAGATTGATTAAGCTAGGCAATAGGTTCGATAACACTGCTATTAGATTTTGTTTTTCCAACAACCGTGGCAGAGAGGAGCTAAAGCAATATTTGATCTTCAGATCTTTCTTTTAATGTAGAACCCAAACTATAGAACATCAATCCAACAGGCACTTGCATGACTTTTTTGATCAAACAATGATTAGATCGGCTTTTGTACGTTCTGACACAATCCCAGATGCGGCAGAAAACCAGGTAAGCCTAGGTTAGATTAAGGTAAGGTACTACGGCTGATCAAAGATCGCACATGGACTAATATTAGTAGTCCTTCGTAATGACATCGAAAAGAAGAACTCCTGTGTCCGAACTTATAAATTAGCAAAACTCTTAGTAGCCAATTAAAATTTGAATAGACGTTTAATTTCCAATCCCGCCAGTTGGGTGGAATGTCTGAAGGTATGCGCTCCCAAATGTTAAAGTCTTGACTTTTCAAAGTCAAGAAAGAACTCATCCAACTTATCTTCTCCAAATGGCGTCTGGTAAGATGCACAATGGCCAGTTAAAGACCCCAAAAGAGATCACTAGATCTCCTGCGACCAATCTTGCGCAAAAAGGCTTTTACGACAGCGCATGTACCACTGGTTGTCCAGAGCTGACTAAGCTTTAGCGAAGCCCAACTATCTAATAGTAGAGCACAAGAAGATACGGAAGCACCGACCCGCTCCCGTTCTACCGATAGCGGTTCTAGGGTGCCTTTCCTTACTAGCGCATCAGCTTTGCAATTTCCTGCGATTCCGCTATGGCCCGGCTTTCATACCAGTCTTTTCACAACGACACTCCATGCTATTGATAGCGAGGTTATGTACTCCTTGACCAACACTGAAGGGAATGTAAATGAGTTCGAGGCTAGTATCGCCACTCTGCACTTCGGAGCAGCAGGTCTACTGCTACCTTAATGGCTGTAATCTCGGCTTGTAAGGCACTGCAATAGTCAGAAGTCAGAGCGAAACCTGACTTAATTTAAGAATAGACTATGCTATTAACGGAGATGTTAATAGTCTAAGAGTTATATTTGTTTGTCGAAGTCCTCTGGAAGAGTACTTGACTAATCTCAAATTCTTTGTAACTTGTAAAAATAGACCAACTGATCTGGTTTAAACAAACTAGATACAAGAAAATCCGAGGTTGTTCTTAAAACACACTGGGATTATTGCTTGGAACTAAGGTCTCACAAAATATTTTTCAATCAATACTTTAAAGTACATATATGATTTCAAATTGATAGCTCATCCATTCCGAATGACTAAATCCGAGAAAGCTTGCATTCCAAACAGGTTATTGCGTCAACAATTTTTAACATTATAATTATATTTCTTACCGATATGTAAATAGTGGGTATACTTGTAACCAAACATTTTGACCACCTTCTCAGACAATGTTGATAAGAGTGTATGGTAATATTGCAGTATTTTTAAAAAGTTCTTGAAATGAAGCTTACCTGAAAAGAAAAAAAAGTAATAATTGATAAAAAAAAAACATTTCAAACTTTTCAAACAAAAAAATATAATGTACAGTTGCCACTAGTTTCAAACAAAAATTCTCTGAAAATTAATCAATTGAAATTGTAGTTTAATTTTATAAGAAAAACTTAAAAAAATTGTATATATTTTAAAGAGTTACCACAGTTTCAATTAAAAATTTTTTGAAAATTAAATTTTAGTTTATCGTTAAACTAAAAAAAACTTAAAAAATGTTCATATAGAGTTGCCACCTATTTTGAACGAATTCATGTATTTCAATATTAGACAAATAACGCATTTAAGCTCTGTATAAAAAATAAAAAAAATTATGGAGTTGCCACCTGTTTTTAAACAAAAATAGTTCGAAAATTAATCAACTAAATCCAAAATTTAAAGATCGAAATAAACGTCTTTATAACAATGCATTTAAATGCACAAGTTTCGGTAAAAGTTGGCAGATAATGCTATGCTGCCAACTAAATGCCTGCTACAAAATTTTCAAAAAATCTAAAATTTACAAAAAAAAAAAATTAATTATATAAAAAATTATATAAGGTTACTGCTATTTTCAGTAGTATTATTACAAAGTTCATGAGAAATTGAAATAAAAATTATATTTATAAAATTTTTATAATTATTTTGCTTCACTGTGCTTATAAGCCGATTTATGTGTTAATAATCATATGAATATTTTCGCCGCTATTATTTGTTTTCCCTTGACTAACTTGTCATTTTGAATCAAAATTTTACACTATTATTATATATCGACAGCGCTTGAAGCCATATATCAGCAGCAGACACAAATCAATCGACACCAGCCCGGGGCCGTCTTCACCTCCATCTGCTACATGACAAATCGCAACTTCCCAAGCTTTCGGCTGCAAAAGTTTTGCTTATGTTGCGCACATCAGTTGCGCGAGCCGCAAATGTTAGTTCCCAAGACCAATTCTATAATGTTTAACACTCCGGGAGTTTAATTGCCTACATAGATTTTGCGATTTATTTGATGCATAAATTTCTAAACCAGCCATAGGCAAACTGCGGTGCGTCGAGAAATGCTAATAAGAAATTTGATTTTTTTTTTTTTTTGGAATTTTTTCCGAAAAGATGCTGACAATGAAATTGAATTATGATTAATAGAGAGGCAGGCAGTATTTCATTCGCTTCGCATTGGTAATAAAAACATCAAGGGTGTTCGGTGCGTAGCGAAATCTACACAAATTAGACAAGAATGGAGATTCTATTTTAGTTTTTTTTTCTTTTTTTTTTTTAATTTTCTGTCTAAAATATTCAGACATCTTTAGTCTGAGTCGTCAGTTTTTTGTTCTTCTAAAAATATTCTGAAAGTGTACGTGTGTGTATGTATATGAGAGTATGGTTGGGCACTTGTCCGCAGGAATAAGTTTCAAAAAGTGATTAAGTACTTACCGAGAACTACGGATACATAACTATGCACATAAACAACAGAATACAAACCCATATGTTGTATTGGAAATTCAGTTTTAGTAACGTTTCATAAATTTAGTGCCTGCCGCTTTAGAAAAAAAGGTCTACTTCGTGCATAGTTGATAGCTAGCATACTAGCACTTACTGTGTGCCAATAGTAGGGTGAGCGAGTTTTTACTTATTTTTTCATATGTCGTTTTTTGAACATTGTGAGAAATTGTGTAGGATTAGAAAAATAAATACTAAAAATCAAAATACTCTACAGGGCGAATCCAACACAAGATTGCCAAGCCAATATGACCCACGTATGACAAGACTAGCTAACACTTGTATTCCCAAGCGACTTAAAAACTGTTGCCTGCCTACCCTAGTATGCGACACTGCGTGAGATAGCAATAAGAATAGAAACACTTATCGCTGTTATGTACCTAATGATTCTTCAGCGATAACCTCAACTCTTCGTCGTGTATGCGTCTAAGTGAGGTTGTCAGCGGAGCGCAACAAGTGAAAGGCCTAACATATGATGATGAAACGTTAAGGCAAAGGAATCTAAAGCAGCAACACTTCAAGTGGGTCGCTTTTCCACTTTATGTACACAAAAATACATACCTACATATGTACATATGTACTATATATTTAAGTAAGTGTAATGAATGTTGATAAGCAATTCAATATTGGAGAATAGTTTTGAGTGGAAAATTGTTAAGATTGATACTAAAAGATACAAAATATGTCATAAATGTCGAATTTTGGAATTTTTTTTTCAAATTTCACTGATAACACTATGTACTAATAAATATAATATTTAATGAAGACATAAAATATATTTTTATAGAGTCCCAAAGGAAAAGCGTTCATGCTGGTTAGATTGAGTTACAAGTGACGGAAACTGTCAGAGAATTTACGTCAACTCGTAGTGTTTAGTTTAAACATGAAAGTAGTAATTTAATATCATCGAATTTCTTGATGAATTTAGGTTGGATGAGCCAGATAGATGTACCCAAAAGGCTTACAATAAGCTTTGAAGTAAACTTTATAGTCACTACAGCTACTTTCAACTATAGGAAGCGACTGTCAATTTAGAGCGAGAACGATTTCAGCCGAAAGCTTTTCATAATAACCAATCAATCTTCAATTGATTCTGTGAAGATGCCGCCACACCGGCAGCTGTTTCAGGGACCAAAGAGAGGTTTAGCCTCTATATTACTCGGGTATATCACAATTTAAACGCCAACGTATTTGTATATAGTCTTTTCATATATGTATGTATATTGCCAGTATAGCAACATTAGCTGGCTGATCGACTTCGCCGAGATCCGAAGTACGGTTACCTGTAGTACTAGAATTCAGCATAGAAAAATTCATCAAGCTAAATGGTTGTCTCCGAATTGAAAAGCCAAACCGATCATGTTGTTATAGACGGAAGACAGTGTTTTAGACGAACTCCGAACTCCTAACATTGACTCGGACACCCGCCTCTGTGCAACAAAAAACACACATCAAGTATGAAGAGCGAACGACTTTTATGAGGTTCTATGAAACGTATTGTGTAAAAGATTAAAACCCACTGACACCAAACTGATTGGACCTTATCAGTGTGGCTTTAGGCCTGAACAGACGTTCACCATGCGCCATGTCTTTGAAAAGACCCGTGATAAGCGGATCGGCACACACCACCTCTTCGTCGACTTTAAAGCTGCTTTTAACAGCACGAAAAGGAGCTGCCTTTATGTCGCTATGTCTAAATTTGGTATCCCAGCAAAATTAATGCAGCAGTGTAAACTGACGTTGAGCCAAAGCTTCATCAGGATTGGGAAATACCTCTCCGAACCGTTCAATACCAAACGAGGTTTCAAACAAGCAGACTCTCTATGTTGCGGCTTCTTTTATCTACTCCAGGAGGTAATAATTCGCTGCAGAGCTGAGTAGAGAAGGTACCATCTTCTATATGAGTGTAGAGGTGCTGGCGTACGCCAAAGGTATTGATATTATTTGCCTCAACAACCGCGCCGTTAGCTCTGTTGATAAGGGAGCGAAGCGCATGAGTTTGGTTGAGAACGAAGACAAGACGAAATATCTCCTATCATCAAACAAACAGTCGTCGCACTACCGACTTGGCTCCCACATCACTGTTGACAGTCATAATTTCGAAGTCGCAGATAATTTCGTCTATCTTGGAGCCGGTATTAGCACCAAGAACAATGTCAGCCTCGAAATATAACGTAGAACAACTCTTGCCAACAGGCGCGAACTGAGTAGACAATTGAGAAATAAGGCCCTCTCTCGATGAACAAAAAGCAAACTCTACAAGTCACTCATCATCCACGTCCCGCTATATGATGCAGAGGAATGGACGATGACAACATCTGATGAGTCGACGTTACGAGTTTTCGAGAGAAAGATTCTGCGGAAGATTTAACGTCCTTTGCGCATTGGCCATGGCGAAGTCGAAAGTCGATTCAATGAGTTATACGATGACATTGACATATGTAGTTCAGCGAATCGGCTACGGTGGCTAGGTTATGTCGTCCGAATGAATGAAAACATTCCAGCTCTGAGAGTGTTCGACGCAGTACCCGTCGGGGGAAGCAGAGGAAGAAGAAGACTTCCATTCCGTTGGAACGACCAAGTGGAGAAGAACCTGGCTCCACTTGAAATCTCCAATTGGCGCCAAGCAGCGAAAAGAAAGAACGACTGTCGCGCTGTTTGAAACTCGGCTATAACCGCATAAGCATTGTCTACGCCAATAAATAAGAAAAGAAATGAAATTATGTCATAAGCTCAACAGGTCTTGCATGCAACTTTGAAAGACACCTCACAAAATGTTGCATACATTACATGAATTAGAATTTTGAATATTGTATATTTAAGCAGCTCTTTAACATACAACAAATCTCGGTTAATTTCCCGCTGACGAACGGGGTGACGTAATCCCAGCGATCTGCAAGCGTCTTCGTCATTTTTCTGGCAACACAAGAAAACAAAGACGACTATGATCGTTTCCCGCAAGAAGTACAAAGTGCCAACGAGAGAGATTCTGCATATCGGGCCACACAAAACCGTTTCTTGTTTCAAACCTGATGAATATTGCATGAAATGGACGGATAAATATGACAGTAGCGGCAAAAAAGCAGAGATGATAATCACAAATGTCATATCCTCATGAAAACTAAGTTTGTAGGTAAATGTATGGATGTGATAAGTCTGCCGGAACAAACTACTCAGGCAGACAGACATTTGTATACATTTGAATGATAATCATTTGCGGAAGTGCAAATACAGACTGTTGGGAAGAAAATACAAATTTACATAGGAACATATTTGTATGTACACACTTTTGTAGTTGAATAAATGGCATAAGCGACTGATCGATCGGCAAGCTGCAAAAGAACAGTGCTGCAGACAGACAGAGTAGCACAATTGTCGACTCGAAGACGGTACACTCCAAAACATATGAAGACAACCGCGACGAAAGAATAAAAAGTGAATCGCAACAGTTGATAAGAGTAGGTATGTCGGTATGAGAAAGTAAAGAGTAGGCAGTGGTGGAGATAGTACAAACATAAATATTAATAAAAGAACGGAGGAAAAGAATAAGTGAGTAGTTTTTTGAAGCGTTTCATCGAGGAAACAAGGTCAATTATTTTGATGAGACTTGAGTGTTGATAGGGCGCAAGAACAATGACCGACTGGCTCTTTACGATGCTGATGGCGACCGCAACAGTGACGACAAGGAGATGTGGTTGAAGATTTTGTTCACGACAAAACGGTTGCTGACGCAACAACATGTAATGCACTGCCTCTTAAAACACGACTTCTGTGTATTGCGTATACATACATCTCTATGTATATAGAAGTTGTGGAGTAAAGTTTATTGCTGCAAGGCGCACAACGGTTATATCAAATATCAAGTGCAGCATGTAGAGCACTTATGCATTTAGCTGCCTTGCCACATTACCATACTCATTACATTCAGGAAGGAAGTGCTGAGGTACAAGCATAAGTACAGACATACATACCTATGTACGTATGGAGGTAGACACTTCTTTTTATGGAATCCGGAAATATGTAAAATAAAAACGGATAAATTCAATTAGGTTGGAGGGAATAAATAATTAATTCGCAACCTTCATTCTGGTTGCATGACGGCACAAGCCTTTATTTTATAAAAAAGTAAAAAAGCCTTTATATTATATAAAAAGTGCCGTTATTTTATAAAAAAAATCTTTTCCAATCTTTGGACGTGTGCAAACTTTTAAAAACTGAAGGACTGAGGGACTGAGGGACTCCCCTGTTCCGGGTATAAAAAATTAAAAATAAATATGACCTGAGTTAGGTTTTCCCTAGTCCAGATATTACTCATTATGTTAAAGAAAGATACCATTAAAAAGGAACCAAGAGCTTGAATTGGTCATGGTGGCATGAGAAATATAGAAGAGGATCTTTACATCACGTATGGATCGACTCAACACATTTTCGTTAATGATTTGATTATGAAGCGTGACAATGTTGGATTCTCAATTTTTTCTAAAACAACGTCGAATAGAGGCCTCAAAAGAGTGCTTCACGACGGAGCTAAGGAGCCTACATACAATAAAACCATTATTACTGGTGATGAGACGTGGGTTTATGAGAATATGACGTCCCAATTGTTCAACAATCTAGCGAATTGAGATCAAAAATTTTGCCAAAACTAAAAAAAAAAAACATAATTCGCTTAATGCACCCGCCGAGGCTTATAACAATCTCGGAAGGAACCTATTTTAAATGCGATAATAAAGATTTGGAGGATGGAGTCATGTGTAGAAGTTCACAAAGTGAGAAAAGTTCTCTGAGCGTCATTCATTTGGGAGCTCAAGCAGCTCACGACTTTCGGTCTTAGACCAAGTATCCTCTGGGTAGCTGAAGAACATCCATTTTAAGCAGCTCACGACTTTCGATCTTAGACCAAGTATCCTCTGGGTAGCCAAATAACATCCATTTTAAGACGCGGTAAAGTGAGAAGGCGAATCATCCATCCCCAGAGTTGGACTTAGGTTTTGGAACCCGCCACGTAAAGAGGTTGGACGAAAGCTTGCCCGAAGATTAAAATTCAAGTGTGCTCTGCCTAATCCTCAAAAAGGGAGAGCCCACAATCTAGGCCAGCTACAGTGGGATAAGCCTCCTCCACAACGCATACGAGGGCTGTCTGATAAATAACCGACCTCAACGTGAAGCTAGTGGCACATCTGAAAAAAAGTTTCTACTTCAAATTGTGCATATTATAATAGCTACTCGCCAAAATTTCGGAAATTTATCTTGCGCAATTATCTGTTGACCGTCGTTTTTGTGAGTCTATTTTGGTGATTTCCCCAAAATGGAGAATATTGAATATCGAGCTGTAATTAAATTTTTGTTTTTGAAAGGCAATACGCCTTCACAAATCAAAGATGAGTTGGACTCTGTGTAAGGTGACTCTGCACCATCGTTTACCACCGTAAAATTTTGGGCAGCTGAATTTAAACGTGGTCGCAGGAGCTTGGAAGATGATGAACGTCCTCGGCGTCCAAAAACTGTAACCACTAGCAATAACAACGCTAAAGTTCATCAATTGGTACTAGACGACCGCCGGATTAAAGTTAAAAAAATAGCTGAGATTATGAAGATGTCAAAAGAACGTGTTTGTCACATATAAAACCAAGTTTTGGGCATGAGAAAGCTGTCCGCGAGTTGGGTGCCGCGTTTGCTTACGCTAGACCACAAACGTGCGCGCATGAACATTTCCGGCTTTCTGTTGGCTCAGTTTAGAGGCAATAAGACTGAGTTTAGGCGCCGATTGATAACTGTAGACGAAACTTGGATTCATCATTATACGCCCGAAACAAAAATCCAATCTAAACAGTGGATTGAAAAGGGGGAACCGGCCCCAAAAAAACCTAAAGCTGTGTATTCGGCTGGGAAAGTGATGGCGAGTGTTTTTTGGGACAGCCATGGAAATATTTTTATTTTTTATTTTTGAAAAAGGAAAAACTATAACAGGAGCATACTACGCATCATTATTGGACAAGCTAAAGGAAGAAATTTCGAAAAATCGGCCACATTTGCAAAAAAAAGAAAGTCTTGTTCCACCAAGACAACGCACCATCTCACACCTCAACAGTCGCCATGGGGAAAATCCACGAATTGCGGTTCGAACTGCTTGACCTTCCACCTTATTCACCGGATCTAGCACCAAGCGACTTTTTTTTGTTTCTTCAACTTAAAACTGCGCTCGGCGGCCAGAGATTTTCGTCAAATGAGGAGGCAATCTCTTTCGTGAACTCGTATTTTGCAGACAAAGACGCCAAGTACTATTTGGAAGGGTTGCAGACATGGGAGCATCGCTGGGAGAAGTGTGGGAAGGTACAAGGAGACTATGTAGAAAAATAAAAAAAAAATTTTGAAAAAGTCGCGTGCATCATGGTTAGGTCGGTTTTTTATCAGACAGCCCTCGTATAAGATTCTATCGAACATACTGTGTGAAAGATTGAAGCACACCGTTAACAAACTGATTGGAACTTATCAGTGTTGATTCAGACCTGGAAAATCCACAACTGACTAGATATTCACTATGCGCTAAATCTTGGAAAATACCCATTAAAAGTAGGGTCGATTTTTAAACTGCTTTTGACAGCACAAAAAGGAGCTGTCTTTAAGTCCAAATGTCTGAATTTGGTTTCCCCGCAAAACAAATACGGCTGTGTAAAAAGATGTTGACAAAACAAAGGCTCCGTCAAGATCGATAAAGACGTCGCCGAGCAGTTCGATACAAAACGAGGTTTCCCCTTCTATCGACCGCTTTTCCAATCGACTCTTGGAGCAAATAATTCTGCAGAGCTGAATAGAGAAGGTACAATTTTCTTTAAGATATTGATAACATTGGCCTCAACAACCGCGCCCTTAGATCTGCTTTCTCCAGAGTGGATAAGAAAGCGAAGCAAATGGTTCTCGTCGTGAACAAGGGCAAGACGAAATATCTCCTGTCATCAAACAAACAGTCGTCGCTAATTTCGATTGACATCCAAGATCTAAGAAGACTATATCCAAGTAGTCTTGCGAAAGCTAAACGAGAAATATTGCTAAAAGCATATAAAAATCATCTCTTCGTTTATTTATTGTGTATTAATGACCCCGTAAATATAACCTAATTAGAGAGGATGAAAAATACTAAGAATCTCAAAAAGAAATAGTGGGAACAAAGAAACGCAGCGATTAACAATGAAGGGTAAAATATTGTATGTATGTATGTATGTATGTATATAACCAGATCTAAGTTCACCAAAAGTACACGTATATATTTATCTGCTTAATGTAAAAATTTAGCGCTGCCACTGCTTTTACTAATTAGCTTTTGCAAAAATGAGATGAATTATATTGAAAAGAAGTAAGAAATCGAAAAATAAAAAAGAAACAAACCCATTATTTAGACAGTTTAAGCCGAATTAGTAGCTCATTAGCAAGTCGCCGGCCGGTGAATAAAATAAAGGAACAGAGTAATCGAAGCCACTATTAGGCAAGCAAGGAACCGGGTAACTTGTCTTCAAACAACTGCAGATGGTCAAGATTAATGAATTGGAAAGGCACTAATGCTAATATCTATATTCAAATTATTCGCGAAATATGATTTTTGGTTAAAACTCAACTCAAAAAAAAAAAAACAAACAAAACCACCAGCAACAACAAAAAAAAAAACAATTTGTGTACTCAAATACGTAATTTTTTCATTCTTTTGTGTGGAGAAGTTTTCAAACAAATAAACACAAAATAGAAGCAAAGAATGGAATACTCTAAGAAATCGACAACCCGCTAAAAAATAGTGCAGTTGTCTGATGATTCCAGGAATTGTTAAATTTGAAAGGGAATTCCGTACTCTTTCTAAAATTGCTCTACATATAGCCTTCCAAAAATGTTATTGACCTTGGAAAGAGCAGATATAAATCTTGCAGACGTTGAAGAGTTTCTGTCAGATGAAAACTTAGTGAGATCAGTGGGAGGATCTTCATTATAATCAGCGGTTATTTTGCAAAAAAATCTGTTTAATATAATAACAGTATGAGCATTAACTGGAAACAGATTTCGTGGAGGCTTTGAAAATTATATATCAGCGCTTTGTAGCCTTAAGAGTTCACAGAAATGATCATGAAACGATGCTTTTGAAATATAATTAAGAGTTCACAGAAATGATCATGAAACTTTGCTTTTGAAATATAATATACTTCTTCGAGGCCCGAGAAGCCCAATTTTCGACCACGTTTTGTAGCAAAAGGGGCCGTATGTCAGCAGTAAAGTGCTGAATTATATTTTCCAAGACGTCAATCCTCTCGGGCTTATTTTCGTAGACACACAACTTCATATGACCCCACAAAAAATAGTTTGGTGGTGTTAAATCGCATGATATTGGAGATTAGGCCACAATCCCACGACATGAGATAGTGCAGTCACCGAAAGTTCCCTTAAAAAATTGATCTTGTTGAAACCACAGATTGTCCACAACAACATCATCCCATTCGGGCTCGAAAAGTCTTTAATCATGGCTTGATACTGCCTCCCATTGACTATAGCATTATGACCGACGGGTGTCGAAAGAGCCTTCAATGTCTGATCATAGAATCATTTGATTTGCTCTGAAGGTGGAAGTCAGAGACCGACCTCCGATCCGTATCCCCCGAAGTACGAACTGGGATGTTTTCAATGTAATTCTAGGGCAAAATATAAGCAGAGTGAGACAGGCAGATAGTAGATCCACCGTAGCAGGACTAGAGAGCAGGCTGAATGCGCTAAACCAGTGTATCATATACAACTATTATTGCATTTGTTCACTAACAAACTCTCGGTACTAAGGTAATCAGTGCGCAGGCTGTTCAATAAAGCCAAGCGCACGGGCAACTAGGAGGAATATGGGCAACACCTAACAACCTACAACAAGTAGATTAGGTGCGGGAAGTCAAACAGTTTTAATAAATTCTGTGACAGCGTCTCCTCGATTCCTAAACCAACTACACTGTACAAGGCGTTGTCTAGAGACAAGACGGACACAGTATTATCCATAAAAAGGCAGGAAGGGACATATACTATACAACTAGCGCGGAGGATAGGGCAAGGACACTCTTGCAAGTGCACTTCCCAAAGACGGTTCAGGCTGACCTAATTCCACCATTGGTGGCAAGTAGGCCAGAACGCCTGGACTGGTTGACTGCAAGGAATTTGTTCACTGCAGACACAATCAGGTAGGCACTGGCCTTCTTTTCGAACTATAAGTCACGAGGGGTGGATGGCATCTTTCCAGCTCTTTTACAACAAGGTATACAAGTTCTCTTGCCACATCTGTAGGGCTGATAAGAGATAGCCTGGCGATGTCCCAGAACCATGGAGGTAATCTTCATCACCAAGGTAGGTAGGAGAGTGTATTGGTTGGATATTAATCTCACATACTCCATGTTAAAAGGGATGAGATAGTAGACAACCACATAAGATCGGAACCGTTGAAAATCGCATCCCTAAATAATCAGTTTTTTCCAGCTTTTGAAACATCGATCTTGAAGATTGTTCACGTCTTTTTTACCTAAGGAGCTGCTTTTTCGTCGGAACTGTCGATATCGAGCCACTATAGCATATAGATACCATACAAACTGGATCGAAATAAAGTGCTTGTATGGAAATCCTTTTTATTGGACGAGATGGCATCGCCACGAAATTTAGGATAGAATATATTATTGCCTAAGGCAACGATGAAATCTCCGAAGAAATAATCGGACCACTATATTCAAACTGACCGATCAAAATAGACCTTTTTGTTTAATGTACATACTATCTGTACTATAGCTTCGGTGCGACGCCAATTCACTTTTTTTTTGCTTGGTGAGGGATTCAGAATTGTGAAAGTTTCCCCTCGTGAAATATACATCACAGAGTTGCATTGGAAATTTAGAAAACATTCGTTGGGAATTAGATAATTGAGCTGTATAAGAAAATACGATGTCTTTTTGTACCAAGAAAACAGTTAAAAAGTTAGGTATTTTAAGGGGTTGATGGGTTTACGGGTTTCAAAAATATTTTTTATCTTATTAAATTCTACAACAGCTCTAGAATATTTTTCTAAATTTTTAAGTTGGATCGAGTAATAGTTTCGGAGATACAGCATTGACAACTTGTGCACTCGAGGCTAGCTAGGCTAAGTGCGCCGGCTTTAAACGAGTTTTTCTCGAAACTGTGCTTTTGAAGTCGGTTGGCAAGATTTCTCGAGAACTACTCAACCGATCTTCATGAAATTTCACACAGGTCTTTGAGATACAATTCTTAAGGATTTGGCCGAAGGATTTTTTTCGATTAGAACTATTTAAAAAAAAATGTCGCGAAATTTTTATTTTTATGTAAAAAATGTCTGCCAAAAATCTTATTATCAGTTTTTTTCTCCTTCGTATAAGTTCTAAGTCAAGGTTTTAACTAAAAAAACATGCATTTTTTCACTTTAGATAATCCTGTAAGGGTTATCCTGCCTGCCTGCGGACGAATCTTTTTTCCGAGGGGTCACCGGAAATGGCGTCGAAATGGCCGAGTTTAAAATACTATTTTTCCAAACATATCAGCATTTTTTTGTTAATAGTCTATGCTTGTAACAATAAAAATTTTAATAAAATATTCCATTTTTTATATGAGAAATTTTTTGTGTTTTTTTAAATGCTGTTTTTTTATCCGAGGAAACCCATGTAAGGGGTTAAGACCATTTATATAAATTTCTAATTTTGCAAAAAATTTACTATTTAACATTTATTATATATGTATGTATGTACATATGTACATACATGTATAATTGTATTTACAGTTTTGCTTTTTCTATAAATTATTTGCTCCACACATTTAACCCCAGCCAGTAAAAGGTTAGCACTAATTTAGAATTCTTGTCGAAGAAGACTAAAATTAAGTTTACAAAAAGACACGCATAAATACATAAAAATCAATAAGACTAAAACTTAAGTTGAAAAGTAACCGAAAAAACCACACCGGAACAAAAACCTCAAGAAGCGGCCAAAAGAATGAAGACAAAATGTTGCTTTTTCTCATCTTGCATGTGTGAGAATCTAATTTAAAAGCGTAGTAAAACGCCAAAATACCAAACCATGTCAAATACAATTGTATTGGTTTCGGCAATTGACGGCGAATAAAGCAATCAAAATAAAAGAGATCGTAAAACATTACATTGCTGACCCTGAACTTTGAGAAGTCAGCAAATGACTTGCGGCAGATCGCAACAGCTTTAACGCCTCAAGACAACATGCATGTGAGTATATATACATATGTATATACCATATATGAATGTATGTGTGTGCATATATAGCTGTACAGCGTTCGTGCGCTTCAAATCTCACATTTCATTCTATTTCATTTATTTTTGATTTTTTTGAATATTCTTAAATATTTTATAAACTCTCGCACTTATTCATTCACACATTCGTTTCGGCGCTCACACGCTTGCTGCCCGAAGACAAATGTAAACTTTTTTCATAATTACTATTATTATTGTGATTGTTGTTGTTTGCTGCTTAGCTTACAGCATTCCTTTCTACTTAACACATTCACCTCAAAAATACGATCGCATCTAGAAGATGACTGTGTAGTGACTTTACAAATTAATATGTACCATATGTAAGTGTGTAGCATCATTCTCTAAGCATGTTGCCGAAGTCTGTCGACAATACTCACATGCATGTGTGTGCGTGAAATAATAATTTTTGCATAGAGTGCAGAGTAATAAATCCATTCACAGCATTGCTGGAGCAGATTGCCCACTGACCTCAACGATCATGCCGCGTTCGATCAATTTATCGATTGTTGACGCATGAAACAATGGGTTTGGGGTGGCCACCACGAACGCCGGCAACACCACAAGCTGCGTTGACCTGCTCCACGATTTCACACACCACACGTACCCACACCCATCGGCATACATCGGCCATATGTTAGCCACCATTGTGACCACATGTAAGCGTCTACAATCGGAGCATGGCGTTCCATGCTCACGAACAATCACATTTCTTTGGAATATAATCTAATGCTAATACTTTTTGTGTTCGTCATGTTGGTGACTCAACGGTATTCGATTTGCCCAAATTAAAATTCATTTGTCATTGTGATAATAAATGAAGAAATGTGCGCGAGAGGAAAGCATGCAAAATTCGAAACTTTGCTGGTGGTTGAAAGAAAGCTTTTGTATTGATTTATTAAGTTTCAAATGTGGCTTGAATCATCGTTATTGTTTTTTTGGTAAATTTTACAATAAATAAAGCTGTAGAAGTGATTATAAGACAACTAAAATAATATCACATTTTATATGCTAAAATAAAAGAGAAGTTCAAAGCGCTCTGCTGTGAAAAAACAATAATCAATAATAAATTTTAATATATGTACATATGTATATGCGTAACAAACAATAGAAGGCAATAAATCCAAATTGATTTTAGTTTAAAAATAAAGTCTTTTAATATAACAAAAAGTTTCCTTTGAAGAAGCTCTTCTTCTCCATTCACTACTGGTTCTTGGCAGCAAAAACAACTCGAATTAAATTCAATATATATATATTTTTTTTTAATAATCAACAGAACTCAATTGTTTTATTTATTGACATATGTACATATATAAATTTCTATTTTAAAAGTCCTCTAAGTAATACAAGGGCGGCCATCAACATCAACTGATGATCAACACGTCAATAATATAAAAAAAATTAGTGGTTGAGGATAAACGATTAACAGTCAGAGATCACTGGCATCGTTGGAATATCGGAAGGAGACGTAAAAAACATTTTGAAAGATCATTTGGGCCTAAGAAAAGTGAAAATCACGTAATTTTTTCAAAAAATAGCGTCTCGCTAAAGTCTGTGAAACAATGCTTTCCAACTACCCGGATGTCATATAACGTATTATTATATTACTGGCGATGAGTTTTAGATCGATACTTACGACCCGGAAACGGACGATCAATGGGCCGAATATAATGGCAAAGGTAAGCCGAAGCCAACAGAACCACGTCAAAAAACAGGTCAAAAATCAATTGTATGTTGACAGTTTTTTTCTTGATTTGATCGAGGTGTGATGCACTCTGAATCCATACTGCTCTTCGTGAGTTTTTCGTTAAATGTTTAACCAATATTGCGCCACAACAATCGTATTCAGCAAACTCAAACGATCGCTCCATGGAAACCGCTACGCACATTGAAGGCTATTCCGGAAAATGAATAAAATGTGATAAAAACTGTTTCGAGAATTGAAAACGTTCGCACATGTGTATTGTAGCTACGAAGGATTACTTTGAAGGAGACGACTTAGATTTTGAAGAATAAATGAGGAATTTGAAAATTATGAACAAAGTCTTACTATTTTTAGGGATTAGTAGTATATAGTGATTTAAAATTTTAAACTCGTTTTACTCGAAACTGTGTTTTCAAAGACGTTTATCAAGATTTCTCGCAACTACTCAACCGATCTTAACGAAATTTTGCACAGACCTTCGAGATATAATTTACAAGGTCATTAACGAAAGATTTTTTTTTCAATTTCAACTGTTCTGCAATGAAAAAAAAAAAAAACATCGAAAAATGTTCACCAATATTTGTATTTTTTCGTAAAAACTCCTGGCAAAAATGCAAAAGTAAAGTTTTTTCTTTCCTTTAAAAAATACCTAGTTTATGAGCATAACTAAAACATATATTTTTCTGCTATCAACGCGTATGCACCTTTTTTCGAGGAACTGCTAGAAATGACTGCTTAAGAGATCGTCTCAGTGCGAAATTTTCGAAAAAATCGATTTTTTTTGGATTATCGCATAATTATGCACTGTAATAAACATTTTCTCAAAATTTGAAATCGAAATTCAAAATGGTACGGTCGCTACAGCGTTTCTTGTAGAAAGGTATTAAAGTAGGGAATGGAGCCACTCCAATCTTTACACGCGTTTGGTGTTTTGGTGCTCAGAATGGTGTTTTTTAAAACGGTAAACACTCTCACGAAAGAGTTTTGAAGATATCTAGTTCCAGTTTGGAGAAAACGTCATTCACTATCGCGCTTTGGATACTTTTTTTGAAATGTTTACAATTTTTTCTACGAAAAACTGTCAAAAAAGGGCCCAATTTGATATTTTTTGTACAAACCACCGCCATTTTGTGAAATTTCCTACAGATTGATAATCTGTTTGAAGTTTTGACTTTAGACCACGGCCGCAATCATGGACATCATATCATACAGGACCTTTTTTACGTGTCATTTCAAAAATTTATTTAACTACCGTGCACCCAATTAATAAATATAAAAATAATAATTTTGTATTCGTTATGAATGTATTTATTTATTAAAAAAGAAAAAACGAAACAATTGGTAATTTCAATATAACAAAAATGGCAAAAATCGGTGATTTTTCGGAGGGTCACACTGAGACGATCTCTTAATACAATATGTATTTTTGGAATAATAAAAAATATGAATAAAATATGTATTTAATTTTTTATGTGAAAAATAACGAGTTGAAAATATGTAATTTGTTTTTGCTGTAGGAAACCCATGTTTTCCCTTAGGGAGGAAGTAAGGTCTTGATGGTATAAAAAACATACTCCCCTTAGGTTATAAAAATTGCTCAGTTTTCCTAATCTAAGCGAAGACGCTATGAGACTATTTGAGAAAACTCTGTTTTCATATGAATCTCACTAATTAAGTATTTGGAGGCAAATTAAAAAAAAAAACACAAATATCGAACAATTGACGCGACAGATATACATACATAAATACATAACATTTTGAGTAAATAAGCTTTCGATATCTTGAAAATATAACAACATGATTATTTTCATTAGACTGACTGAGGCATAATTTTAGGCAGACTTATGGTTTAGTCGACGAAAATAGAACTTAACAGTAACGATAGAAACTTTATTTTAAAACAAGAAAAAACGTTAACTTCGGTTGCACCGAAGCTAAATACCCTTCACAGGTGCATTTCTGTTAGTAACTATGTGTCCAGTTTGTATGGAAGCTATAAGCTATAGTTAACCATCTGAACAGTTTCCTCGGAGATTACATTGTTGCCTTAGAAAATAATATATACAAAATTTTGTGAATATACCTTATTAAATGTGAAAGTTTTCCATACAAGCCTTTGACTCCGATCGCTCAATTCGCTCAGTTTGTATGGTAGCTATATGCTGTAGTTAACCGATCTGAACAATTTTCTCGGAGATTACATTTTTGCCCTAGAAAAGAATCTATACCCAATTTGGTGAAGATACATTGTCAAATGTGAAAGTTTTCCATATAAGAACTTGATTCCGATCGTTAAGTTTATATGGCAGCTATATGTCGTCCGATATCGGCCGTTTCGACAAATAAGCAGCTTCTTGAAGAGAAAATGACGTTTGCAAAATTTCAAAAGAATATCTTAAAAACTGAGGGACTAGTTCGTATATATACAGACAGACAGACGGATAGACAGACGGACAGACAGACGGACATGGCTAAATCGACTCAGCTCGACACACTGATCATTTATATCTTCCTTCTGGGTGTTACAAACATCGTGACACTCTTAATATACCCTGTTCAGGGTATAAATATAGTACATATTTTTTTTTAATTTGGTCCAATCAAGTTTGGAATTCCAATGGTTAATAACAAGATACTTAAATTATTTTCGTGAAAAAAGAAAAAAAAAATATAATTTATTTTAATATATTACGACTAAAAAAACGGCCAATCAACTTATAACACCACAACAATGCATCAAACCACAAGAATTTTTAAATACTTCATTAATAAACCATACACATACATACATATATTTATTATCACACATACGTATACATAAATTTATAAGTATGCATCGTATAACCTGTATATGAACACTAACATTATAGGTTTGCAACAAAGAAGCACTTTCTCACCACAAAATCGCGCTAAATACAAATAATGTATAAATATGCTGTGCAAGTGTGTGTGTGTGTGTATTGCCAAAAACCGCTGCATATGTATCAAAGAATTTGCCGTTAATTTGCACAGCTATGTGTGTGTAGTTGTGTGCGTTGCATCAAAACAATTTTAGCCGGCCGGCAAGTGACCGCCGGGCACAGCAGCGCACACTGTGGCCGATTTATTTTGGTGCAGCTAATTTCTAAGCACTTTCGCCGGCCCCCACACCACACCTGCGCTCGCTCTTTTGGCGCTCAACAAGCTTTTTAGCGCTCGCTGTACGCCTAGCAAAGCGCAAAAAAAAAAATAAAATGAAAAAAATATTTAATGCATACGAATTTAAAATAACCGAATTTCGGCGCGAAGCAATGCAAAAATAAATCAAAATTGTAAATATTGGCAATTTACCAGCCGCCAAGTCCAACACCAACGACGCCGTGCACAAATTTTGCACTTCGTTTTATTTTACTCAATTCTTGTATTTTTCGTTCTTTTTTTCGTTTTTTGGTTTTTGTTGTATTCAGCGAATTTTTAGCGCGAAATTAGTTCAGCGAAAAAAGAATCAGAAAACAAAAAAAAAAAATAAAAATGTGTGCGCACATTAAAAAAGTTTGTTGGTGAAGTGTTGCAAGGGATGTGGTTGAATAACAGGGGGTAGCGCACAAAAAAGTGCTAAAATTAAGTAAAATGTAAAATAAATAAACAATAGGTTTAGTATGACTAAAATTCGCTGAGTTTGTATTAAATTTTTTTACGCAGTAGATTTATACAACAAAGTAAATTTCGACTGAAGCAGGCAAGAAACCTGGGAATGGTCAATAATTTCAAACTCTGAGGGAACGGCGTAACATATGCACTCTCAGACATACATATGTATATGTATGTTTGTAAGTTTAAGTTCAAAGTATGCTTTAATATTATATTGAGTATAAAACTGTTATCACACCAACTACCGCATATTTTAAAATAAAAAATTACAAGGAATTATGCAGCATAAGCAAAGTTATAAGCAAAAGTTTTGTTGATATTTTATTGTGGTTTTAATTTCGTAAGAAAATATATTTTGTATAACAATGGATATACATACATACATATTAGGGTGATTCAAAAAAAAAAAAATTTTCGATTGGTACTCGGAAGAATAGGTTCCTAGACACCTCTAAGAAAGCCTCTCCAAATATGAGTTTTTAATTGTAACGGGAAGGCCCTCATACTTTAAGTTTTCTATTTTTTCTTATTATCAGATAGAAAAATTTATATCTCGCTTCCAACTACTTGCAAAAATATCTTGTTCCTGATTTTGTAGGAAATTGAATGCTCTACAAAAAAGGTTTCCCATGATTTTTTCGTAAACCCAACCGTTTAAAAAATATTAACAGTTAAAGTTTGATTATTTTTGAGAAAATTTTTTATTTCTTATTAATTTTATAACTCAATGAAAAAAAATTATTATGAATGATGGCACTCATAGTTTTGTAGGAAATTTACTGCTCTATAAAAATGGTGTCCTTTGATTTTTCGATTAAGTTAAGCATTTACGAGATATTCATCGTCAAACATCAATGCATATTAGGGTGGATTAAAAATTTTTTTTTCCGAAAAATAGGTTCCTAGACACCTCTAAGAAAGCCTTTCCAAAAAACTATGAGTTTCATAATTCATAATGATTTTTTTCATTAAGTTATAAAATCCATAAGAAATTAAAAAATTTCCCAAAAATATTCAAACTTTAAATATTAATATTTTTAAACGGTTGGGTTTACGAAAAAATCATGGGAAGCCTTTTTTGTAGAACATTCAATTCTCTACAAAATCTAAGGAACAAGATATTTTTGCAAGTAGTTGGAAGCGAGATATAAATTTTTCTATCAGATAATAAGAAAAAATAGAAAACTTTATGTAGGAGGGCCTTCCTGTTACAATTAAAAACTCATATTTGGAGAGGCTTTCTTAGAGGGGTCTAGGAACCTATTCTTCCGAGTACCAATCGAAAAATTTTTTTTGAATCACCCTAATTTGTATGTATGTATAATATTGTTGCTCCTTTGATACCAGTCCATATTGGTGACTTGAAGTAGTCATGTTTATTATTAAACCGCTGAATTCCGTTGAGTACTTTCTGATAAAACTATCAACCTTATTTTCTTGCACATGCGAAACAATAGAACCATCGGCAGAATTGTCGTTTTGACTAAGAAAATTTCATGGAAAATGTGGTTAAATTAAAGAATTTTTTAATGTTTTCAATAAACAAATTAAAAAAACTCGCGAGATGTCGAACTCCCTTGGCATATCTTTAGCACTTGCCGGACGATTTTCAAGCACCATATTCTTTACTTTTTTAATATTTTCATCAGCTGAAGACGTCGAAGGTCGTCCAAAACGTGGCATGTCTTCAACGATTTCTCGATTGTCCTTGAAGGTTTGTATTTTCGATAAAACTGAATCACCGTAAGTCTTTTCCAACATTCGCAATGATTCCGCACAAGAAATTTGGTTAAAAATACAAAATTTGGGACAAATTCTTTATTCGATTTTTTTATGGCAGCTATATGCTATAGAGGCCGGAACAGACCAATTTCTTTCGGACTTGAGTTGGATCGGTCAGTTTGCATCACACCTTTAGTCGTCCGATCTCAACAATTTCTGTGGAGCTTGTAACAATACCATGGATAAAAATGTATCAATATTTGATGAAGATACCTTGTAAAATAAAAAAAATAAAAGGTTTCCATAAAGAATAAGACTTCGATCGGTCAGTTTGTTTAGCACCTAATAGCTAAGATAGTAGTATATGAGGACGACAGTGCCATTTCAAAACTGGGTAGGTGTCTACAGACCATTAGGAGTATTATGACCACCACTCTCAATATAGTACAGTATTGGGCATCTCAGGCGGGTCTGGAGTTGAACCCCAAGAAAACGGATATATTCACAAGAAAGCATAAAATTGTTTTATGGAGGCTCCCTTCGATAAATGGGAGATAACTCTCTATCAAGGACAGCACCAAGTAGCTTGGGATAGTTTTGAACAGCAAACTGCTCGGGAAGCACAACGTGGAAGAAAGAGTGAGAAAAACTTGTAATGCTATAATATGCGTTTAGATGGTGCGCGACACAATCTGTGGACTGTCTCCCACTCTCATGCACTGGTGCTACATAGCTATTGGAAGACCAACTCTACTCTAGGTGTAGTAGTATTGAGGACAGGCGTACGGAAATCAACCTACCGGAAGTCAATGGAAAGGGTTCCGAAAAAGATGATTGGCGTTCACTTCTACAGGGTGCCAGGCCACAAAGGCAGCGAGAGCAATGAAAAAGTAATGGACGAGATTGCCAAGAATGGCGTACGGCTAACACCCGAAAACGTGATCAACGTTGGGAAACCCATGCATTGTCTATTCGATAATCTGAACATAAGCATGGTAAAGAAAGTCAAAACCCGATGGATCGAGCTACCAGGGTCCAAAAGTCATGTGCAAAACGATAGATTGGAAGTACACAAAGTTTCTAAGCTTCAATAAAAATACGTGTGAAAATTATAGGTGGATATCTCAAAACCTGTAAAAGGAGGGATCACCCTTTTGGACATGTTACAGACATCGTGGAAAGAAAGAAGTCACCAAATGCAGCTTTCGTAGAAATTCACAAATGTGTGGAGAATTAAATCTCATCGCTAATGCATTAAAAAATCTGTTTTGGGTTGAGATTGTCATCAAAACATCTTGAGTTCTATCAACGAAACAAGATGAGAATTTTGAGGAAGAAGATTCCTGTTCTTTTTTTTTTCAAATAGTATTCTTCGCGTTGCTTCCTCTAAGGAGTACTATAAGTCTCGACTGACTGATAGTGGTAAAAAAAAGACTGTACATTAGTGATTTCTCAAAACGCAAAAACTGGGAAACTCAAAAGAACAAAAAAAAAAAAAAAAAATTGGCGATAAGTAAAAATAAAAATTAACGGCCTTGAGTTTGGCAATTCCACATTAGTATTCCATAAGCAAATTATTAGCAATTTCTACCAACACAAACAGAGATAAGAATTTTTTTTTATATTTCTTTGAATACAAAACGACAAAGAACGCGCTCTAATCTAGTATAATTAAAAAAAAGTAGTAAAAAACGCAAACAAAAAAAACGAACGTTAGAGGAGAGAAATTATGAAATTATAAAGAACTACTGATGAGGAAGAGGTAGCGATTTTTTTGAAATAAAAATAAAAGAAAAAAAATATGTTGAAAAGATTTGCATTTGTTTAATAAATTTTATTAATTATTGAATTAAGTAGCATTTTGGTTACTTTAATAAAATTTATTACGCACGCCGCCTAGATAATTTCTCTAACTCAAAATCTTTTCAATTTGTGGAAAATTTAAAAATTCGAATATAACACCATATGCTTCGATCGTAATCGGCGCTAAATTAAGACGAGCCATAAAACTATCCATACGCATAGTATGTACATACATACATACATACATATGTACATATATGTATGTGCCATACGGCCCACTATTTCCTATTTTATGCATGTGATTATGTGGCGAAAATTTATTTGGCTTGTCATGCTATAAATTTGATTTGACAGGAAATAGTTAATAGGTAATGAAAATTTATAGTTTTTTTTTGAATAAAAATGTAACACGTCACATTTTAAAGCGCGAATAAAGATTTTATTCAAAAAATGACCACCAAGGCGAGGGCGTATGTTCATTGCGACAAAAAAATACACGGAAATTGTAAAAAAAAAAAATTTGTCACAATGTAGATTGCCTCACAGAACCTGAGCCACTATCATCCATATACTATTACTACTTGTAGTACTATATCACATAATGATTCTCGAAAGACCCATATTCCAAGATGAGGTCACTCAGATTAAAATTAGTGGGATCAAGGATCAACTCTGTAGATTGACTTACAGAACCTGAGCCACTATCATCCATATACTATTACTACTTGTAGTACTATATCACATAATGATTCTCGAAAGACCCATGTTCCAAGATGAGATCACTCAGATTAAAATTAGTGGGATCAAGGATCAACTTCACTGTCTTATAGTGTAGTAATAAGGTAATTCAAAATAAAATTATATGCGTGTCCAAAAACTACATTACAGTAACGCACTGTGGGTCTATACTCGCTTGAGCACACAAAACTTTTTACAAGACTATCGAACACATACAGCGGGCTGGAGAGAGGATACGATAGCGATCTGGTCCAATTGTAATCTAAATAATAAATATATTGATAGCCTTCTCTCTTACAATGTAAGTATAACTAAGTGTTTGCTGTTTATATATGTAGCTTACAGTGGTGGTCTAACAATTAGCAACGACAACACGATTTATTATTAGCTTTTGTATTAACGGTTGATCTACGAAGAGGCACCTTTTTCAATAGCCTTTTTTTTTGACAAATAACGCGTAAGTGGTGTCAAGCTGTCAAACTTTTTTTGTTTGGCATTTCATCGTGGAAAAACTTACAACTAAATAACGTCTACAAATCGTTCAACTTTATGACGAAAAGTCACGTTCTGTAAAGTATGTGCTTCACGCGCTTCACCCAAGATATGACCAACATAATCGGCCCAGTGAGCGTACTATTCGCAACACTATCACTTATCTTGTGTCCTAGCATTCATCATTGGATAATATTCGTCCGAAAAGCCCACGTTTTGATAACCAAATACAATATTTAATGCCTGAAATTGAAGTTTGTAATCTCGGCGACATTTGATTTCAACAATCAGTGGATTTATTGAGAGAACACTTCAGTGAGCAGATAATTTCACGTTTTTAGCCGGTCAATTAGCGCCCAAGATCGTGTGATGTCACACATTTAGACTATTTCCTGTGGGGATATGTAAAGTCTAACGTCTATGCGAACATTTCTGCTTCGATTCAGGCCTTGGAGCAAAACATCATTAGTCAAAATGCTGGAACGAGTCATCGAAAATTGAACTCAACGGATGGACCATCTGAGATGTAGCCGCGGCCAACAATTGAAAAAGATAATGTTTTAAAAATAAATGCCAAAGAACGTTCTTTCGAGTGATAATAAAAATCCCCTATTATATTTGAGGTTTCTGTGTTCTTTTCTTTAAAAAAGTAAGGAACCTTGCTATATCCTATATATTTTCCAATATGACGAAGAGATTTTAGAATAGAATATTACATTCTACAAAATGGTTTTATACTTAAACTAGTATATTATTGATTGTATGCCTACAAAAGCGCCACGGAACAATTCAACGTCGTGTTTACCGTTTGGTGTATGAGAGTCGTTGAGTCTCGTTGGGTTGATGCCGCATATACATGTATATTTTTCAATTAGTTTTTCAGGTTACGCTGATTTTTGGAGGCATTTTTTGGCAAACTCCAACAGCATTGCACATTTCCTCAAGAGTGATTTTCTTTCTCCTGTGTTCCTGATTAAAATACCGCCAATATGTATACGAGTATGCATAGGTACAATTATATTTATTACTTTTCGGACGTCTATCATTTTTGAGCGGAATGGCTGTAAGATTTTTGATTTTTTTGAGACTCTCTCTCTTTGTTTACTTTCAGTTGGAATTTTTTCGTTTGTTCATCAAACACAGGCAAAAGGAGATCGCCGGCGAGTGTTTGCCGTAGGTCTTATCGTAATCGTAGACTTTAAAATACATATTTGCTCACACACATGTATGTATGTTTGCGTGCATTTAATAGTGCAGTGCAGTACAGCACACCAACTGAGTACAGGTGCAGTCTACGCTAATGAAGAATGATGGATATCGTCTAACTAGGCTATGTTGGAGCTGTGCGATAGTTGAATTTTATCTGCTTTACTTTTTTCGCCTCACTGCTCATTTGAACAAACATTTGTATGTTTGTATATGTATGTAAGTTGGTACCATAAACCGAAACGAAGTAGATCACTCTAATTCCTTAACTAAATTTCGATGTTTGAGCAAAAGAAAAAAATGTTAGATCAAATATTTAAGGTGTAAATTTATACAAGTTATTTACTTTATTTAAATATTTGATTTTCAGCTCTTTTTTTTTTTAAGGAGAAAATGTTAATCAAATTTCTTGCAGTGTAAGCCAAAATCTACGGCAACATGTGGACCACATAGTGTTTGCGTGGTGACGATCTTGATGTTGACAGTTTGTTAATTTCATAAGCACAATGCGTTAGTAGCAACAGTAAATGTAGAGAGAGCTGGCACGCGTGGATTGAAAATTATAAGAAACGCATTTAGCACCAGCGAAAGTGCAATTAAATGAATAAAGAAATATACATAGGTATACGAGGAAGAATTGGATTTAACATAAAATTACAATTTATGAGCGCTGAATTCCTATTAAACATTAGGAGCCACACTATTGTTGGCAATAAAAGCTGTTAACTGAACATAATGGCCAACCAAAAAAAAATTTCTCCACTAAAAGTTCTCGCCTTTTATGTAGAGCACCTTTTTCATTTATTCCGCCTCAACAAATCGGACGCAAGCCAACAGCGTTTTGTCGAATTATGAGGGTCTTTATGAACAATACCTGGAAATTTTGTGCTTTTAATGGAATCACAGCTAAGGAATAATTGAAAATGTTCCAGAAGTGTTTTGGGGAATCTACTTTATATCGATTGTTTGAGTGTCTCAAAGCATTCGGTGAAGGTCGTGAAGTCAACGAAAACTTGTTTCAGCAATCATCCACCTCTGGTAATGACGATAACGTCGAAAATGCTAAAGAAAGAGCGCTTGAAAATCGTCATGTTGGCATCAAAGCATCTCAAGATCACTTAGGGATGGACTTCACACATTTTGGTTATTGTTTTGGGAAGAGTATAGAGTAGTCGCTAAAAAATGCTTGATAACGCAGCTGAGGACCCTAAATTCATGGAACCCCCGCATTACTGATGCCAAATCGTGGATTTATGAATATGACGTCGAAACTGCTTAACAATCTAGCGACTGGCACTACAGAAATGAGCCGAATTCGAAAAAAAAAATAGTTGAAAGCATTGAAAGTCGACCCAGCGTTCGCAACAAGCTATATTGGCTCAAAAGTAGCCTGCTGGACCTTCCCAAGCGACATCGATCTGCTTTATGGACTTTTAAAAAGTTTCAAGAAGATCCCACGTTTTCGAAGCAAATTTTATTCAACGATGAGGGCCATTTCTGACTTATTGGGTATGTAAACAAGCATAATGGCCGCATTTGGGACGAAGAACGACCTGAAGAGACTTAAGAGCTGCCATCTTACCCAAAAAAAAAACAGAGGTTTGGTGCGGTTTGTAGGTCGGTGAGAACGTAACCGTCAATGGCGACCGTTATCGCGCTATGATAATACTACTTGATGCCTGAAATTGAAGATCGTGATCTTGGCGACATTTGGTTTCAACAAGACGGCGCCACTTCACACACATCGCATCAATTTATGGATTCATTGAGAGAACACATCGGTGAGCAGATAATTTTACATTTTGGGCCGGTCGACTGGTCACCAAGATCGTGTGATATCACACCGTTAGACTTTTTTCTGAGGGAATATGTAACGTCAGAAGTCTATGCGGACAATACCGCTTTGATTCTGTCCTTGGAGCAAAATAGCACAAATGTTCATCGAGAATTGAACTCGACGGATGGACTATCTGAGACGTATCCGCAGTCAACGTTTGAAGGCGATAATCTTCAAAAAATAAATGCCAAAGAATGTTCTTTCGAAGGATAATAAACATTCCCCATTCAATTTGAAGTTTCCGTGTTTTTTTTTTCTTAAAAAAAAAAAGTAGAGAACCTCGAAATGGATCACTCTATATAATATGTAAGTGTGGCTCTCATTTCAAGAAAATAAAGTTGGTTTGATACAGAGATAGTACGCGTTGGCTAAGCATTCTCTCTTGCAATCGTTAGATACTTGTGCAATTTCAATGCTTCGTCTGATTTATCAAACTGCCTGCGTACTCTACAAAACATTTCAAAAAATGCTCTGTATGCGCTCACAACAAAAACTATTAAATGAACGAATTTATGAAATTTTATTACAATGGCAATGGATACGCTCTGAATTAGTAACAACCATGGCAACTATACGTACACACAAGTATGTACATTTGTATGAGTATATGGGTTTGTTGGTGGCATATAAGAAAGATTATGAAACGTTGAAAAAGTTTAACATTTACCTTATTTATTTGCATTAGACAAGTAAATATTTAATCTAATAGTTATTGTATTAAAAGCATGATTGCACAAGCGTGTGTTTTTATTTACGATCATGCGAGTTGTGTACACATACAGATATATGTAGGTATGTTGGGCATACCTTTCGAGGGCAGAGTTAGGAAAATATTTTATATTTTATTGTCGAATTAACAGGCGCGAGATCAATGGCCTTAGCAACAAGCAAACTATCGTCTTTTGAATTCATTCTGAAGGCATACGCGCATAGTATGTGGAAGACCCTAATGAGAAATGAGTTACAGTTATAAATGGAAAAATTTCGTATGATGTTTTCCACTTTCACATTGCGTTGATCGATCGTTTTATAAGCTTAGGTCGCCGAAGAAACAAATTCGCTGCTAAATAATGCGTAAGAAAATAGGAGTAATTGATCGCTTGATGACACAAATATTAAAGGAAATCTCATATCTAAAATATTTATAATTTATAAAATATTTTTTCCGGAAACATTGCTCATACACCTTGCACACCCAGAGGCACATATTTCTTAGGGCTTAAGCACACTTAAGTGCTGTTAAATCTCTAAACATACAAACCACGGTTGAAGCAATAAGGAGGGTTCGACCGTTGGCTTGGTTACTTTTCTGTAACCAGCCGTATATCTAGATTCATGAAGATCTAATAAAAATGTTCCAGAGCAGGTCGATGGATGAACTCATGTGTAGAATTTTACGCAAGTGAGAAAAGTTTTCTGAGTGAAATTCACTTGGGAGTGGTCAATAAACTCACGACTTTCGGTCTTTGAATAAGTATCTTCTGGGTAGCCGAAAAACGTCCGTTTGAAGGCGAGCTAAAGTGAGAAGGCGAATCATCCCTCCCCATGATTGCCACGTAAAAAACACCCTCTATGAAAGAAGCAAAACAGCTTCGGATGAGAAACCCCTCTTTTGATGACGACCACTGCAAACGTATTAAGGATTACGTTTTAAGGTCATGCATTTGGAAACCCCGATCCCTTAATTGAGAAGGTGCCGCTACACAGCTGGTTGATATCCTCGTCAGAGTAAAGGCTGACATCACCACCCTCCAAGAAGTGCGATGGACAGGATAAGGGCTGAGACCAGTAGATTATTGTGGCATTTACTAAAGTGGCCATTTAAAAGAGCGCTAATTATGTGTAAGATTCGTGATTGAAGAGCCACTACGCCGCCGAGTCCCATTCATCTTGGTGAATGAACATCCAACCACAATTTGCATCAAAATGGTGTTCTTTAACAAATCGCTGATCGCCCCGACGAAAGAGAATGACGATGTGACCAAAGATCCTTTCTATAAGCGCTTGCTAGATGTTGTGATAAACGGGAAACACGTATCCAGCGCTTTAGACGTGCGTATGCTCCGAGGGCGTACCATTGACTCGGACCAACCAGATCGATTATGTTGTGACAGACGAAAGACACGTCTCCAATGCTTTAGACGTGGGCACCCGCATCTATGCAGCAAAAAAAACGCATGTCAACAAACACAAGGAAGATTCGACGTCAGAAGCTGCAATCACAACAAACAGCCGAACTATTTTCTTCTCAACATGCACCCCTGCTCTCTGAGAGCACTCTTCAGCAACGCGGTATAAAAGAACTGTGGGATCGCATTTCAAGCTCCTTACCTACAGCTGCAAACTAAAATAAAACAAATATACTACTGTGACCAAAAAATAAGGTGACATTTGAATTTAGACTGCGCGCGTCGAAGGATTTGGAGAATTATTTTTTTTTTTTAGGTTGGTAGTACTGTCAGTCACATTTATGTTAAATTTCATGTCAAAATATTCATTAGTGTTTGAGATACGTGTCGTTTTGTGAGCTACTAAAAGTGAGTTTTTTGTTTTTTGGCGATATCGAAATTTGTTGAGCAAAGAATTTGCATTAAATTTTGTTAACGGAATCAATTTTCTGCTGCGGATACGTTGAGGATGGTGCGGAAAGCCTTTGGTGATGAGGCTATGTCTAAAAAAAATGTTTACAAGTAGTATAGTGAGTTCCAAGCCGGCCGTGAACGTGCCGAAGACGAAGAGCGTCCAAGGGCGACCATCAACCTCAACCGACGAAGCTCACGCTTAACAAATCAAAGATTTAGTGTTGAAAAATCGTCAATTAACAATTAGAGACCTTGCTGATGAAGTTGGCATATCGAAAGGCTCAGCCAATGCCATGTCATGTTGACTGTTTTCTTCGATTATCGTTTTGTTGTGGATTATGAATTCCTTCCAATCGGTCAAACAGTCAACAAGGAATATTATTTGAACGTTATGCGTCGTTTGCGTAACGCTATCCTCCTAAAAAGGCCGGAATTGTTGAAAGACAGTTCTTGGTTTTTACACCACGATAATGCACCATCCCATACTGCCCCCGTAATTGGTGATCATTTCGCCAAAAACTCAACCCATATCGTTCCGCAACCACCGTATTCACCTGATCTGGCGCCGTGCGACTTCCGGCTGTTCACCAAGCTCAAAAGACCGCTCCGGGGACACCGTTTTTATACGATAGAGGAGATTCAAGCCGCAGGGAAGACGGAACTGAACGCCATCCCGGAAAGTGACTACAACGAGTGTTTCGAAGATTGGAAAATCCGTTGGCATAAGTGCCTTGCATCGGAAGGGGATGAAATTGATTTGGAAGACTAAATGAAGAATTTTCAAAATAAATACAATGTCACCTTACTTTTTGGGCACAGTAAATAATAGAAAAATTAAGCTACAAAGTTTTATCTTATGATAAATCAGTCTTAAGCGGAAGGTTTGTATTAGTGGATTCTAACATTGCAAGCGGTTTAAAATACTGCCAGTACATTGAACATGGAAAACCAGCTCTTTAAGAATTAAGAACCTGTCTGCAATACTTACAGAAATAGTTAGATATCAGGGCGCCACCCCGAAACTAGACGAACACAAATATATTTTTAGCAGATCACGGTGTGGATCAGACGTAAGAAAAGTTGTGCGCAGAGTTGTAACGACTTAGTTGGCCTGAAATAAATACAAGATATTATTTCGCTAAACTTTTAACCACGAAAAGCCTTGAAATAAATAACCGTCTTACCGATAAGGCCTAAATATTTCATCACAAGGGAAAACAAACCCATAATGTGACGATTATTCCAAAAAAACAAATCAAAACGTCGAGAAAGCTGACACACATTTTATAGCTGTTTTAAATAGTTTAATATTTTTTTGTAATTTTCTTTAATTTACTTATAACAATTAAATTTAAAGGCTGATTTTTATTTATGCTGATAACGGAGCATTGCAAGTGTTTTTTAAACGGATGCTTGTGGTTTCCAAACCAAAACCAAATATTTAAATACACGAAGCATACCATAATCATAACAACTAAAAAATTCTCTCTTAGCTATTTTATGTTGGCTGTATTTTATATTTCAAGATTAGAGAACATAACCAAGAATTAATCATCGAAAATGGCATTATGTTTTTCAAAATATTCTCCAGATCTATACACTTTTGCATGCGTTTGAACCAACTCTTAAATCACTTTTGTTACTCTGATTCATATATCCCCAAAAAAATGCGTTCTGAGCGCATCAACAATCTCTTGATGTGTCGAAAAACGTTAATCTCATAATTTACTTTTTCACGAACGGGATTAAAAAGATGTCATTATTTGCCAAGTTCGAACTACATACATGGAGGATGACTTCCCAAATCGATGCTTTCAGTGCTAAAAAAATGCAGTTGTTTCAGTCTCTGTGTGAGAGCTTGCATTCTCGCGCTGAAGAATGCTCCATCTTTGGCGTTTGGTTCTCCTGATTTCTTGAAAGGCCACTGGCAAACAAATGGTTTTGCCACACAGAATTTACTGTTCTGTTTTGCTCTAGTGGTTTGGTTGTGATATTTAAAGATATCCAAAAAACAGGCAACAACTTCTATGAACGACTTTCACGAAATCCGCCGTGGAGTGATCTACAAGCCGATTGAATTCGCCATACCATCGATAAACCTAGAGCTTCCTCACTAGAAACTAAATACAGTTCACCGAATTATCGTAAAAAACCGAAGTCAATGTTTTTTCGTGTTTTAATTTCGAAATTAACGCTTCAAATTGTGTATGTGAAGATGCCATAAAGGAGAAATTATAAGGCATTGCTAATATGTTTATAGAAACATTTCAGGAAAGCAACGCCAAATTAAGAGTCATTGGATCTTAGTGCTTTGAATGTTAAATGTCCAACTCTTAAAGATTGCTGACATTTCATGACGTCTATAGCCAATAGTCAAAGGATCTGTTAAAGCCCAATAATTCTTGGAGAACCTGGTGAAGGTAAATTTGATTAAAAGCAAAGTTGAGATTTCTTATAATCATACCTATTTTCCTACGCACTAAATATATCTGCAATACATGTTATTATTATTATTATTATTATTATTATTATTATTATTATTATTATTATTATTATATAGAATTACAATGAAACTAAATTACCATAAGTATATTAGAACTCAAATACTTCAATAAATTTTTTGCTCATTATCATTAACAGTTTAAAGTACTGTTATGCCCTCCTTCTAATAAATTTCTCACCTCATTAGTAGCACAATCAATGGCGAACAAATGTATACAGCCATAATAACTTATATGCAATATGTCTTTAACAATAAAAAAATCTTAACCTTGGACTCAAGTGTGTATATGTTTATACCTTGCGAGTAGTAAAAGGTAAATAAACGCCTTTTTTGTTCGCTAATTTCAGGCGCCAATTTTATAAAACGTACAACGTAAAACCCCTCTGAAAAGTGGCGAGTAACGCAGAAATAAATTCATAAAAATTATAACAAGTCGCGTCACCTACAGATATCATCATCAAGAAATACACAGTATACCATACTACGTTAGCTCGTAAAAAAAATCACACATACCAAATTTCCTCTACGATAAGATAACAGTGTGTATTACGCGCAGAAAAAGAGCACTACATGTAATATATTTATTCAAGCAACTTTTTAAGCTTGTTTCTAAACCAAGTGTAAAATGTTGCCGAGGGGTAATATATGTATATTTCTTCAAGGTTTAAGATAACTTAGAAGTGGTTAACTATATTTGTACTTGAGACCCAGCTTCCACTATTGGATAATATATATTTAATAGACCAACTCCAGCAAGCAGTGAAGAAAATATAGCACACGTAGTTGAGAGTGTACACGAAGACCGTTGAGAGTCGATTCGGCGCCGTTCGCACAACTCGGATTGTCGTATAGAACGACTTAGCGCATTTTAGGCCGAGATCTTCAATGGAAAGCGTACAAAGTACAGCTTGTACAAGAAATGAAGCCGCTCGACCTTTCAAAGTGACATCGCTTCAATCTATGCGATCTTGAAAAGTTCCAAGAAGACCCCACGTTTTCGAGTCAAATTTTGGTCAGTGTTGATGGGTCTCAACAGACTCAATGGGTATGTAAACAAGCAAAATAGCCGCATTTGGGACGAAGAGCAACCTGAAGAGTTTAAAGAGCTTCTATTTCATTCACAAAAATCAATGGTTTAGTGTGGTTTGTGAGCCAGTGGAATCATCAGTCCATATTTCATCAAAAATAATGCCGGTGAAAACGTAACCGCTAATGATATCCTACTATTTGATGCCTGAAATTGAAACTTGTGAACTCGGCGACATTTGGTTTCAACAAGACGGTGCCATTTCCCACACATCGCATCAATCAATGAATTTACTGAGAGAACACCTCGGTGAGCAGATAATTTCATGTTTTGGTTCGGTCGATTGGCCAACAGGATCGTGTGATATCACACCGTTAGATTTTTTTTCAGTGGAGACATGTAAAGTCAAAAGTCTATGTGGACAATACCGCTTCAATTCTGGCCTTGGAGCGAAACTTCACGCGTGTCATTCGTTAGTTACCAGTCAAAATGCTCGAAGGAGTCATCAAAAATTGGACCAACGAATGGACCACCTCAGACGTAGCCGCGGCCAACATTTGTAAGAGATTATCTTCAATCTTTTGAATTATAATAAACATTCCCCATTCAATTTGGAGTTGCTGTGTTTTTTCTTTAAAAAAGTAGGGAATCTCGAAATGGATCTCCCCTTATTATCTGCCAAGAAGAACACGTCAGTGGGTGCAAATTATAAGAAAGTGCTTTTGCAGTGAAATTCGTTGAAGAAACCTTTTTCTAAATTTTTACTACTTTCGACCTTTAAAATCTACACACGGGGTACAAAAAGACGGTTGTACAGAACTTTATGCGCCCTTACATTTTTCATATCACTTGTACTTTCGTGGCGGTATATTTTGCTTGTATTACTTAACATCTAAACAAGGAAGTTATTTCATGTGTTTTATGACCAAAGAATTTTCGCACTTTCTACCTGAACGGTGGCCTACTTATATACATGGGTACTCATAGGAATTCTTAGATAACTGTTAACAGGGAAAAAAATAATGTGTTTACATACATCGTACTTATATGCATTACGTAGTCAATAATTATAGAATGAATTGGTAATTATGATTGACATTGAAGGTATGCTTTGTAATTGGTGGAAATGCTTGTGCTTTTGCAAATTGATTACAACAATGTATATTTATGTTTACATTAACTAGTAGATAGTTAAATAATATGTTTTAATTACCTTTGTTTAAATCAAGTTCATAATTAAGTATACATATGTATACATATGTATGATTTGCAAAAATATTTGAGTAAAGTTCTCAACAAACCTGAAAAGAAAAGAAAGAGTAATTAGTAAAGTAATTATTAAAATACTTGTAGGTAATGATAAGTAATTAAAACGTAATATGGTAAATTAGTAGAGGGAGTATTAGTCAAATTTTGCAATGTAAACAGCGAAAGGCTTCCCTCAAAAACTCAACAGCTGTTCAAAAGGAGATTAAAATTTGAAGAGATAAATTAAAATAAAATTTTTCTCAACATTCAGCCAAGTTTTAACTAACAAACATATGTTCGAGGTTTGCTCACAAAGTATCGTGAGCTTTGTATTTCTTAAGAAAGTTTTTATTTATTCATGAATATTTTTCGCCTTCTGCCAGCGTTTTTCCACTCCTCAAAGCAGTTAAAAAAGTATAAAGTATAAAAGCCAATTTTTTTCTTCCACAAATCCGGACGTTTTTGGAGGATTGCTTTGCGCGAATTGCACATAACTTCCAGGTAATATTCTTTATACGACCCTTCGACAAGAACTCATGTTGTAGGACGCCTCCAAAACGGAAGAAAACTCTTAACAAACTCTTCGCATTCGACCTAACTTGGCGCGCTTTTTTCGATCTTGACTTATACGGCAGCTTCCATTGTTATAATTGAGCTTTGATTTCCACTTCATAACCATAAACTCAAGATTCGTCAAAATATATAACCCTCTGGACCAGATCTGCGACGTCGCGGAAGAGTCCAACAACTCCTGAGCAATGTCAACACGACGCTGTTTTTGTTGTAAAGGGAGCAATTTTGCCAGAAAATCCAAGACGAACCAAAACTCGTTCAAGTAAAACAGCTGTCAGAAAACCTCGTAAAGGGTGATTTTTTAAGAGCTTGATAACTTTTTAAAAAAAAAAAACGCATAAAATTTGCAAAATCGGTTCTTTATTTGAAACGTTAGATTGGTTCATGACATTTACTTTTTGAAGATAATTTCATTTAAATGTTGACCGCGGCTGCGTCTTAGGTGGTCCATTCGGAAAGTCCAATTTTGGGCAACTTTTTCGAGCATTTCGGCCGGAATAGCCCGAATTTCTTCGGAAATGTTGTCTTCCAAAGCTGGAATAGTTGCTGGCTTATTTCTGTAGACTTTAGACTTGACGTAGCCCCACAAAAAATAGTCTAAAGGCGTTAAATCGCATGATCTTGGTGGCCAACTTACGGGTCCATTTCTTGAGATGAATTGTTGTCCGAAGTTTTCCCTCAAAATGGCCATAGAATCGCGAGCTGTGTGGCATGTAGCGCCATCTTGTTGAAACCACATGTCAACCAAGTTCAGTTCTTCCATTTTTGGCAACAAAAAGTTTGTTAGCATCGAACGATAGCGATCGCCATTCACCGTAACGTTGCGTCCAACAGCATCTTTGAAAAAATACGGTCCAATGATTCCACCAGCGTACAAACCACACCAAACAGTGCATTTTTCGGGATGCATGGGCAGTTCTTGAACGGCTTCTGGTTGCTCTTCACCCCAAATGCGGCAATTTTGCTTATTTACGTAGCCATTCAACCAGAAATGAGCCTCATCGCTCATCGGACACGGACGCGAAACACATTTCGAACCGAACACTGATTTTGGTAATAAAATTCAATGATTTGCAAGCGTTGCTCGTTAGTAAGTCTATTCATGATGAAATGTCAAAGCATACTGAGCATCTTTCTCTTTGACACCATGTCTGACATCCCACGTGATCTGTCAAATACTACTGCATGAAAATCCTAACCTCAAAAAAATCACCCGTTATTTGTTATACTCTAGTTGGGTAAGTAAGAGGCCAGCGCCATCGGACTCACTTAGCGTTAGTTCCGCCGTTTTGATACACTAACGTTTCATATTTGTGTTCAAATCATTTGGTGCTCTCAATGGAACTAGTTATCTCCGTTATGTGTTTTTTGTAGAAAGACATTCAAGGTTTGATATACGATCGATTCCAAGAGTTCGATGTCTGGTTTGCGATGGAGCTAGGCAGACGTAGTGTAGAACCGTTTACTCTCTTCGAGTTTACAGCTTTATAAGGTTTTCCCCATTTTTAGCGCGTGCGCTACAAATGGCCAATGCGCCGTTATGTTAGCTGTAAGACTGTATATACTTTTCCTGGACATATGAAATAAGTCTTTGTCTTGTCTATCCTGCATTCGGTTATTTATTTCCATCTATTCTGAGCTGTTTGTTCAAATTGTGTATTAAACTACCTCTGGCCGTTCCTGGTGCACATGGTATTATCTCTGCCTTGGTTTCATCTAGAAAGGCTCCTGACTTGGTAGACTCGTCTACGTTTTCGTAGCCAAAAATGTTCCAAATTTTGCATAGGTCGAATTGTACTGCCAATGAGCCTTCTTACATTTGTTTATGATGCTGGAATTGACGAGCACAAAGCTGGTAATGCCACCTGGCTGTCTGTGTAAATGGTTGCTTTCTGCATCCACCGGAAATTGTTTAGCAGCACTTCACAGGCTCCTGCTGAGTATTTTCTGGCAAGTGCAATACGCCATATAAACGTTCCTAATATTTTTCTCAATAATTATTTTCCAGTGCAGTTTGGTATCTATCTTACTCCCAGATATTTTGCTATGGAGGACAGCGAGATTGTAGTACCGCCGAGGAACTTGAAATCGAAGTAGTTTCGTTTTATTCGTGAATAGCATCAGCTCCGTCTTGTATACTGTAAATATTTGAGTTTTTGGGTATACAATTTTAAGCTTCTGGAGTCATCTGGCTTCGAAAACTACAATTAAAAAACTATCATGTCAGCGAATAATGGTTCGGGATAAGAAAAAACCTTTCGGAAAGCTTAAGGCTTTATTTCATCTTTTTTTCTTGTTGTTTTAGTAACAATCTATAATTTCGGTTTTCTGTTACCCTCTTGCTTTTTCGGGCAATAGTTTGAAACAACTCACTCACCGCAGCATAGGAAAAATAGTAACTTGATTATCATTTAAAGATATATTTCTGAATAAAAGAGCTTAGAGGTGCGATTTTGGCTGCGCCCGCATCTTAAGGTTCATGCGCCACTAAGTTTATAAACTTATAGCAAGTCTACACCACACATTACACTCTTTATAAGGTGACTTCATTAATTGCATAGCTTATCATAATTTACTTTTACACATTAGTAAATGTTATGGGAAATAAAAACTTAATGACGCATTCTCGACTATATAGCTTCGGGGTATATAACTATATGCACACGTTTTTATAATTTTCGCATGCAGCTCACACCTAATCAAATCAATATTTATGGGGTAAAATAGCAAAAACTACTGCAAATTTTGTAAACAAATCTGTGTAAACATTTGCTTGGATCAAGGTGAGCCGAGGCTACTTGTGGCATAAACACTATTTACAGTTGAAATATGTATATCGATACTAATAAAATGAAAACTAAATAATCAGCGCTTCCTGGGGAAAACAAATGAAAAGTTTTTGCTGTTTTGCAAAATGACTTTTTTTTTAAAGTCACATTTTGAATATAAAGTTGAGAGAAATTAGCGTAAAAATATTTCAACGTATAATAACAGTAAACTTTGAATAAATAATATTTTAGTTCTGAAGTTGAAATTCAAAAAATTTAAAATTATAGATTAGTCGGAAATTGCGCTAAAGAACTTGTAGTTATTTTCGCCCAAAAATATTATATCTTTCAAAGAATTTGATATAAATAGGAAGAATAGTTCTGTCTCGCGAGTATTTTTGAAAATTAAACATTAAGTGATTATTCCTTCCTTGGATAAATGTATCAAGGCGTTTTCTTACTATTTTGAATCATGAGTTAAGCGTCTTTGACACGAAGGATTAAGAAAAATCCAGTTGCCTAAAGCATTTTCTGTTTTTAAGATATTGAAAATTGTCTACCACCGAGGAGATAAATTTGAGATATCTGGGAAAACTACATACATCGCATAGCAAGAGTGTTTCACAGATCAAAAGCGAGCATATGTATGTGTCTGTTGGGTTTATATTGATACATTCAATATTGATAAATATAAGAAAAGTTCTTCACAAAAGTGAAAAGTTTACGCTAACGGTCTGCCTTGAGAAATTCCAACGTGTCAATAGAAAAAAATATATATATACAAAAAAATCTATTTCACCCTGAAAAGAGTATATTAAGTTTGCCGCGAAGCTGGTAACAACGAAACCTATCTCTAATTATTCTTGTTTCGCCGTACATAAAGCATTAGAAGCTATTAGTAAAGAAATTATTTCGATTTCTGAATTACGTGCTGGCAATCTGCTACTGCTTGTGAAAAACAACCAAATTGCCCAAAGGTTCATTTCAACTAAAAAGCTACATGGTGTGTGCGAAATTGTTGTAAAATATCATGACAATCTTAATAGCGTAAAAGGTACAATCTATGCACCCTGCCTAAACAATGTCAGTGAAAAAGATATAATTGAAAATATGAGTAACCAAGGCGTAGTCGGAGTGTACAAATTTTCGAAAACTGCGGAAGGAGTTTCACAATTCACTGGAGTTGTGCTACTTACTTTTGATCTGTTCGAGCTACCAGATAAAGTTGACGTTTCTTGGCGTAGCGCTAAAGTGAAACCCTACTACCCTAACCCAATGCGGTGCAAAACTTGTCAACGGCTTGGTCATACCGCCAAACACTGCAAAAATGCGCCCGTATGTATGTCATGCAATCTTCCCCCCCATCCTCCACCATGCTCTCGCACGCTCTGTGCAAACTGCTCTGGTAACCACCCGTCATCTGCCAACACGTGCCCGAAATACATGCAAACGAAAGAAATACTTAAAATAAAATGTCAAAACAAATGTTCCATGCGCGAAGCCCTTAAGCTTTACAAAGCACAAACACCATCGATGCTTAACTCCTCTTTCGCCGAGGCAGCTAAAGAAGCACAAAAATCAAACAATAACCCTACTCAAAGCTCCAAATCTCTAATCTCACCACCCATCTCATTAAACAAATCACCGATTACTACTTCATCTGAAATTTCTTCTGTTAACCCACCTCAAATAAATTCTTCTTTACCTAACCACTCACCACAAAACAACAACAATCAACAACCTAACAATGCCTTAGTTTCCTCTTTTACACCTCTTCCGCAGACTCTATTACACACGCCCTTCAATCTCGAATCTACTCTCGCAAACATCATTTCGCAAGCTAACGCTTACCAAAACAAAACAGAAGCAGACGCTTCCATGAAAGAGACAGCTGACACCTCAATTGTCAATCTCTCTTTAAACCAAACTATACCTCAAAATAATGAAAACAACTCGAAAGAGCAATTTATGTCTATAGACGAATGCAATTATTAACATACATACATATTTGTTATCATAGCATATTAATTTTGTGACAATCCCTCTCCCGCTCTCAATGTTTAAGATCCTACAGTGGAATATGCACGGTTACCTCAACAATTACACGCAACTAGAACTTCTGTTGAAAGAATATTCGCCAAGCGTTGTCTGTCTCCAGGAGACTAATATTGCTGCTGATAAGTCAGCAGCGTCGCCCTGTCAGTACCAAAGCTATTTTTACAACTTGCCTCAAAACAAAACTAACAAGCAAGGCATTGCAGTTTTGATAAAAAAATCGATACCCCATAGACAAGTTCCCATTACTTCAAATATTGCCACAATCGCAATAGAAATTTCACTATCTTTCAAATTTACTATCGTGGCCCTCTATATACCACCTCTACAAAACTTCACATGCAACGAACTTAGAAACATTTTGCGATCAGTTTCTACTTCATTCGTTATAGTTGGGGACTTTAACGCCTGGAGTCCCCTTTGGGGATCAACTCTTTGCAACAATCGAGGTGCTATCATAGAAGATATGATATTTTCAGAAAACCTCACTTTACTTAACGACAACAAACCGTCTCACTTTTCCACACACAAAACTTTTACCTCTGTTGACCTTACATTATGTTCCTCCAACATCGCCCCTAAACTAACTAGCAATACCCTTCCCCACCTCCACGGCAGCGATCACTTCCCTATTCTTACTATTTTACGCACTCCGTCAGTCTTTAAGGCCCAACCTATTCCAAAGTTCCTAACAGATATAGCGAACTGGGAAAAGTTTCAACATATTGCCAGCGACCTTTGCGAAAAATACCCCTATTCGGACAATATCAACAAAGAAGTTGCCACAATTACAAAAATTATTCGGACTTCTGCTCACCTTTCCATTCCACAATCCAGTAATAAAATCTTTACTAAAACTGTGCCGTACTGGTCTCCTGAGCTTTCACAATTTATTGGTCGGAATATAAACGGACAAGATCAAACCAAAATTTAATTATGTATAAAAAGGCTAACGCGATGTTTCGTAGGAAAGCAAAACAATCTAAAAGGGACAGCTTAAATAAATTCTCGGAATCTATCAACCATAAAACAAACCCGAAAAAAGCATGGTCCGATATTAAAAAATTATCTGGAATATACCCACAATCCCAGTTGATCTCCATAAGTAATGCTAATGGGCCTATCGTCAACGCAAAACAGCTATCTAACTACTTCGCAGCATACTGGTCAGAATACTCGCAGGACTCAAACTTTCATGCCACTTTCATTTCAGACAAAAACAAATATCTCAGTACTTCCCCTTATACGTTGTCTAACATCACAGATTGCAATATAGAACATATTGAACTACAGTCTACACTATCCTCTTTCTCAGGCAAAACCCCGGGTGCCGACAGAATATCGTACCCCATGTTGCAGCATCTACCTTCATGTTTGATGGCCAGATTAATTAAGTTATACAACAACATTCTAAATAAAGGCATTTACCCCCAAACCTGGAAAAACGCTATTATTATCCCCATTCCTAAGTCAAGTAGTCCTGCAACAGAAGCTTCAGGTTTCAGACCCATTTCACTGCTTAGCTGTTTAGGTAAACTTTTCGAAAAAATTATAGCTCATCGTATTTCGTGGTATGCCATAAACAATAACTCCATTAGTCCGCAGCAAGTGGCTTTTAAAGAGGGGCATAGCACCATTGATGCCTTGCTCCTCTTCGAAAGCTATGCTTCTACTGCTCTTTCCAATAGAAACCACCTTTCCGTGCTAAGTATAGACTTCGAGAAAGCCTTTGACCGCGTGGGAGCTCATGTAGTTTTACGTCAGTTGGTAAAATGGAACCTTGATGGAAAAATCCTTAAAATCATCCAGTCTTTTCTCACTAATCGCAGATTTGTTTCCAAAGTAAATAACACCTTTTCGGATTATTTCTCTTTACATAATGGTATTCCCCAAGGTTCCCCGCTATCTGTCATTTTGTTTACTGCTGCATTCAATGAAGTTTGTCACATAATTGATAAGTATAAAAATATTTTTTATATATGCTATGCTGATGATTTATTATTGGTCTCTAAACTAAATGACCTAAATCTTGTTAAACAAGATTTTACTAATATATTAGCTGATTTAAGTATATGGTCCGAATCATCTGGAGCCAACGTATCTTTAAACAAATGTAAGAATTTCCATGTTTGCCGCAAACACAAATGTAATTACTTCACATTAGTTTATAACAATATTCCAGTTGTAAATACTAATAAACTTAAGTTTCTAGGTTTAATTTTTGATAAAAAATTAACTTTCAAAGAACATTGTTTATATTTAAGAAAGCAGCTGGCTGCCAGGCTTAACATTATTAAATACTTAACATCCAAACACTGCTTAATTAACTCGTCAACACTAATAAATGTAACCAGAGCTCTTATATTATCGAAGATAGACTATGGCCTACCCATCTATGGCAACTGCGCGAAAAGTGTCATCAAGTTACTGTATTCCCCATACCACATGGCTGTGCGCAGAAGTCTTCGCGCTTTTCCGACATCGCCAACACAATTCATACTTGTGGAAGCGGGGCTACCCACAATCGAAGAAAGATTTACACTTAACCTAAAAAAACTCATACCGAAGCTGTTTCTTTGTTACAATAATATTCTTTACGAAACAGTGTTATCCGAGCTGCAACGGAAAAAGTCTTCAGGTCGTAAGTCGTCAATATTCCTCTGCATCGAATACGCCAGAGAGCTTGATATCACATTCCCTTCTCTCCGTCAAAAAGTATCTTCTCCGCCTTGGATGATAAACAAATCATGTTTCTTGCTAAACTTGGAGAAATACGGAAAAAGTAGTACCTCCCCCACAGTATTTCAACGCCTTTTCGCGGAATATACAACTCCACTGCTCCCAGAATGGAATTTCCTTTTCACAGATGGTTCAAAAACCGACATTAGCACAACATTCGCCGTCGTTGACTCCGAGGGAAGAACAATTATAGCAGGAATACTTCCCAGCTACGCCTCGGTTTTCACAGCTGAAGCTGTCGCTGTCTTCAACGCAATCATCTTCGTCGAAAAATCTAGTTTTAAAGCAGTTATCTGCACTGATAGCAAGTCAACTATACACTCGGTAATAAATACAAACAACAAGTCCTACTTAATTTCCTGTATTCGGAGCAAATTAATCGAGAACAACAATCGCTTGAAACTAATGTTGGTTCCAGGACATGCAGGCATAAAAGGAAACAATCTGGCAGACGAACGGGCTAAACTCGCAGCAAAAGAACCACTAATAACTTTTGACTATATTATGAAAAAAGACTTGTATAAGTGTATATCGCAGCTCCAATATAGCTCACATATGGAGACTTGGAGATCTATCCAGCACCAATATACTGCGTATAACCCGAACAGGATAAAACCAAGCTATCCCTCCAGCTGCCGGTGCAACGACATCAAAGCATTTATCCGATTACGCCTAGGACACACAATTGCCACACATGCGCACCTCCTAAATCGTTCTAGTCCACCAGTTTGCCAACACTGCCCGTCGTTAGCTTTAACAGCCTGTCATTTACTCGACGACTGCCCACATTACGCAGCGATTAGAAAAAATATCTTCGACGACCAAATACCGTCTGCTCTGTTACAAACGAGTTCCTCCGAAAACGTAACGAAAATATCAGCGTTCTTAGTACAAACAGGATTAAAACCACAAATATGATTATGTTTATAAACTTCCCATTACTTATTATTTATTTTGTTCTTAATACTTTTCTATTAGCTACAGAACGTTTATTAACTTTTACACCTAAGACTTAATTAAGCAATAACTATACATTTTATATTTACATCAGCGAGCCGAAGGTCCTGGCAGCCAGTGCTCCTTTTTTCGTGGAAAAGTAATTGTATTATTGTTTCACGTTTTATAAATAAATAAATAAATAAATATATATACAAAAAAATCTATTTCACCCTGAAAAGGGTATATTAAGTTTGCCGCGAAGCTGGTAACACCTAGAAGTTAACGTCGGAGTATATATTTATAAATGATCTGTGTGTTGAGCTTAGTCGATTATGCCATGTCTGTTTGTCCATCCGTCCGTGTGTAAAACTGCGAACTAGTCCTTCAGTTTTTGAGATATCGATCAGAAATTTTGCACACGTCCTTTTCCTCTGCAAAAAGCTGTTGTCGGCTGTCGGAACCGCCGATACCAGACACTGTAAATATAGCCGCAGAGCTTCACAATCTTGTAGACAGGGGTAATGCTCGAAAATTCTACGAAAAGATGCGGCGACCAAAAGAAGGTTTCAAGACCGGAGCATACTATTGTAGAACCCCCAGAGGTGATCTCGCGACTGATGCCCAGAACATACTGAAATTATGGAGGGAACACTTCCCCAAGTTGCTTAATGGCAGTGAAAGCGCAACACCAGGAGATGGTGAACCCGATTTCCCAATCATGACGATGGAGCAGGCGTTCCATTGACTGACCGTGAAGAAGTTTCCGACTCAAAAACTGCAATGCGGTGGGGGCCGATGGATTGCCGGACGAGCTATTCAAACACGGCGGCAAAGAACTGATAAGAAGCATGCATCAGCTTCTTTGTAGAATATGGTCGAACGAAAGCACGTCCGAAGATTGGAATTTAAATCTGCTCTGCCCAATCCACAAAAAGGGAGACCCCAAAATTTAGGCCAACAACCGTGGGATAAGTCTCCTCAAAAGCTCCGTCAGGATCGGGAAGGACCTCGATTAAAAATGAGGTTTCAGACAAGGTGACGCCATATCGTGCGACTTTTTCTATATACGAGTTTTCGAGAGGAATGTTCTGCGGAAGATTTATGGCTCTTTGCGCATTGGCAACGGCGAGTACCGCAGTCGATGGAACGATCGGCTATGTTGGCTTGATCATGTTGTCCAAATGGATGATAACACTCCAGCTCTGAGAGTATTCGACGCTGTCCGGGGGAAGAAGAGGAAAAGCAAAATGTCCGCTCCATTGGAAAGATCAGGTGGAGAAGGACCTGGCTACATTGGAATCTCCAATTAGCATCAATTAGGAAAAGGAAGAAGGACGGATGCCATGGTGGTAAACTCGGCTATAACCACACAAGCAATGTGTACTCCGAAAAAAGGAAGGAAGGATTGAAGAGGAATCATCGCTTTAATCTCCGCAGAAACTGTTTAGATCGGACCTCAATGCACAATACAGTTACATCAACGTTTTGATTTCGAGGACGATTTTTTTCTTCGGTAAATTTAAGGCTTCCGGAGATTCGTCTAATATGCGACGTTGAGACCACTGCAATCAATGCTAATTGTTCTATTTACATAAATCAATGTCAGTACATACACTTATAAACATACATACATTAGATATATACATTTATATGTAAGCAAATATTACTGTATTACAAAGAAGGTCGATTCTAATGCCAAATTAATTAGCGAATTCATTTTATCGCCATATCAGTTAACATAACATACCATAATATACATACATATGTATGTAAGTATGTTTGTGTCAATCATTTGGCGGTTGATTTATATATTTACATTGTAAATATTGCAGTAGCAATCATAAAACGCCAACAGTTCCTGGTATTGCGAATATTTACGAGAGGATTTGCAGATAATTGTTTACAATAAATTGTGTGTGTGTGCGTGTGTGCGTTACTGCAAGGTAAGAGCCAACGTTTGGCACATTGTAGCTTAACAATAAATCGATTGAGGTTAAGCTAATAGTGGAAATCAGGAGGAAAATGCATGCGTGACTGTCTATGCATACAAACGTTCATATATTATATACATACAGTATATATATACATATGTATGTATGCACATGTAGATAATTCAGAGCATAGACGCGCAGTTGAGTATACCTAGAATTTACAAGTAAATGTAGAATCTTAACAACGATCAGTAAAAGGTATGAAACAAATGGAAAATTTTACAGAAATAAAATCAACGCTTCCAATACTCAACCCATTAGTGGATCAATAAGAACTAGTTTCACTACGCAACTGATTAAATAATATGTGCATATGTAATACCGAAAGTAGAGAAAATTACAACACACACACCTATATACATACAAACACAAGTGTAACGAATGCCATGGTGTCATAGTTGAAAAAACAAAACCTACAAATACAACACTGTGTGTCCACTTGTTAAATGCTACTAATGTGAGATTTATTCAAATTAACTAAAAAAGTACCTGTTACGCTGCCAATAACATCGATGCGAAGGAATGGCAGGGCAAACGAAGCCAGAGATAAAGGGTAAAAAGTCCAATCACTTTTTTATGAGCTTAAGTAGTAGAGGCACACACACATATACACACATACCTATAGAGGTATAGGTGGGGAGAGAGCTCCAGCGTTAGGCAGCTTCTTCAGCAGTCATAATAAGAAAATATATATGAACACCTGTATGTGTGAATGTGCCTAAATGAGCTCAACAGCGCACAGGCTCCACTAATAGGCAAACGAACGACCGAAATTTTTAAATTATGCATAAATATAAGTTTTTATCTAAATATGTATGCACGTATATACATATGTATGTCTGTATGTATGGTAAATATGTATGGATATGCTAATGTTCGTAATGAAAACAACGAAAAGCGATCACAATCGCAATATTTACCTGCGCATTTATAGAAATCACTTCAAAATATGCCGACAGTGGTCCTAAATGTACGTATAGACATAGCTATTAACATAACAACATGAAAACATACACACCTATATAAACATTGTATATACATATAAATACATATCAATGTATATAACACCGAATCTAAAATGCTGAGCGTTAAGTAGCTCCGGTTTTACACCGAGAGCCAGCGCCGCCAAGCCATGGTTTCTGGCCATAAGTATGTACATACGGACAGACATACATTAATATGTAAATAAATAAGTTTAAAGATATATCAGCATAACAAAATAATGAATGAGTTGCCTAATACATTTTTAAGAAATATTCAAATATATTATTAATCACGAGTGTTTGTATGTATTAAATGGCTACAGTAAACACTGGTTAAGTGCTACACAAGAACCAAATATGCGTATTTGAAGCAATGGTGTGGCAACATGCTAATTAAAACTAACAAAAACAACAAAGCACATTAATTGCGGATGCGCTGAAGCTATAATACCCACAGGTGAATTTGTTATATCATAAAAGGGTATAAAAAGATCTTTGTCTGAATTTTGATAGGACAGTACCAGGTATGAATGGCAGCTAAATGCTATCGTGGTCCGATCTGAACAAAATGTTCGGAGATTTTAGCCATATCTTAGATAATAATATATTTAGGCCAAATTTTGTGAAGGAAATGGAGGACGGAGCCATGTGTAGTAGTTCACGCAAGTGAGGAAAGTTCTTTGAGCGTCATTTACTTGGGAGTGACCAGAAACGATACATATGGCTCAAGCAGGTTACGAATTACTTAGACCAAGTATCTGCTGAGTAGCCAAAAAACATTCGTTAGAAAGCGAGCTGAGCTAAAGTGAAAAGGCGAAACATTCCTTCCCAAGAATGTGCTCTGGGTTTGGAACCCACAAAAAAACACTCACACACCCAATAAAAAAATAAAACAACCTCGGATGAGAAAGAAAAGATGCGGTGACTAACAGAAGATTTCAAGACCGGAGCCACGCTTGTAGAACCCTCAGAGGTGATCTAGTGAGAAATCAGAGAGGGAACACTTCTCCAGCCTGCTGAATAGAAGTGAAAGCAAAACACCAGGAGATGGTGAACTCGATACCCCAATTGATGATGATGGAGGAGACGTTCTAAAACTAATACGGCTATGTGCTAGGTGCTACTTCGGACATAGTAGGCAATTGAGAAGTAAAGTCCTGCTATATGGTGCAGAGGCATGGACGATGACAACATCTGATGAGAAGACGTTACGAGTTTTCGAGTACCGCAGTCGTTGGAACGATATGCTGTAAGAGATATACGACGACATTGACATAGTTCAGCGTATTAAGAGACAGCGGCTAAGCTGACTAGGTCATGTCGTCCGAATGAATGAAAACACTCCAGCTTTATATAAATGGTGTCTACCCAATAAAGAAGACAAAGAAACTAAGTGAGAATGTTATCACTCAACTTTTTGGCGAATGTCTCTCAATTTATAGAGTTGAAAGCTTATTGATAATAAGTCTCCAGGCAAATACCAGTAAGTAAGAATAAATCAATGGGAATCGGATATTAAGATCTTATTGAATCTTAATATTTTTCTTCTAAACTATGTGAGGATATTATCATCAAATTAAACATTAACATTCACTACGTATCAAATATATCGAGTTAACACTGTGTATATTTGAAATATTTAAAATAATCATAATGAAGTTAAAACAAAAAATATGCGGGCATTGAACTGTATCAATTAGTAACCACTTTTTCAATAATTTAAAAATTCATTCCTACTAATAATATCACTGAATATACATACATACATGCGTGTCGGTATAGTTTATTTAATATTCATTCAGTTAAGTTAAAGTTTATTATAGTAGTATGCATATAACTACCAACATTTTGACAGGTGAAAAAGTTTTTAATTGCCATTCCAAACCGGTGAGCAGAAGAATTTTTGGAACGTAGTTAAAACGATCGAATGCTAAAATATTGAGTTGTAGAAAGAAATTTATAAATATTTGCGTAGTAAGCAACCGGATTGCTGCTGTTTGCTCTAATAAAAAAGGTTTGGAAATAATTTTCGAAAAGGAAAAATGAGAGCATATTATGAAGGGTTAGATTATATAATACTTGAATTATGAAGGTACCATTATACTGAATAACTGATGTATAATATGTAGATATATGGAGAAGAACCTTTTATCTGTAACAACAAAAAAAGTTCCAGTGTTAAAAGCACGACAACAATGAAGAAGATGGGTGAAGTAACAAAATACATAAGTTAACGAGAAGCTAATGGTCTTCACCTTTTGTGAAAAATATCGGATAAATGGCGCCATAATAACCGACTATTATAAACTATATAGACTATCTAAAATTTAAACTCGTGATCTTGGCAACATTTGGTTTTAAAAAGAAGGCGACATTTCCCACAGATCGGATCAATCAATGGAAAAAACACTTCTGTGAGTAGTAATTTCACGTTTTGGTGATTAGTCACGTGTGATATCACACTTTTAGACTTTTTCTTGTGGGAATATGTAAAGTCTAAAGTCTATGCGGACAATCCCGCTTCGATTCAGGCCTTGGAGCAAAACATCACATGTGTCATTCATCAATTAGCAGTCGCTACAATGCTCAAACGAGTCATCGAAAATTGAACTTAACTGTTGGACCATCTGAGACGTAGCCGCTACCAGCATTTGAAAGAGATAATCTCTAATTAAAAATAAGATAGGCTTTACTTTCCTTGACTTGTAGCACTATAAACAATCATAATAAAAAATTAAGCAAGCGCTTGCTTGAGTCCATTGGAGAAATTCAATGAAATTTCCTCAGTATTATTAATTGTTAAATTTATGAGAAGATCCATGAGCAAATTATCCAATATAAGTAAGTTATTAAAGACATATAGATATGTATTTATAAAGGTTAAGCCCTTTGTAACTGCTGACATCTGCTTAATTTTAATTGTAATAGCTTAATTTATGCTTTATATTAAGTTCCCATTACTCATGCATATAGAGCTGCTATAAAAATTATGTAAGTTATGGCCTAAGAGATATTTTCAAACTCAATGACTGGATCAATAACAAAAAATATTAAGAAAATAGTTGACAGAAAGGAAAGGTATAGATAGACTCTATCTTAATGAAATACAGTGCCGTGTTCATAGCTGGAAATATCGCGCTAACAATGAAGGGATATTTTACTCTGGATGTTGGTGAAACTTCACGAATTATCTCCAGTATATTTTTACATTCTCTGACTTCGAAAGAATGTTTGCTGGAAATAAATCTAAAGAGACTAAAAAGGCTTATACACATTTTTAATTAAAGGACGAATCTGACTACCTAAGAGGTATCGAATAGTTGAAAGAGTGCTGTAATCCGTGCAATGACAATCGATAGCAACTAAGTGCATATGTCGATTATGAAAAATAAATTTCACAAGAAAATAGTGTTTTCCTTGGAAATTTTATTTAATTTTTAATAACTGGCGATTCATTTGGAAAATTTTAGTTTCCCTTGATCATGTAGATAAACTCCAGGAGGAACGATTCCGAAAGATGTCCGGCGACGAGGAAACTAAGTACATAAAATAACCTCAAATCCAAAAACCCAAAACAAAACATATTACTATAAATAAACGCAGATAAGGATCGAAGTACTGGTAAAAATTTTGATTATTGACAAAATGTACATCGTTTTTTGAAGTCAATTGGTTCTTTTTTCTCCTCGCTTCTGAAAATAGCGTTTCGAAAACACACGTTGAGTTTTAAGGCCCGATTATACTAAGTTAAAAAAACTCTTACAAATACGCTCATGTCCTTAAACTAATTAACTCTCTAAGCAGAGTTCTAGATAAGGCCGGATGGAAGCAGAGAAGGTGTTCTAGTGTCTCCCTTATGTCCACTTCCCTGCCCTTTCTCAGTGTGTCACCGTTAGTAAAATCCTAGGCTCGCAAGAGATATCGGTAAGTTATAACCTAGGCCAACAACCGTCTGCAGAAATGGTCTCTCATAATTTCAGTACGTACAAACAGTAATCGCATTCACGACTTTGCTCCCGCGTCACTGTTAACAATCATAACTTCGAAGTCGTAGATAATATCGAACCAGAACCAGATAATTGGAACCAGCATTAACACCAACAACAACGTCAGCCGCGAAATCCAAGCAGAGTACTCTTGTGAACAGGTGTTACTTCGGACTGAGCAGGCAATTGAGAAATAAAGTCCTTTATCGACGAACAAAGACCAAACTCTACAACTCACACATCCTCTCCGTTCTGCTATAAAGGACAGAGGCATGGACGATGACAACATCTGATGAGTCGACGCAACGAGTTATAGAGAAAAAAGGTTCTGCGGAAGATTTATGGTTCTTTGCGCAATGACATTGGCGAATATCGCATTCGATGGAACGATGAGCTGTACGAGTTAAACGAAGGATGACATTTACATAGCTCAGCGACTGCGCTTTAAGCGACTTGCGTCGTTCCTAAACTGATTCAGTTCTCAAGCGGAAGGGATTTCAAGCAATCTCTTCTGTTGTTTTCGTTTCCGTAATGCCTTTGTGGCGAACAAAAGCCAAACTCTATAAAGCGCTTATAATTCCCGTCCTGCTATATGATGCAGAGGCTTGGACGATGACAACAACCGATGAGTCGACGATGGGAGTTTTCGAGAGAAAAGTTCTGCGAAAGGTTTATGGTTGGCCACGGCGAACATCGCATTCGATGGAACGATGAGCTGTACGAGATATACGACGACATTGACATAGTTCAGCGAATTAAAAGAAAGCGGCTACGCTGGCTAGGTCATGTTGTCCGGATGGATGAGAACACTCCATCTCTGAAAGTATTCGACGCCGTACCCGCCGCGGGAAGCAGAGGAAGAGGAAGACCTCCATTCCGTTGGAAGGACCAGGTGGAGAAGGACCTGGCTTCGCTTGGAATATCCAATTGGCGCCACGTAGCGAAGAGAAGAAACGACTGGCGCGCTGTTGTTGACTCGGCTAAAATCGCGTAAGCGGTGTCTACGCCAGTAAAGAAGAAGAAGAATGTCTTTGTGGACTGTAGCCCGGTATATACGCAACCGCCGATATTCGATACGAGTGCCTTAATACAACGACTGCTGAACGATTGTGTGTTGATTCGGGTTTTATCTGATCTTTTTTAATAACTGCCAAGCCTCTATTGGTTTTACTGATAGGAAAACTAGGAATCTTAAAATCGGAACAATACTCTGAAGGTGTCTGTAACATTTAATTTTAGTCAAACAAGAAGCTTCAATAGACGTTAAAACAACTTGTAAGCTTTCACACAACATAAAGTACGCAAATACACCACTTTGTGACGCGTGTTTCACGTAACTTACAAGCATTATTTGAATATTAACATATAATAGTTAATTTATATATATATACACATGTACATATATACTTGCACTTGTACATATGTACAAGCCATATATCACTTGCGTGGATTACACTTTAAGCATTTCCTAAAAGTTATAGGCGCTACGCAGCTAAGATAGAAATTTTGACACGTCTTTGCTTTTGTTGTTGCGCTATTTTACATTTCGGCTACTGTGGCTCTAGTTTTTGACGCCGTAACGCCATGCTATACTATTCTCAGCGCTCAGGTAAAACTACATTTTTATAATCGAAGCAGGTACAATGGCAAATTGATTAAGTGTTGGCGCACAGGTGGGGCAGAAGCGTGTTGCGGTGCGAACAATCACGCAAATTGACGCACTCTTATCAAAAGCGTTTATGTGGCCATAAATACGCAATGCGGCGACACAAGACACTACATACATACCACATAGGTTAACATAAATATAGTATGTGCTGTAACTGTATGTATGGGCAAGCAAAGCTAATGAGCGC
>CM050327.1:12208561-12255673 GCA_027475135.1 Bactrocera correcta | reverse complement strand
TTCATTTAAAAATCTTGCTATGGTTAAAAAGTGAATCATGTCGAGTTCATTAGATGATACTAAGCCTTAGTCGTCGTCCGAGCTATACTTCATACTTAGACAGACGAATTTGTTGAGTACAAATAATTTCAGATTTGAACTTAGAGAAAAAAAATTGTAATGGATACGCCATTCGTAGTCATTTCTAGTAAGGAAAGGGTTCTTCGAAAAGTATGACTTCACTTTCGAAAGTCCACAGAAAGCTCTGATTTTGGTTTAGAAAATCTGAAATTATGCAGAGCTTTCTTTCCATATTTCTATAGTGACACCAGCTACTCCTTTTTTGCTTCTAAACTGCAATTATTAAATTACTCAACTGCGTAGAAATTTACTCCGGAACATCTTAAATTCTTAACCTTCAAACAACAAAGGTAAGTGGTTCAGACGGTCACAAAGGTACGTACTTATTTCAAACATTTACTCTCACTAATGTCAAATCATTGCATGCTGTAACTGTCAAATATTACACAAACAAACATGTACTCGTAATGTTTTTTTACTGCATAAATTGAATGCTTTTTCATATATATTTCGATACATGCTTTAACTTTATATCTCTTCAATCCCACACAGTTGGATGCGCTTAAGTTTTTCGGTGGAAAAAGGTGGCAAGATACCCATTAAAGTGGTAGCGAAAACTTTTGCGTCCGGCAAAACGGAAAAGCTAGTGTATCAATGCTTTAAGGAAGTCGGACTACCGGACGATAAGAGTGCCACCATGACGAAGGAAGAGTTCACATTCGATAAGTTTTATGCGCTGTACCACAAGGTGTGCCCACGCAATGATATCGAAGAGCTGTTCACTTCCATGTAAGTTGAGAATGGGGTCATGAATGACTAGATATACTTATGTGAATTAATGTAAGTGGTTATGTGCATATTTGTATGTAGTGTACTTGAAATTATGAGGGTGTTCCTAAAGCTGAAAATTTGCACATTTTGGCAAACCATTTATCGATGTGAGTTTAACGAGAAACGATGAGTTGACGCTCCACAGCGGTTTCCTTACAAGGAACCATCTAATAGGGATTTGACAACAAGCAAGAGCTAGATTTCGTGTTTAACGGCTAATTTGAGAAGCATGTCGGTTCCTACCAGAAACAATGAAGGAATCGTTACATCCAAATGTCGACAAAACTCGCTAGAAAACATAGGAACGAACTTGATAGTAAGCGAAGTAATCGGATAGCTGTGGATCTTCCCTGTATCGACCTCGCTCAGGCCGTTCTTCTCATAGAAAAAGACACTGAAGCAAAAAAACTTAGACGTGTCTTCCATATATGGAACCATACAAAATATACATTTAAACAAGAAAAAACGTTAACTTCGGTTGCACCGAAGCTAAATACCCTTCACAGGTGCATTTCTGTTAGTAACTATGTGTCCAGTTTGTATGGAAGCCATAGTGACCCGTTCTGAACAATTTTTTCGGAAAATACATTGTTGCCTTAGAAAATAATTTATACCAAATTTCGTGAATATATCTTGTCAAATGTGAAAGTTGTCCATACAAGAACTTGATTCCGATCGCTCAGTTTGTATGGTAGCTATACGCTATAGTTAACCGATCTGAACAATTTTCTCGGATATTACATTTTTGCCCTAGAAAATAATCTATACCAAATTTGGTGAAGATACATTGTCAAATGCGAAAGTTTTCCATATGAGAACTTGATTCCGATCGTTCAGTTTATAAGGCAGCTATATGTTATAGTGGTCCGATATCGGCCGTTCCGACAAATGAGCAGCTTCTTGAAAAGAAAATGACGTTTACAAAATTTCAAAAGGATATCTTAAAAACTGAGGGACTAGTTCGTATATATACAGACAGACGGACATACGGACACACAGACGGACATGGCTAAATGGACTCAGCTCAACATACTGATCATTTATATATATACTTTATAGGGTCTCCGACGATTCCTTCTGGGTGTTACAAACATCGTGACAAACTTAATATACCTGTTCAGAGTATAAAAATAATGATTTCCGTAACAGTTTTAGGCACAATAATGGGATCAACCTTTTATGTCAGCAATAACTTTACTTATATGCAACTAAATGCCTTCCCACACATGATTTACTGAACGTCGCCTAGTGTTTATTTATTTACTTTTTAACTTATGTTTACATAAACAATATTTATATTTGTTTTTCTACATCTTATTTGCCTTCACCCCCCTCACACTCAACAGCACTAAGGGTAAATCGGAAGTCATTTCGATGGCACAGTTCGTACAGTTCATGAATGATAAGCAACGTGATCCACGTATGAATGAAATTTTATATCCGCTCTATGATGAGAAGCGTTGCACGGAAATTATCAACGATTATGAATTGGATGAGGAGAAGAAGAAGGCGGGTGTGTACCACATTACTGCATGGTGTTTGTTAAGTTTTCAATTATGTTAATATTTCTAAACACACAGGTCAATTGTCGATGGATGGTTTTAAGCGCTATCTCATGTCCGATGAGAATGCGCCCGTATTCTTGGATCGCTTGGAAATGTATATGGAAATGGATCATCCATTGGCGCATTACTATATCAATAGCTCGCATAACACCTATCTGTCGGGTCGTCAAATCGGTGGTAAGAGTTCGGTGGAAATGTATCGGCAGACGCTATTGGCGGGTTGTAGGTGAGTTCAAGCAATTGTGTTGGCTGACATAATGGTTTTATTTAGTATGCGTGTTCTACAGCAACTTTTTTTCTAATTTTTCTGACGCAGATGCGTTGAGCTGGACTGTTGGAATGGTAAAGGTGAAGACGAGGAGCCCATCGTAACTCACGGCCACGCCTACTGTACTGAAATTCTTTTCAAAGTGAGTAACACAACTTTTACGACTTATTTTTAGTGTCATCACTTATTTTTTTTTTTTATTTAGGATTGCATTCAAGCCATCGCCGATTGTGCATTTGTCTCCTCCGACTATCCTGTTATATTATCCTTTGAGAATCACTGCAATCGTGCGCAGCAATATAAATTAGCTAAATACTGTGATGACTTCTTCGGTGAACTATTACTAAAAGAACCGTTGCCCGAACATCCGGTGAGTCATTAAACAAAAGCTTCGCTTTGCATTGCGCTAATTGCTACTTCAATACAGCTCGAACCTGGTTTACCACTCCCACCGCCTAATAAATTGAAACGGAAAATACTAATAAAGAATAAACGCATGAAGCCGGAAGTCGAAAAGGTCGAATTGGAGCTCTGGTTAAAGGGTGAACTGAAGACCGATGACGATCCGGAGGAAGATGCGAGCGCCAAACCACCTGAGGCGGCGCCACCACCAGAGGCTGCTGCCGCACCACCAGCGGGCGAGCCCGGCGCCGATGGTGCTGCGCCTGAGGCGGAAGCAGCAGCGGTCAATTACAGCGGCTCCACGACGAATGTACACCCCTGGCTGTCGTCGATGGTCAATTATGCGCAGCCCATTAAATTCCAAGGCTTCGACAAGGCTATTGGTAAATATTTTTATAGGAAAACCCTTTTTCGAATAACTGTTTTAGCTATGCGATATTTACTTTTTTACAGAGAAGAATATCGCTCACAATATGTCGTCGTTCGCCGAAGCGGCTGGCATGAACTATCTTAAACAGAGCTCCATCGACTTTGTCAATTATAACAAACGTCAAATGTCGCGCATTTACCCAAAAGGCACACGCGCCGACTCTTCCAACTATATGCCACAAGTGTTCTGGAACGCTGGCTGTCAGATGGTCTCGCTCAATTTCCAAACCTCCGATCTGCCTATGCAATTGAATCAGGGTAAATTCGAATATAACGGCGGCTGTGGCTACTTGCTCAAACCGGATTTTATGCGCCGCTCAGACAAGGATTTCGATCCGTTTGCCGATGCGCCCGTGGACGGTGTCATTGCTGCGCAGTGCTCCGTGAAAATAATAGCCGGTCAATTCTTGTCAGATAAAAAAGTCGGCACCTACGTCGAAGTCGACATGTTCGGTCTACCCTCGGATACAGTAAAGAAGGAGTTTCGTACACGTTTGGTGCCTAACAACGGTTTGAATCCCGTATACAATGAGGATCCGTTTGTCTTTCGTAAGGTGGTGCTGCCTGATTTGGCTGTGTTACGTTTCGGTGTCTATGAAGAGAGCGGCAAAATGATTGGACAGCGTATATTACCGTTGGACGGTTTACAGGCCGGCTATCGTCACGTCTCACTACGTACCGAAGCGAACTTCCCAATGTCGTTGCCTATGCTTTTCGTCAACATCGAATTAAAGATTTATGTACCTGATGGCTTTGAAGATTTCATGGCTATGCTGTCGGATCCGAAAGGATTTGCGGGCGCTGCAGCAAAACAAAATGAACAAATGAAGGCGCTGGGCATTGAAGAACAGAGCGGTGGTGCGGCACGTGATGCAGGCAAAGCCAAGGAAGAGGAGAAGAAGGAGCCACCTCTGGTATTCGAGCCAGTTACGTTAGAATCACTGCGCGGTGAGAAGGGCTTCCAAAAGGTGGCCAAAAAGCAAAACAAAGAGCTAGATACGCTTAAGAAGAAACACACCAAGGAACGCATGACCATGCAGAAGAATCAGAATGCGGCTATTGATCGGCTAATCAAGGGCAAAAGGTTGGACAATGATTCGAAATGGTTGTATTGTTAACTTATATGAAAATAAATGTCTATCACTTATCCCCACAGCAAAGATGAAATCCGCAACGACACCACGATCAAGAACGCAATTACCGAGCAGACGCAACAGTGGACTGAGATGATTGCCAAACACAAGAAAGAGGAATGGGACATGTTGCGACAGCATGTGCAGGACTCGCAAGAAGCAATGAAGGCTTTAATGTTGACCGTACAGGCGCAACAGGTGAAGCAGTTGGAGGAACGGCACGCGCGGTAAGGCCGTAGGATATTTGGGGTTCAATTCATTAACTAACCTTTTCTGGTGTCTAATATTTTGCAGTGATATTAAAGACTTGAATGCTAAACAAGCCAAAACCTCCGCTGATACCGCCAAAGAGGTGCAAAATGATAAAACATTAAAGACGAAGAATGAGAAGGATCGACGATTGCGTGAGAAACGACAAAATAATATCAAACGCTTTATGGAAGAGAAAAAGGTGAGGCAAAATATTAATATTATTGTACTACTAATTAGATATAAACCAGATGTGAAGTTGAAAAGTTCTTCGAGCTTGGAACTTGTTAGACTTTAAACTTAAGGAACTTAAACATGGGTCTGAACATTTGGAAATCCTCACACAATTTGACTTCATGCTGGATCTTTGGATCGTAGGGCTAAGCTCTGGCGGTATTTCTTCAGCCCACATGCCTGCGAGAGAGTTGTGGGTGGGTAGAAGCCGCTGGAGAAGAGAACCAGTGAACTTCATGACGGTACAAATGCCGCTATCGTCTGAACTGGGATAAATAAAATTTTTTTTTCAGTAAATGGCGACTGTTTGAATTTTATGCCCATTTTTTGGCAAAGAACAAAATTTTTTTAAAATAGTAAAAATCAAATTTTTTTTATAATCTTAGTTCTAACCATAGAGAGATATATAAAGAAGGTCCACACCAAATTTCAAATTAATCGGTTCATTAGAACTAGAGAAATCATGTGAGAAGTGTTGAAAATAGTAGTTTCGAGAAAACGCGATTAAAGTTTTACGTTATACGATATTCACTCAACCGGTCTAGTTGCCAGGTCACTAAAATGGCTATAACTTTGAAAATAATTTGAGTTTTGAAAAATGCTTTTAGGGGGATATTTTTGAATATCAAAACTATCGAAATATGAAAAAAAAATTTGGATTTTTTCAAATTTCTAGACTAGAATACCCCCTTAAACATTTAAGCAAATTTGTATTGACCTTAAGGCGCTTTGTCGACTTATTAGATCGGATAGAGAAGTTGAATTTTTATAAGCGTTCACCATATTGAGGATAAGCCTACAAACCTCAACTCAGCCTAAGGAGTTAGACAAGCCTAGAGCTCTCAAAAAGGGGCTTAATCTCGATCGTTTATTCTAGGAGCAAGGAAATAACAATCGAATTTCTCTCAATCAGGTTTTATTGAACTACAAAAATATTGAATGTAAAAGAAAAATCGACTTTTAATACGCTCATTAGGTCAATGAACTAAGCTAAGTAGGTATCTTCGGAAGTTTTGAAACAAAATGGCTACTAATACTCAGAATTATCTTAGTGAGGAGGATCTCTACTTTCAGTTCTTCCATTGAATAAAATTTTTAGAACAGTAATACATATTTTGAAGTCAAAAAATCGATTTGTGAGTAGTTCTAGACTGGTCTAACCGCTTAATTTGTCATCTGTGTCCAACAAAAAGTCTCCTTTTTAAAACTTTTGTTGCAAAAATATATCTTTCTTGCTTTTTATAACTAAAAAAAACTATATCTTAATAAATATTACTTTTGCTTATTGTTTTCCGCCAGCAAATCGGTGTTAAACAGGGACGTGCTATGGAAAAACTCAAAGTGGCACACAGCAAACAAGTCGAGGAATTTAGTACTGACGTGCAAAAGGTACTAAACGAAACACTCCGGCAAACCGACACTATAACCAGTATTGAGACTGTACTTTAGTGCAGTTAAAAATAAATAATGAATAAACTATGTAGTATTGAAATCTTAGCGACCAAATAGTTATGTGCTTGTTGAATGAAGAAGCCACAAAACAGTGTGCTATATTACATAACAAAGTAATTATAGTAGTAGTTGTAGTAGTAGTAATAGTAGTAAATACTTAAAAAAATATATTTTGTTTAAAAATATGTCTTTAAGTTTATACACCCACACTTTTAAAACAACAACATAAATTTTTTGTTTTGTGTCATTACTTTTTAGAAAATAGTAGTAAAAAATTTTAATACGAATTCAGTGACCAGAAGCGGCTAAATACAAACGTACAACAGCTATGCTAACCCAACTTTCAATAACTAATTTTGGTGCTAAAAATATTCAAATACGCAAACATATGTATGTGAAGAATATGGAATAGTAATAGTAAGATAATTTAATAACTTCTTTCAACGGGGTTCCGAAGCTAAAATACTATATATTATAGCCTGAAAGAATTTGTTGCTTTATAACAATTATTTCATAGAGTGTTTTCCAATCTTTATTTTGAGTTTAAATTTAATAATAAAAAATCAGTAACTAAAAAACTAGTACAAAAATTTTGGTACTAAAAATTTAGTACTAAAACATGAGTACTAAACAATTTTAGTAATAAATTTTTTGAATGAATTATAGAAATATATTATCTAAAGAATTGTTTCTTGTAACTAAAAATATTATAAATTTTAGAAACAACTCAATAAAGAAATTTAGTACTAAATTCTACTAAAGTTATAGAAAAAAACTGTACTTAATAAATAAATAAATAGTATAATAATTATTTTAAGTGCTAATATAAGTTCGTATTTAAATTTAAGAAATAAAAAAATGCTAGTCCTTGAAAATTAACTCTATATAGAATACATATCTACACTTATGCAAATATTTATAGCACCAAAATTAGTATTTTTGTGAAGGTATTCTTATAAAAAAAATTTAAATATTATTTTAAAGCTAAAAAATTTAAATATTATTTTAAAACTAAAAAATTGAAATATTATTTTAAATTTTTTGCTTGCATTGAAATTAAGGAAAATTGCTGGAGCATAAAATTTTAGAATACATTTAAATTTTTTTTTCATTTTTATCAAATAATAGTGGCTTCATTTTTTTCACTTGCGTTAAAAAAAAATTACTCAGCAAAAAATATTTTGTTTTTTTTTCTATTTAACTTCTTTTTTAGAGAAGTATACATTTTTATATTTAACCTTTCTTCATTGTTTTTTTTATAAAAACAAACAAACAATTTAAAATTTTATTTTTTTTTAATAAAAACTGAAATAATTATTAAAAAATAGTTATTGTCAGAGATAATAATAGTTTTTCCTTTTTTAAATTTTTAGTTAAATTTCAACAACTACAAAAACACATTAAAATATGCATTTATAAAGTTTTCTACTGTTTGCTTTCAATTCAAATTTTTTTAAATAAAAATTAAGAATTTAAAAATATAAAAATAAATATAAAAAAAAGAAAAAAATATTATTATTTTTTATTTTCGATCTAATTTAAATAATAGCTTTTAAAGGATTGAGATTGTTACTGGAAACAAATTTGATTTTTTTTTAATTTTTGTTTTTTTTTTTTGAAAAATTGATAATTTTGTCAGATTTTTTTAAATAAAATTTAGAATTTATTCAGAAAGGGGATTTTTTACATTTTTACTTTAATAAAATTTGAAACTAAAATTTTTAAAAATTAAATTAAATAATAATTTCTTAAATTTCCAAATTAAATAAATTATTTAAATTACTAAATTTTAAAATTAAATAAATTATTTAAATTTCAAAAATTAAAAAAAAAATCGAATCAAAGCTGAAAAGCTAAATTTTTTTGTATTTGTGTCAGAATTTTCTTAGAAATAAAAAGCTTAAAAAAAATGTAATGTTTTAAAAAAAAAATGTTAACATACTTTCGAAGTTTAAAAATAAATATAAAATAAAAAATAATTAAAAATAATTTTTTCTGACAAAATTATATATTTTTAGAAATAAAAAACCCCTATAAAAAAGTAAAATTTTCTAAATTTAAAAAATATTTTTTTTTAGAAATAAAAACGCTACGAAAAATATATTTTTATGAAACTTTTTGACAAAATTATTATTTTTTAAGGAAATAAAAAGCCTTACCAAAGTTAATTTTATGAAAAAAAATTTAATATAGTTTTTCTTTCTAAAATATTTAATATTTTGTTGACAATTTTTTTTTTTTAATTTTGTCAAAGTATTAATTTTCATATTTTAAATATCAATAAATGCTATTATTAATTAGTTTTTTTCTTTTACTAAAAATTGCAAGGATTGATGGCTAGCAAAAATTTTTTTGCTGAGTAAAAATTATTTTACATATTTTTTATTAAAATTTTAATACAATTTTTTTGTTTCTTTTCATAACAATACCAAAAATTTGCTAAAAAACTAATGTTTCTTTATTTTTATTTTTTGTGAAAATATTAATTTAGTAAAAAAATTTTGATTTAATAATTTTTTTTTTTTTTTGAATACCAAAAATTTGCTAAAAACTAATGTTTCTTTATTTTTATTTTTTGTGAAAATATTAATAATATTAATTTACTAAAAAATTTTGATATAATCATTTTTTTTTTTTGTATTACGCAAAATTCTTAAGTTTAAAAAATGTCTTCCAGCTTACTGAGAAAAATTTAGTAAACATATAAAAAATATCTTCTAAGAAATAAATTTTATCTTACTGAAAAGTTTTTGTTTTTCTTAATTTGGAAAACATAATTAAAATTGTTTTTTTTTAATTTCACTAAAAATTTTAAAATTTTGCTAAATATTTTTTTATAGATTTTTTTCAATAAATTTTTACTAAAAAGTTTTAAAATTTTGTTAAATCAGTTTTTCTAAAAAATAAATTTTATCTTACTGAAAAGTTTTTGTTTTTGTTAATTTGGAAAACATAATTAAAATTGTTTTTTTTTTTTAATTTCACTAAAAATTTTAAAATTTTGCTAAGAATTTTTTTATAGATTTTTTTTCATTACATTTTTACTAAAAAGTTTTAAAATTTTGTTAAATCATTTCTTATAGATTTTTTTCAACAAATTTTTACTCAAAATTTTAAAATTTTGTTAACTATTTTTTCAATCAATAAGATAAAAAAACAACACAGAAAAAAAATTATAGTTTTCCCTCAAATTTTTTTAAGAATACTTCTCTTAAAAACTTATTTAGTTAAATCACAACACTGAAACCTACATTGCTTTATATAGTAGGAAAATTTTTTAAATTAAGTATTTTTTTAAGAGTTTGTAAAAAAGTGTTATATTTGTTAAATAAAATTGAAAGTAACCGTTATTAAATATTAAAAGGGGAATTTTTAAAATCTGTTGCTATTATTAATTATATAATTAAAAAATTAATTTTAATTTAATTGAAATTAATTAAAATTAATTATAATTATTGTTAATTTCATTTAATAAAAAATTAATTTTAATTTAATTGAAATTAATTATAATTATTATTAATTTCATTAAAATAAAAAATTAATTTTAATTTAATTTAAATTAATTATAATTATTATTAATTTCATTTAATAAAAAAATATTTTTACTGTTAATTATATGTACATATGTATGTTTATGTAGCGCAAATAGCGTTTTCATTTTCAAACGAGTAAACATAATACTATTTAACGGTTACTCGCGCGCATGTAAATAGATATATTTCACACTTCTTCCACTCCAACACATTTTATACTAAGTATTACACTTAAAATTATTTATTTGCATCAATGTTAAATTTTCAGTTTTGTAAGTTTTGTGTTCGTTAGCCAAATCGCCAAAAAATATTTGTATTTAGCGAGTAACGGTTACATTTCTTTGCGCGTTTTTTATTTGTAATTAGCAAAGTAATTGATTTAGTTGAATAACTGTATGCCTACCTTTGTAAAAGAGCTGCTGTAGAATATTATGAATAAAGTGATTGCAGTCAAGTGAACGTCACTTTTGTATTTTACTGTCTGTCATGTATTTGTTGTCACATAACTGTTAAAAACTAACAACATGCCTTATATTCTCTCACTTTTTTCGCCAAAACAACAGTTACTCGATATGTACAAAATGGAGGAGGAGGCCTACAAAATACAAGGCAAGTCTGAATTCTATGCCTAGGACCCAACTATAACCGCAGAGCAGCCACTTTTATAATATTGGTGTGCACGTGACATGGTGAAGTGGTGGAAAACAATTAAACGCTTACAGTGTAGGCCTGTCATGGAAACGAAACGACAGTTGGCAGCACTTATGCGAAAGTTTAAAATGCAATCGAAATAATAAGTATTTAATATTTATTTAATTATTTATAGCAACTAAAGAGTATAAATTAAAAATCAAAACAAAAGAAAAAATCTAAAGATTAGAACGCAATTCTATGTAAAACCTTTCAAAGCGAATATTGAAGAAAAATTATTTATAGTAAAGTAACGTGAAATTTCTATATAGTACATATGTATTTATGCAAAGAATGAAGATACATATTATATATAAAATATATAAAGTAATTTTAGCGTTAACTGAGAGGAAAATAGGAATTATTTGTAAACTAGTGAAAATAAGTGCAACTGGAATGAATTCATAATGTCTAAAAACATTCTGATAAAACGAGTTTAGAGTTTAACACCGAATTTTTGTCTAAGTCAAACTATAAAATTGAAAAAGAAGTCAACATAACCTTAAAAAATGCAACATAACATAAAAAAGTCAATAAAACCGGAAAAAATCAGGAGAACCTTAAAAAACATTCAATATAACCTTAAAAAGCTCAAGAAAACTTTGAAAAAGAAAACATACACAAGAAAGAAAAACAATATAAACAACAAAAACTTAAAAAAGTCAACACATAAGACAAAACAACCTTAAAAAAGGTAACATAAACTTAAAAAAAAAACATAACCTTAAAAAAGTCAATATAAACTGAAAAAGATCAGCATAAACTTAAAAACCGTCAGCATAACCTTAAAAAACTCAATATAAACTGAAAAAGATCAGCGTAAACTTAAAAACCGTCAGCATAACCTTAAAAAAGTCAATATAAACTGAAAAAGATCAGCGTAAACTTAAAAACCGTCAGCAAAACCTTAAAAAAGTCAAGATAACTTTAAAAGAGAAAACATAAATTAAAAAATAAATCAATATGAACCACAAAATAACTATAAAAAAGTCAAGATTACGCTAAAAAACCTAAAAAAGGCAACATAAACCCAAAAAAGTCAACGTAAAATTAAAGATAGCCTTACAACGGTAATATAAACTTAAAAAAAAAAACCTACATAGCCTTAAAAAATCATAAAAACTTAAAAAAGGCAATATAAACTTCAAAAAATTAACATAACCTCAAAAAGAAGCAAAAAAAAATGTGTAAACAATAGATAATTGCGTAACATTTAACGTTTCCCCTTTATATAGTATTTGCTAGTGATAAAAATAAAAACAAAAATGAAATAAAAATAAGAACAAAAATTAAATAGAAATAGAAATAAAAACAAAAATTAAATAAAAATAAGAACAAAAATTAAATAAAAATTTAAAATAAAAATAAAATATATATATATCAAAACTTAAAATAATGTGGCAACATTAAAACAAAAAAAATTGAGACACAGCATTCAGTTCAAAAGTTCGTTAACAAAAAAGGTAAAAATCAATAAACAATAAAATTAAAAAAAAAAATCAGTTTACCATACTTGTTGCAGGCTGAGAACAGCAGATTTCTAACTTGAAATAAAATTTAATTCTAAAAAACATATTGAACAATAGTAAAACCGTAAGCCAATAGCAAGGTGTAAAGACATTAATAACTTTACCAATAAAAAAATAAAAAATACACAGAAATATTGTAAGTACCAAAAAAATACAGAAAACCCACAAAACATAAACAAAAAATAAACAAAATTATAAACCAAACTAAAAAAAATTGTAAAAAAATATAGACAGTATTCTCAACTATTACCGAGTAAAAAATAACCGTAAAGTGTACTAGTTACATACAAACTATACCCAGTAACTTGAGTTTCCGCCTCTCCACCTATTTACTTAGTATACCGTTAGTACGTACATAACCTACAAATAAACATTTTGAGATTTTAGTATATAAAAATATATAACTGTAACACCAAAATAAAAAACCCGTATGCCAAAATGCAAAACAAGGAAAAAGTGAAACATTTGCAACAAAAATGTAAACGAAAACAGCAAACAAATTTTCAGTAAGTACCATATATGGTGAATTGGCGTAAAGTTGCAACAGCTGATTGTCAGCGCGGTGAAAATATGACAGAAGAACCAAATGCGGAAATATATATATTTTTTTTAAATAATCCTTTACTTAATTTAACATGCAAAAACAGCTGATAACACTGCAAATTCATAAAAGTAAATGCCCTAAAAAATTTTTTTTCTTTTGCCAAAATCATTTTTTCACCACAAGAGCTGATATTGAAGCAAAATTGAGCAGTAATTATGCAACACTTTTAATAATTTGAAAGTCTTAAAACAGCTAATCAAGTTTTAGATTCTGTGGAATTGAATTTTTGGAACGCAGAAACTTCCATTAAGGCAACTAACAAACCCAAATTTGCTGGAATGAGTTTCAAATAACTACAACCGACAGCTTGGAAGAGCTGATAGCATATAAACTGACATTTAAAATTTCGTAATCCAAAAAAAAACTTGTTCACTTGTTCGACTAGTTATTCATAATTTTCAAGTTATGTTGCTCATGGACCAAAAAATTCTCAAGTTTTCCATGAAAAAGTGCTGGAAATTAAAAATGTTATAGATCTGTACTAGTAATAAACTTGATCTCAATCAGTTTTTGGTGAATTGTTCAACAGAAAGGCGAATAAGCGTTATTTTTGCCTTTTAGAAGAACTACACTGCGAGAAAGTAATAGCTTTTTTGAAATAAAAATTTTGTTTTACCAAATTTTAACTTCAATAGAATTATTAATTATAAAAATATTTAATTTTTATTAACAAAAATGTTTTAATTAAATCAAAAAATTTACTTAAAAAAATAATTGCTAAAAAATTAATTAATTAGTAATAATGTAATAAGATGAAACTTTTTATTAAATTATTATTATTTATTTTTTTTTTGTAACTTTTGTTTTTGAAAAAATTTTACTTTGAATAACAAAATTTATTTTGAATAAATTAATAATAATAATTTATAAAATTTAAATGAATGCTTATTGAAAAGGAAAAGTTGCTATTTTCGCGCTTGAAAGAAAAAGTAATAATTGAATTTTAACATATTTTGACTTCCATAAAAATATTTATTTTAAATTTTATTAATAAAAAGATTTAAATTAAATATAAAGTTTTGCTGAAAAAAATCAGTAGCAATAATTTATTAAAATTTATTTACACATTAAAAAAAAAAGTTAAAATAAAGTTTAATAGACAAAAAATTTAATTTTAATACATTTTGACTTCAATAAACTTCCATGAAATTATTATTGATATTAATTTTTATTAACAAAAAAATGTAAATAATTAAAATACTTTATTAAGGAACTTTATTAAAATTTAAATTTTTAAAAAAATTAATTTTTTGAAATAAAATATAAATTCAAAAGTAATAGCATTTAAATAAAAAAAAAAATAAAAAATTTAAATCAAACTTTAATATAATTTAAATCACAAAAAAAATTATTATTAATTTAAAATTTTAAATAAAAAATTTGTTTCTAAGAAAAGATTATTTTTCCAATAATTTTAACAAAATTTGTTTAAATAAAAGTATAATTCAATAATTTTATTATTAAAAAAGTTATTAAAAAATAATGGCTATTTAAAAAACTTTACTTAAAAAACATTATTTCTAAAATTTAAAATTTTTTATTAATTGGAATTAAATTATTATTGCATTAAATTTAAATTTTTTTAAAAAAATAAAATATAACTAATATTTACATAAATAAAAATTAAATCATTATTGCATTAAATTTAAATAGTTTGAAATAAAACATAACTAATATTTTTATAAATAAAAATTAAATTATTATTGCCTTAAATTTAATTTGTTTGAAATAAAATATAACTAATATTTACATAAATAAAAATTAAAAAACTAAATTATTATTTCTTTTAAAATATTCTTAATTCAAAATTTTTAATAAAAAATTAATTTCTTAGAGAAGATCATTTTTACAGTAATTTTTAAAAAGTTTTCTTAATAAAAATATACTTCAATACAAAAAAATTTACTTTTTTCAAAATTTTATTAAATAATATTGTTTATAATAATTATATATAATTTTAAAATTTAAAATTTTTAATTGAAATTAAATAATTATTACATTAAAATAAAATTTTTTGAAGTAAAATTTAATTTGCAACTTAATAAAACTTAATAAAAAAAATTAAAGTTTAATAAAATTTAAATTAAGGTTTAATAGAAGTGCATTATTTATTTCAAAATATTACCAATTAAAAATTTTAAACAAGTTTTTTTAAGATTATTTTTCCAACTAAAAAAAAAAAATTAAATTTTAAGCAAATTTTTTTAAGATTATTTTTCCAATAACTTAAAAAAATTGCTTAAAATTTTAAATAGATAATATTTTGATATATATAATAATTCACTTCTATTAAACCTTAATTTAAATTTTATTAAAATTAAATTTTTTTTATTAAGTTTTATTAAGTTGCAATTATTTTCATTTTACAAAATAAAAAAATTTACTTCTGTACAAAATTTCATTAAATGATATTATTTAAAAATAATTTGGATTTTTATAAGTTGGAATTTAATTATTATTTCATTAAAATAATTGTTATTTAATTTTTTTCAATCAACATTTTTTAATTAAATAAAATTATTTAACCAAAAAATTAGTACGTATACAAAACAAAAAAAAATTAAATTTAAAAAAGTAAAATTTATTAAAATCGAATTATAAAATTAAATTTAAAAAAGTAAAATTGCAGAAAATTAAAATTTATTAAAATCAAATTATATATTTTTTAAAAATATTTTTATTTACAATACCTCATGCATATTTTTTTAGCAATAATCGCCTAAGCATGCAAATAAAGCTCTCGCGTAAAATTCACCACACCCAAATATTAATAATCAAACCGTAATTTCGTTAGTTTGTTAAATTTTGCTCAGTATACCAGCTTTTACTGCAAGCACACACATCCTCTTTACCACGCGCCTAATTGTCTGTAGTTGGTAACGCGTGCGCAACAACACAGTTACCACATTCCTTTACCGTTACACTTGCAAAATGTTTATTCTAAGTACGTTAATTTTCAAAACTCTAGCTGAATTTATTATATAAATATATAGACTCTATATTATGGTAGTAAATGTTTAGTGAACTTAAGTACTACGTATTTTTAAACTCTCGAAACTTGCGCTGCGTATGAACTTATGAATGGTAATTTTTATTATATTTAATTTCACTAAATGGAAGCATATATGCATTCTATGGATTTTCAGGTGAAATAATAAGAAAACAAAAAACAAAACACTAAGTAACAGTAAATGCTTTAGCTTAAAAAAAAATGAATAAATAGAAGCCGACTAGAAGCTACTACTACATGCATACTTTAGTTAAACAATAGTTTTAGTTTGTAAAACCAAAACTCCCTGACGAAATGCAATTATGAATTGAAAAGGATTTATTTCTTAAAGTTTAACAATTACATATATGTATGTATGGAGTGAAAGGAGAAATGCTGGGAACTTATGTGGAAAGAAATAATATAAACAAAAGTGTATGAAGAAAATACGAAGGAGCTGAGGAGGAAGTGTAAAGCAAGCAAATACAAAGTAATACATAAAAATATGTATGTATTAAATATTTTAAAGAAAATTATAGTTTCAAAAAAAAAAAGTTAAAAAGTCGGAAACTGTTAGTTTTTAAGTAGCGTAGCAACTGAAACCAAAGCAACTAACTGAAAGCAAAAGGAGTATTAAAATATGCATATATGTATAATGAAATTATAACGCATATTAGTGCAAAGTTTTAACGTGTAAAAATTGACTAAATCGTTATTTCAAAATGAACGCAAATTTATTTCTACTTTTCTGTGCGCATTTGTTAAAAAAGCTCCCGTTGTTCGCGTAGAAAAAATTGTAAATTGAAAATTACTGAGAAAAAACTATGCTCTGCGCCTTTAAGGCGTGCACTAAATATACGATTATTTGTAAAAAAAAAATAATTTAAAAAAATAATAAACGAAGCAGAATTTGAACAGTAAAGCTAACGAAACGTGTATGAAAAGCTAAAGAGAAAATGTTGAAGAGATTTCGCGTTGCCAACATTTATGAACGTCCCTATTAATGTAAAAACTAAAGAAAAATATATATATATTTTAAACTAATTATGATTTATGAGGCAAAACATTTTAGTGCAATGCAAATGTATACTAATGTAAGAAAAAAGTTAAAAATAATAATTATTAAAAATGATTATGAAATAAACTGAAAAGTACGAGTATCAAAGCAAAAAGAATTACTAACTTAAAAAAGCTGTTTTATTTATTATAAGCACTTATTAAACAAGAAAACGCGTTAACTACGGCTGCACCGAAGCTATAATACACTGAAAAAAAAGTTTTCCAAGACCTTGATGTTGAAAGAGCAGTTTGTATGACAGCTATGTATGTATATGCTGGACTAGTAGGACGAACCGAGCAAATAAACAATTTATTGGGAGTTTATAACGTTGCTCTGGATAATAAGCTATAACAAATTTCAAGAAGATATCTTGTGTAATAAAAAAGTTTTCTATATAAGAATTTGATTTCAAACACTCCGTTTATATGGTAGCTAAATGCTATAGTAGTTCCAAATAAACAATTTGTTGGGAGATTGTAGCGTTGCTTTGAAAAAAAGCTATACCAAATTTCATGAAGATATCTTATCAAATAAAAAAAAAATCATACAAGTTCTAGACTGCATTGTTCCATTTATATGACGGCTATATACTATCCGATAATGGCGCTTACGAAAAATGAGTAGCAGAAAAAAGGACGTGTGCCAAATTTTAGTTTGTTAACTCAAAAACTAATCAACTAGTAAGCATATACATACATATGTACATACAGACAGTAGGTATTTCATTCGCAAATTGAAATAAAATCGGTGAAAGCGAATTTAGACAAGAAATGTACACATAATTAGACTTCTGATAATGACGAGTCTAATTAGATAGCAAAAATAGGCTTTTCATTGATATTTAGACTTGCCTTCGTTGAATTCATATAAACAACAATTTTAAATTTCCTTATGAGCTTAGAAAAATCACTATTTCTTTAAAACTAAATATTTTTCTTAAATGAATATTGCAAGGTAATCGGAAATGCAACTTCAGTGTTCATAAATATATTCAAATCGAAATGAATTCTACTACTTCTGCAGTAGTTGGCAACGCCGAGCAACAATGCATCGATGCAATTGGAAAGCTGTGCTAAGCCGTGTTCTTTCACTTGCGCATTATTTACATAGTAAATTTAAATAAAGGATATTACAAAGAAATTGCAATTTTTACAGCTGAAACTTCTTCCCACAGTTTTATCTGATAGTTTTTATTACATTAATAAAAATTTTATAATATATAACAAATGAAATTGGATTTTTTTCATCAATGTGAAAAATTTCCAATATACAAGTAAACGGACGAGCTTATTCACAAATAACAGCTGATGAACGCAACAGCCGGCAATAACAACAACAACCAATAAAATGTTTCACGCAGCTCAAGCAGATAAAAAAATACAAAGTTATGGTTTTTAAACATAAATTGTGATGAAATACCATGAAGATAATTAGTGGCTGCACAAGTGTGTTCCAGTACACAGCGCAGTCATTTAGTTTTAGCGGCATTACAAGCTAAAAAATAATGCTTCGTGGGTTTAAAAACTTATTTACAACTAGCGCTAGTGCAACTGAAGAAGATGCAGAAGCCGAATTGAAGCAAGTATGGCCAAAGCGAGATTCTGTATTGATATATACCAACTTCGGTAAGGAATTGCTGCTAAAATGCGCTGATGTGCTCAAACCTGATGCAACGCAAATAAGTATCGAAAGTTTTATGGAAACATCGGCAAATTTTCCAATAAAGGTATATTGTCATATACTACTCATCAACATGTTTGAATGCATTTGCATATATGTTATTATATTATTAAATATATATACGTATATTATTAAATAGTTCGGTACGGATGCGTGTCGTGTAATGAGTCAGCCGGCGGAACGTTATGCAGAAATCACTAAGCAAATTGCATCTGCATATCCCGTAATACATGAGCGTGTGCTGCATTTGTATTTAGCTTTTTTGGAGCACAAAACTAAATACGGTTTGTTACAAACAAAATTTACTTAAATATTTAAATGTATGTATGCGGTACTAAAGCATATTATATTTATAGGTACAGATATAGAGCGCGAATTGTACAATGGCATGACGCTGACAGCTTTGGTGCAGCGATTGCTGGAGAAGCGTTGTGTCTCCTTTTTAGGACCGCTGGATCATTATTTGTTGATAAGCGGTGAGACAGGTTTGGGTAATTTTTATAATGTAGGCACGCCAAAAGAGGAAGCACCATTTCTGCTTAAAGATGTGCTAAGTTATGATGAAATGAAAGTAAGATCCATAAACCTTAATAGCACAAATATTTTTTTATTTAAACGTCCAAAGTTAGGCATATTGAATAATATATATCAATTATTTTATATACACCTTTAGCTTTCAGCTTTCTTATCTGTTTCGTCATACACGGAATTCCTAAACGATGGCAATCGCAGAAACGCTGGCATAATCGAAGAGGATAAATCCAAAATAGAACGGATTGGTGTTATAGTTGGCATTATTGGTGCACGCTTTCAAGCACGCGAAGCTATGGACTGGCAGGACATAATAGTGAGCAAAGAGCAAAATATCAAAAAACATGGTTACGGTTATACAGCTCAAGAAGCCATAAGTACAACGAATCCTGCTGTGAATTATCGCAATTTGTGGACAAGTTTCTATGAGCAGCAAGATTTGCTACATGAAAATATAAGCGGTCAAAATAGGACACGTTTCTATAAAATACCAAACACTTTGTATATTTTCGATAATTTGATGATGAAAAAACGCTACACTGTATCTTTCGATACACTCTTGTTGGAGGCTAATGCGCGTGGCGCTGCTGCTGGCAAACAAGTGTATTTACATGTGGTTGGCATTGGATTAGGCGCCTGGCGCGCGGTCATGCATCAGGATACAATTTTTCTTGAAACCTTTGGCGAACGTTTGCAAGAACTATTACCCTGTTTGGGACACATTAGTGTGGTACATTTTTCTTATTTTAACATGACGGCATGCGCGAATCTTGAAGATGGTGGAGTATTAGCTACGGAGTCGCACCCAGCTGGTGGCATTAAGATATTCCTCAGCAATAGGAACCCAGCGCAAAAATTGGTAAATTGTTAAAGTTTGTTTTACTATGCAAACATTTTATTTATATATGTATGTATACTAATTTTAGGCAACAGAATTTGAAAATATGCTTGTGGTAGAATCGTATGCATGGGATGGTAATGCGTTGCCTGGAAACGAATTCTGGCATGTAAGGTAAACCTAATCGAAAAAATATATATTTTAATTTATAAGGCGATAAATTTTTAAATGTTTGTACACAGGGTTCCCTAATAACTTCTGGCGACCCTGCAGCAGCCTGCAGCACACTCATCACAGAACTACACAATCCACATATCAACACAAAAATGGTGAATGGTGAAAATTTGCATGTAGCATCAGATCGTTTTGGTGTTTTACATATTGCAGACTTTGCAAAAAAAGTGCTCCTATAAGTTATTTTTTAATTAGTGAAAATTTTATGACAATATGCAATTGTCGATGTATTGCTTTTATGTGTACGATTAAAATAAAATGTATTTTTCTAATATATATATGTATTGTATATATGTATAAAAATATACATTGTTGGTTATACAATGTGCTGTTAAATTCATTAGTGTGTTTTATTAAAAACTATTTGCTTACTCTGAAGCAAAAATTCAAAACTGATGTTTTCATTTCATGTATTGAAATAATATACATAAAATCGTTTTGAAGAAAAAATTGTACACTTTTTTGTATGAATTTTTGTTTTATCACTAATAATAATGTAAATCAAAATAACTAAAAAATATGTGTAAGTTCTCATTGAAAGAAAAAAAACAGTTTTAGTTGGCAACGCGGCGGCTCGTCCAGCTGATTATTTGTTTATATTTGGGCTTGCACATAATATTTGCTTTATTTGGAAAGAAGAATAAACACTGGAAGCACAATTAACAATATTGTATACGCTGCTAAAAATATGTAAAAACTATTATTTTTTCAATTGGGCGTAGGAATTCAAATCAGTTTGATGCGAAATAAAACGAAGTGCATGGCCATAGATACTTACTCAACTCGCATAAATACACATGTACATATGTATGTATGAAGATATAAAATAAACATCATATTCAACGCAAATTTTCACTTTTAAAACATACAGACTCAGTGGTATGTGCCACAACGCAATTATTTTAGAAATGTACTATTAAACTTTTGTACTTTTTATAAAAAAAATAAAATAAAAATTAAAAATGTTCGCTTGTGGCGGTAAAAAGTGGTTTAAATCTAAAAGGTCTAAATTTGATGATAAAGAACTTGAACAGATTTGGCCGCCATATGGTGCAGAAATTATGCTCACCGAAGCCGGCAAGCGATTACTGCAAAAATCGGTAAATGTGCAAAAACCTGATACAAGTGATATTGATGTAGAGGCACTCATAGAGCAATCTTTGCGATTTCCAATCAAGGCAAGTAGTTGCGCTAATGAAATAGAGACGGTTTAAGTTATTTATTTTTTGATACAAAATCTATAGTTTGGCCGCGATACATGTCGAGTAATGAGTCAACCAAAGGAACGTTATCATGAAATTGCAAAACAAATTGCTTCTGCTTATCCGATAATACACGAACGTGTTGTTGGTTTATATTTGGCATTTTTGGAGCATAAATGCAAATATGGTGGGTTGGTTCAATGCAAAGTATTACATGTATGTATGAATAATATTAATTCAAAAATTTTAATTTTGTATTACTACAGCTAAAATATGTATATATAAAAAATACAAGATATGTGTATGTATATATGCATATTATACCAAAAATATTACCTGCTGTATTACCGGTAGTAATGTTGACATTTCCGGGTTGGAATTATTTCAAACGCACCCATTTTTCACATATTTTCACATTATTAATAGCACTTTCACATTTTTTTTTTCAAAAATTTTCACATTAATTAATAACACTTTCACATTTTTTCACATTTATTAATTAACACACAAGCAAATTTAACTTAAAAAAAATTATGACACTTCACCTACGCATAACCAACGACCAATGCAAATTTTATCCAAACGAAATTTTACTTTTTCCAACTATCAATTTTTAGGTAATGAACTGGAACGCGCAATTTATGCAGATATGACTATTACAGGTCTAGTACAACGTTTACTTGAGAAACGTTGTGTGGCCTTCGTAGGTCCACTCGATGACTATCTACTTTTGAAGGGTAGAAAAACCTTGGCAAATTTTTTCGATGTGGGCACCATTGATGAAAAACCACCATTGCTATTAAAAGATGTATTAAGTTATGATGAGATAAAGGTGAGCGCGTGGAATTTTGAATATAACATTAATAAATTTTGCCAATCTGTTTCGCAAGCTTTCCGCTTTTCTTTCAGTATCTTCACACACCGAATTTTTAAATAATGGTAGACGTTTCAATTGTGGCATCATTGAAGAAGACAAATCAAAAATAGAAATTGAAGGTGTTATTATAGGTATAATCGGTGGCCGTTTCGAGGCAGAAGATGTAATGGAGTGGCAGGACATAATGATAACACCAATGCAAAATACGAAAGAACGTGGCTATGGTCACAAAGCGAAATCGCAAAGAAGACAAAGAATCCAAAGGTCGGCTATCGACAATTATGGATACGTTTTTATGAAGAACAAGATTTGCTGTATGATAAGGTAGAATATATAAATTCACCACGTTTTTTTAAAGATGAAAAAACACGCTACATTTTTGACAATCTGTTGATGAAAAAACGTTATGCCATAACATTTGATACACTACTGCTGGAGGCTGATGCGCGTGGTAAAGCTACTGACAAACAAGTGTACCTACATGTGGTTGGTATTGGGTTGGGCGCCTGGCGTGCCGTACAACATCAAGACAAAATATTTTTGAAAACGTTTAAGGAACGCATTCAAACACTTTTATTGTGTCTAACACATATTTCGGTGGTACACTTCTCAAATTTCCGACCATCCGCTGCAAAAGACTTTATAACGGATGGTGATAAGATTGTCTCGAAAGATCACCCTAACGGCGGTATAGAAACATTAGTGCACGATCGTTATCCAGCACAAAAATTAGTAAGTAATAATATAGAGAATGTATAGCAACAATGTGCAAATGATTTACTTTTCAGCCGCCAGAATATGAAAAACTGTTAATTGTTGAATCGTATGCCTGGGATGCCAATGCATTGCCAGGAAATGAATTTTGGAAGGTGAGTAGAATGCTGCTCCACTCATACATACATATATGCATAAAATGTACCCATACATGTACGAATATGCTATACAAAATTTTCGTTACTTTCAGGGCGCTCTCACGAGCTCCGGCGATCCTGCTGCTGCTTGCAGCACGCTAATTGCTGAACTACATAATCCTCATATTAATAGAAAAATGGTGAATGGCGAAAATTTGCATGTGGCCTCCGAACGCTACGGTGTCTTACACATATCTGAATATGCCAAACAAATTTTAGGTTAGATTAAAGCACATACTAATAAGAATTGTATTACTTTATTTTTCATTACCTTAAAGTATAAAATAACAAAAGCGGCATACGCATTATATTTATGTTTCCACTGAAATTACATTTTTGCAACACTTTACTTAACTTTGAACCATAAATTAAATACTTAGCACTTTTCACAACCGACGCGACCAACTAGAATTGAAAATTACTAATGGCGGTTACGATTTGCATATGGCGGTAATCTTATTCCTTATTCCTTTTTCTTTGTAAGTTGGGCACACAGAGATGCGTTTAGGGAACTTATTGCATAAATATACTATTATATACTAAAAACCACTAGTTATTGTTTATTAAGCGCTAACTTATTGATTCTAGATATTAAAATATTACAAAAACAAAAAATTGTTTTTCTAAGGAACCGGAAAATATGTACAAAATTGTTCTAAAAAATTATTTCCGGCTAGTAGTTGGCAACGCATGCCAATACAGCTGTTTCATTTTCATTTCATTTTCTTTTGTTCTACATTCCAACCGGTGGATAAGCCAATTAGAATTACAGTTATTCACAGTTATGTTACATAAACATGGGCTTAAATGCTAGAATGGTAATAGAGAATTTTGTTATTCTATCATTTTTGTTCTTAAGTAATGTTTAGAAACTTATAATATTATTCAAGGACCGTAAACAAACGTACTTACATACATACATACATGTACTGGACTTTCTTACACATGGATACGTATACGCACATATATGTATGTATGCATATACATATGTATATACGTATACGTCAATTTTCAAATTAAGAGTGTACGTGTATCTAAAGAAGCTGACAGCTCTTTCAAGTTTTTCGTGCTAAGTTATGATGCAATTAGCTTTAGTTATTAATATAAAGCAATACCAGTGGTAATCTTTTAACATTCATACCTCGACGTTTGAATACGCTGGTTGTATGACAAGTCATATAATGTGGACAACTATTCAAAGACTATTTTCCCATATAATGGCTACCAACGATAGCACAGCGCCGGTGCTGAGTGAAGATTATAATGTAATATGGCCAGAAAACAATTCAGCGATAAAATTAACAACGTTTGGTAGGCAATTGCTGCAAAAGTGCGCAATTGTAAATAAACCACATGAAGGTAACATAAGTATTGAAAGCTTCATGATACAATCGAACAACTTTCCTTTGCCAGTAAGTGTTATTTATAACAGTTTTCATTTTAAATTTGCTATAATATTTTCTTTTAAACATAGTTTGGCACCGATACTTGCCGTGTAATGAGTCAACCCGCTCAACGTCATTCAGCAATCAGAGAGCAAATAGCATCTGCATATCCTTTGATACATGAAAGAGTACTCTACTTGTATTTAGCATTTTTGGAGCATAAAAACAAATATGGTAAATAGTTTAATATTTATAATTAAAAAAACAAACATAATTTATTATTATTGGCAGGTAACGAAATAGAACGCGCGATTTATGCGGACATGACGCTCACTGCACTTGTACAAAGACTTTTGGTTAAGCGTTGTGCTGCATTTTATGGTTGTATAGATAAATACCTGCTCATCACAGGTGAAAAAGGTTATGGTGGTTTTTGTGAAGTTGGCACAGACGAAGAAAAAGCACCGCTGCAATTAAAAAATGTTTTGAGTTATGATGAAATTAAGGTAAAACAAAACACTAACGAATTGTAGTAGTATTATGTATAAATTTTTGATGTTACATTTTCCACAGCTCTCCGCTTTCCTCTCAATCTCTTCACAAACCGAGTTCATAAATGATGGCAACCGTTATAATGAAGGCGCATTTGAGATGGACAAATCGAAAATTGAGTCCGAGGGTATTGTAATCGGCATGATTGGAGGACGCTTTCAAGTTAAAGAGGTCATGGAGTGGCAGGATATAATGATAACAGCCACACAGAATACAAAAGAGAATGGCTATGGTTTCACAACACAGGAGGCAGCAGTGGCTAATAAACGCAATGTAGATTATCGTCGAATTTGGACAGATTTTTATGAAGAAGCGGATTTAATATATGAGAAAGTTAACGCACAGCACTCGAAACGTTTTTTCAAAAGGCCCAATGTTAATTACATTTTTGATAATTTAATGATGAAGAAGCGCTATGCCATCGCCTTCGATACGCTATTATTAGAAGCAGAATCACGCGGCGCTTACCTTAACAAACAAATATATATACATGTGGTGGGCATAGGTTGGGTTCGTGGCGTGCGGTGCCGCAGCAAGAGAAAATATTCTTAGAGACTTTTGGCGAACGTTTGCAGCAACTATTACCGCAATTGTCACACATTTCTGTGGTGCACTTCTCCTATTTCGTTTTATCCGCCTGGGGAAAACTGCAGGATGGCGGTCTCATGTTGTCGGAAACACACCCAGAAGGCGGTATTAAAATATTTATGAGCAATCGGAATCCCTCAGAAAAGCTGGTAAGTCCTTCTAAATTCATATATTCATTGAGTTTATACATATGTATGTACATATATTGCTACTTTGTTGTGAAATAGCCACCGGCGTATAAAAATATGTTGGTGTTGGAGTCATACGCTTGGGCGGGCAATGCATTACCGGGAAACGATTTTTGGCTGGTTAGTTAAAAAGCTTTAATACTTAAGCAGTTTATTTATAATTACATTGTTTATGCACATTATTTATTTTAGGGAGCCTTAGCTTCGTCTGGGGATCCTGCTGCTGCTTGCAGTACGCTCATTTCTGAACTGCATAATCCACACATAAACACAGAAATGGTAAACGGCAACAATTTGCATATTGTATCTCCACGTTTTGGCGTTCTACATATTGCAGATTATGCAAAGAAAGTTTTACAATAATACAATACTTGTTAAAATACATTTTTAATATATGTCAGTGAGAATGTAAGTTTTGTAATTCCATAATGTCACATAAAAAATATAGTTTTCTTATTCACTAAAAGTATTAAGAGCTTTGTTGTTGTCTTATAAAATGTACAGTTTTTCTAGTTCGCCAAAAGCGTTAAGAATTATTGTTGTTGTTTTAGTAACTATTAATTTGATCGAAATGCTTTCCGTTTAAAATAGCTAGTAGCCGGAAATTATAAAATATGCTTATGCGAACGCCAATAGTTGGCAACGCAGCTGATCAGCTGTTAGTTGCTTTTCCCCAATTGGATTTCATCAGTCACTCCGAGTTCGCGTTTACAATTTGCAATTAAACAGGTAGAAACTGCGTTTCTGACCCACTTTCCGTTTCCCTCCGCAAGCGTAGCAAAGAACAAAACAAACTAGTGAATGTTATCTGTAGTGTAAAAGAAAAACAAAAATGAAAGTGAAAATGTGTGGGTCAATCCCATTGTGAAATCATAAATTCTCTGAAGTTCATTGCTACGGCGTGTAATAAATGCCGACGCATGAGTGGACACCGCTCAGTTGGCTTCCTATCGTTTGCTTAGTAAGTTGTAAGAGATTTATAGCATAAACAAAACACACATTGACGCATAAAATTATATTGTTGTTAAATAATATAATACACAACCAAGTATTCTACGCCATTTAAGCAACTGAACAAGTCAACATAAATTTACAAACACAAATTCATATATGTATAAATTCTCACGACAACAGCAGAACATTTGGAAATAAAGCGAATATGTCAACTTTCGGTGCAGAATTTGAGGAGGTTTGGCCAAAGCCGGGTGCAGCTATAAAATTAACGGAGTTTGGTACAAAATTATTGCAAAAGTGTTTGAAGGTCGAAAAGCCGGATGTGAGCCATATAGACATTAAAAGCTTCATCAAGAAGTCGTCTAACTTTCCCGTAGAGGTGCGTATGGATTTGCAACATAAAAGTAGCCGTAAATATTTAAAATTAATATACCCACAGTTCGGCACCAATACCTGTCGTGTAATAAGCCAACCGAAAGAGCGTTATGCGGAAATCGAGAAGCAAATCGCTTCTGCCTATCCAATAATACATGAACGAGTTTTGGGCTTGTATCTGGCATTCTTGGAACACAAATGCAAATATGGTATGTAACTGACGATTTTACAGCCGTTAAACATTTCGCAATTCAATGTAAAAATATAAACACATTTACGAAGTGATCAAACGCTGCAGATTAATCGAAGTTTAAGTGCTTGTAGATAAAAAAAAAACAGATAAGTTTTTTATTTATTTTTAATGCATACATTTACAAATATGCCGGTACTTTACTGCAACATAAACATAAAACCTGTTTAGCATTTCGCAACAGCATGTAAAATATATATATATACATAAATACAATTATGTAGCGATCAAACGCTGCAGTTTGGGTGCTTACTGATAAGAGAACTTTGATTAAAACAAAAAAAATCTTTCTTATATATACATATACTATATATAAAATATATATTTTTGTTTATTATATTAAAAAAAAAATAATATTTCTTATATATACATATACTATATATAATATATATTTTTTTGTTTATTATTATTTTTTTATTTGCCTTTTTTTAAGCATATATATACGGCACTTACCCCTATTTTTCCACCAATTAATTTGCTGTAGTAAATTTTTTGATGAATAATGCATATGTATGTATGTACAAGAGAACAAATATTATTTTGCTTTCTTTTTCGTGCCAAAGCAGGAAAACAGCAACAGCTGTTGCTTTAAGCAGTTGTGTATATTATTCGTCCATTTTGTTACAGAATTTAGCATTCCAAATTGTATATTAAATTAAAGTGCAATAATTATTTGCGTAAATACATAAGAAATACCCAAAATTGCAGGAAATAAACGCGAACTTGAGCTATACCAAAATTTGACGCTCACCGATTTTGTGCAACGCCTGCTGGCGAAGCGCTGCGTTAGCTTCTTCGGTAAAAACGATAAATATCTATTATTATCACGCCATCGTGGCTGCAGCGGCTTCTTGGATATTGGCACGGATGGCGAGAAACCACCGTTGCTGCTACAAGACGTGCTCTGCTACGATGAAATCAAGGTAAGTGCTGCATTTTCGTACTAAGCATGCTTATAACGTAATTATCACACTGTCAAACAGCTCTCTGCATTTCTTTCCGTATCTTCACACACGGAGTTCCTCAACGACGGCAATCGACAGAATTGTGGCGTCATCGAACGCAATAAATCGCGCATTGAAACGGACGGTGTCATAATCGGTCTAATTGGCGCACGACTTGTGCGGCGCGATGTTATGGAATACCAGGATATCATAATTACCAGCAAACAAAATACCAAAGAAAATGGTTACGGTTTGCCCATCGATGCGGAGACAAATTCCCGTGCGGCTGATTACAGGCGCGTATGGAAGCAATTCTATGAGGAGCGTGATTATCTGTATGAGCAGGTGACGCTTGATGGCAAACGTTTTGGTAACGCGCGTGCACAAAAGGACATATTCGATAATGTGCTGATGAAGAAACGTTACACGATCTCCTTTGATACGTTGCTGCTGGAGAGCGAGGCACGCGCGGCAGCTGCTGGCAAGCAGGCTTATATACATGTGGTTGGCATTGGTTTGGGTGTATGGCGCGCGGCCGAGCAACAAGAGCAAGTATTTTTGGAAACCTTTGCGCAACGTTTGAAGCTGTTGCTGCCTAAATTATCGCATATCGGTGTGGTGCACTTCTCTTGGTTCAAGCTTAGCGAATGGGGCGATCTGAAGCACGGTGGCATTTATAAGTCGCCAACACATCCTGATGGCGGTATACGTACATTTTTGTCAAAACGCAATCCAGCAGATAAGCTGGTGAGCATAAATATGGTAATACAAATTTTTGGTTTAACTTTTGTTGGAGACTGAGGTGGTAGGCATTTGGACTGTAAGTAAATATAGTTCCTTCAACCCCTTAATTTAATCATGCATGGCTGATTGCTAACACACTAAGACATATAACACTACTTTCTAACTTCACTACTTTTTGTATAGAAATGCATGAGTTGGTTTCTATTATATTTGAATATTTGTATATTTACACTAACTCTTTTATAGAAATCCCCTGAGCTGGAGAATATGCTGCTTATCGTCTCATACGCCTGGGACGGCAATGCTTTGCCAGGCAACGAGTTTTGGATGGTGCATAGTGTCTATTTTATTATTTGTACATATTTGCTAATCATATTTTTCTTTTAGAAAATGCTGAAGTCCACCGGCGATTCTTCTACAGCCTGCAGCACGCTCGTAACCGAGCTGCATAATCCGCATATCAATACGGAGCTGGTGAATGGCGCTAATTTGCATATTGCCTCTGAGAAATATGGTGTATTACATATAGCAGATTATGTTAAAAACATATTAGAATGAGTGCGTGTGTCGGTGGAAAGTTTAACGCCGCAGTTATTGTTGTTATATAATTTTCTGACAGTTTTTATTAAAACTTTATTGTGCAATATTTTGTAAAAAAGTATTATTTATTAAAATATTTGGAACTATTTTTGAGATATTTGCAATTAAATAAATGGTTTTTTAAACTGCCGTAGCAAAGCATAATGCATTTTTATTTAGGAACTTGACAGATCGAGCCTTATAATATAACTTATCGATCCAAACAGATTTAGATCATCGAAATAATAATAAAAAACTGAACTGAAGCTATAAAACCCTTCACAGTTTCAACTTTTTCTTACAAAAGCTTGCTTTTTATCGTTCAGTTTGCATGGCAGCTATATGCTATAGTGGTCCGATATTGGCGGTACCGACGAATGAGCAGCTTTTTGGGGTAGAAAATGATATGTACAAAATTATAGATCAATATCTCAAACAGTGAGAAACTCGTTCGCAGTATATACAGATCGACGGATCATATCTGGGCTACGAAACTTTGAATGCGCTACTGGCACTATTTTATAGGCGTTTTCAACAGGGACAAAATGTAGCCATGGCGGGCTCTTATTATAATTGTCCATGTACACATGGTTATATATTTTATATTACCACAACAACAACAACTACTTAGCTATACACAAATTTCTTGCTACTTCTAAATTTATACCGTTATCTTTTTAGGTAATAACATCGAACGCACCTTCTACAATGGCATGACACTCACCGCTTTGGTACAACGTTTACTGGAAAAGCGGTGCGTGGTTTTTATGGGCGCAAAGGATAGTTATTTGCTGTTAAATGGACAAGAAGGTTTCGGCGGCTTCCATGATGTTGGCACAAGCGCTGAGAGTGGTAACCTGCGGCTGAAACATGTGCTCAGCTATGATGAGATAAAAGTGCGTAAGCCAGCTGAAATATATAATATGCACAAATTAACACAAAATATTTTTTTTTTCCAAACCGCAGCTTTCCGCTTTTCTCTCTGTATCCTCTCACACAGAGTTTCTCAACGATGGTAATCGTTTCAATCGTGGCATCATTGAAGAGAATAAATCGAAAATTGAGCCCTCTGGTGTTGTTATTGGAATGATTGGTGGACGCTTTGAGGTGCCAGATGTCATGGAGTGGCAGGATATTGTCATAACACCCACGCAAAATACGAAAGCACGCGGTTATGGCTACAATCCAAGTGAGTTGGAACAGGCAGATAAACGCATTGTTGGCTATCGTCAGATTTGGACTAGTTTCTATGAAGCGCACGATCAACTTTTTGAGCAGGTGTGCGCATTAGACACACCACGATATTACAAAGTGCCGAATACCGAATTCATATTCGACAATGTGCTGATGAAGCGGCGTTATGCCATCTCTTTTGATACGCTGCTACTGGAGGCAAATGTGCGCGGTGCGCTGGCTGAGAAGCAGGTGTATCTGCATGTTGTCGGCTTTGGCTTGGGTGTTTGGCGTGTAGTACAGCATCAATATAAGATATTTTTGGCAACTTTTGGCGAACGCCTGTTGACGTTAGCGCCGCGCTTAACGCACATCGACGTAGTGCACTTTTCGCATTTCAAAGAAAACGCTTGTGGTGTGCTTTACGATGGCGCCGTACTGACGGCGGAGACACATCCTAAGGGCGGCATTAAAATATTGATAAGCAATCGCAATCCCGCGCAGAAATTGGTAAAATATTGCTAAATTGTACATTATTGTCATTGTAGTATATTATTTATTCAAAATTGTATTGCAGCCTGCGGAATACGAAAATGCTTTAATTGTGGAGTCGTATGCGTGGGATGGCAACGCTTTGCCAGGCAATGAATTTTGGTTGGTGCGTATGAAGTCACATTTGTTATTAAATTTAGTTTCTAAATAAATTACTTTCTTTAGGGCTGACTAAGCGGTTCAGGCGACCCTGCCGCTGCTTGCAGCACACTGATCGCTGAGCTACACAATCCGCATATAAATTCAAAATTGGTGAATGGTAGAAATTTACAAGTGGCTTCTGAACGTTATGGTGTTTTGCATATATCAGACTATGCAAAAAATATTTTGGAGTAAAGCATGTGGAAGAAAATCAACAGCAAATTTGTATTTAATTAAAAGCGTTATTTACTTTAAAAATATATTTTAGTAATAATACATACATTAATTTGCACTCAAATTTTAAGTATTTGTAATAATTTTTAAGTAATTTTAATGATTCAAGTGAAAAGAAGGAACTAAAATTAACGGTAAAATAAAATGCCGAAGTTTTAAATCCGGGTTAGCAAATATTTAAATTGTGCCACAGAATAAAATTTGTTTATAAAATTTACCTAAGCTCTCAAATATTTTACTTCAAAAGCTTTAAAACTGTTACTATTTTATTTTGGGAGCTCTTATCACAAATACAACCCTGTGAATGCAATTCAGTGCATATTTATATGCAACTTTTGTTTATCGCACACAAGTTCTTTGTGCCAAGAGCGGCTTTTTGCCAATTTAACACTAAACTTTTACTATTAAAAAAAAACGATTACAATAATAAATTGAAAGTTGAAAAATTATTTCTGTACGCACAGAAGTTGCAGCCTACAAGAATTACCGGCTTAAGTTAACCGGAAAATATGAACATCACGCGTATTCTTGGACAAAATAATAAAATTTATCAAAAATTTGGCGATTATTGTATTACAGAGGCGGAACCAAATCAGTGTTGTATCATTTGCTGCTTCTGTCAGCAAGAACATCACAATGAAAACGCTTTCTGGACGCACATACAAGAGATGCATGACTATGCACCAGCACAACTTTGTATGATGCATGAAAATCCGCAACCAACCAACGGTGCGCATAGTGAGAGTCTTTGCACCACGCCAATTTGCCTGGACGGTACGGCTGATGCAAAAAAATGTAAAACAAATTCGGCTCAAGTGGTAACTAATGACGCACCAATGTATGTCGAAGCTGAGTACCTAGAAAATGTGGCACTAAATGATCCAAACGCGCTTATGGAGCTAACAGACATTACAAATACATTTTTAGACTTCAAAGATAAGCCGACCGAAACGCAACCCGTTGCAGAAAGTAGTGTACAACATAAAGCGAACACGCAGCCAAGTAAGTTGGCACAGCACTTTAATAGTACATTTTAAACATAAGCAAGCTTTATATTTCAGTGGACACCAACCAGTCGGAGAAGAAGCTTCAGTCCAACCATAAATGGTAAGCTTGAAACCAACATAGATGTCGATAAGCTTACACCCAAGCAATTGCTAGAGAATGGCACACTATTGAAAAATGTATTTCAGCAAATGCAACGCGCTAACAATGAATTCAAATACAAGCTCAATAAGCTAACGCAAGCAGTGCAACTAATTGAGACTGAATTGAAGAAAGAACCTGGTAATCGTATGCTAAAGCGATATATGAAAATAATACCAGATCAGCCTTTTAACAGCCGCGACGAAGTGCTAATTTTGGATGATGAGCTACACCATAGCAAAGAGATGCGGGACGCACTTGTAAGTTGTAATGTAAACATACCATATACTATAATTTACATAATTTTGTATATAAACGTTTAGCACGAAGAAACACTTGCTATAGCTACCGAGAATGCTGATGTGTTTTGTCGTGTACTTTGGCGTTTCATTATGACAGACGAAGTATCCAATCAGTTCTGTTGGCGAGGTGTAGTAAACGCTGACAAAATTATTAAATATCCAATTAAGGATATGACTATGCTAGACGTCTTTCAAGGTACAGAAAAAATTAATTTTTTACAATTCTTTGTAACATTGTGTTTGCAGGAGTGTTTCGCGAAAAGTTTCCTGAACAAACGCTCAATATCTTCAAAGATCGTACTATGACATACTTCAATAAAGCACATGAGCGTTTGAAGCGAAAACAGTTAAATAAAACGGACGTCGAAAATAATGACTGTGATTTTCTCTGCATAAAGGAAACGTCAAATGGGCAAAATGGCGATTATAAACGGGCGCGTAACGATCAAGAAAATAGCGATAGTGTCGATTCAGTATTTGAAGAAGTTTTTAGTGGGTGAAACTTAATATTTCATGTTGAAATATACAGTAAGCTGTATGTATTTTAGTGTTAACAATATTATTCCTCTCGAAAAATCTAAATCCGTCGCAATAAATCATTCCGAACTTAAAGGTTATGTATAAACTGCGAGATGAGCTTGAAGGTATTTTTTAATAATGTTTTAAAACAAATTTAAAAATTTATGCACACATATGTAAAGTAGTTCGCTCGCCCATATTGAGCGTAGAAAGTAATGTGTAGTGGCGGTATATAATACTATTACGGTATATAATAATATTAACTACATTCCAGGTAAAGACAATTAATGAAATTTAAGCTTTTTCCAATAATAATTAAAGTTATTTATAAGACAAAACTATACATACATATGCATATATTTTTAGAGAAGAGAAATTGCTAAATAAACAGTTTTATTGAAAGGGTATAATAATTGTATTTGAATATGCAACTGTGGTCGTAACAAAACTGAATTAGGCGAAATAAGAATAAGTGTGCTCAGTATCCGACTCTATTTATTCCATAATTTATAAATAAAAACAATAAATTTTATTTTTGTACTTAATCGGGGCAAAAAGAATTTATTATCCACTAAAATCTTAAAAACATATTAATTGTACCATCGCGTTTGATCTGTTAACAATCAAACTTTCACATTTTACAATACTTCATGCATATGCACTTAATAATGTAAAATGTTATTTACATATACAGTATAGAAAAAGTATATATATATTTTTGTAAATATGTATTTCAAAAGAAATGTCTTAACACTAAAGAGAAAAAAAAAAAAAACAATTTTTCTTAAGACTAAACTTGAACTTGCACGAATTTCTGGGAAAAATATAATATATTTCTCAACTTCACTTCTTTATTTCTTTTAAAAGTGAAATATTTTGTATTTTTAAAAGGCTATTTTTCCTTATAAACTACACTAGTTTTTGTTATTGGTACTAAAAAATAATATTGCAACTACATTTGCAAATGACGCAAAAAAGTATAGAAATAATAAAAACAGTGTACAAATTAAAAAATAAAAAATCAATTTATAATTTGTTTTGTTGCATTGCATTTTAAAAACGCTGCGGCACTAGTCCCTTTGAACCTTTTAGAAAATGTTTTTTCTTACGATGCGTCGACAGATTGCACGATTGTTTGAACGAGGCGCCACAAAGCTCACACGCAAAACGTCGCTCTTTACTGTGCACAGCCCGATGCAACTCTAAACGTGACTGATATTTGAACTTTAGGCCGCAGGTTTCATAATCGCATACATACCAACGTTCACCATCTTCTGACGACATCGCACTACTGGCGCTCGCTGTAGTGCTATTCGATTCTTTTGGCATTTCTTGGGACATCAAGGCCGCAGCCGCCGCTGCGTTTGACATACCCATCGTGTGTGTTAGGGTCGGTGCACTGTGTATAATTGTGGTGCCATATGAACTTGCTGCTGGTGTCACTTGTGGCAGTTGATATAAGGCTGGTGTAGCTGTGCTTACCTCAACGTTTTGATGTGCGACACCAGTTGCGGCGCCAGCAGCAACGTTACCAACGGAGTGTACGTTCTGCGGTACGGGCGGTGGTGGTGCCAATGCTAATGCATGTCTTATACTAGGCGGTTCGACTTTTATGTCGATTTCTACGGCATTCGGTTCAATGGCGCGCATTTCTGTATAGTCCTTTGGCTCTTGTTTTTCTTGTGAATTATCGCCACCATGCTCAAGTGCACCACTGGCACGTAGTTCTTCTTCATTCACTTTACGATATAATGGCAAAGGCATAATGTGTGTTGTGGTCGCCTCAGGCTCCATATAATTTCGCGCTTGCTCCTATTATAAATTTTACACAATAAGTCTAAGCAAGTTTACGTGTGCATTAATTTGTACACAACTCACCTGTTTAAATCCTAAGCCATGCATAAAGTTGTGCTCATCTTGTATATGTTTCCAGAATTGATCTTGTGTTTGTAGCTCCTCTTGGCACACTTGACAAACAATCCAGAAGCTCGCATCACCCGACAAGCAAAACTCCCCCAATTTCGTATATATCTTATTATTTTTACTTAATATACGTGGAAAACCCATTTTACTAAAACCACCACCAAAATTTCACTAATTTTATTTAAAAATATACACAAATTAAGGAAAAATATAAATTTTGTAATTCGTTGCCACAAATATTTTTGTTTATTTCCATTGACGTTTGCAAACAGCTGATTGGACCACTGCAGAGTCGCATGAAATACAAAACGCTAAGATTACTAAACACAGCCGAAGCATAAAAATACATAATACATAAATATTTTATAAAATAAATAGCGAATATGGTGACGGTTAAAATAGAATATTAAATGAAAAGAGCTTAATTAAATGCGAGATGAGTTTATATTAAACATGATATATCGTTAAAGCTATCGCCATAAATTTTGTAGTTACCAAATATGGCAACCTTAAAAGCTTTTTAAAATTTTAGCGCATATTGGCAATATGCTGCTGTAGCATTTCCGCCTTTTTTGATATATCGTTTGCTGATCGTAAAGCGTTTTTAATTTTTAAATTTATGAAGATTAGTTACATTAATAATGATAAGACTAGTAAATAATGAAATATAAGTTTAGCTTCGTATCAATAACTTCAGTGCAAAGTGCTGCGTTGTAACACTACCGAAGCAAAAATACCGAATAAATTCGAGCAATGGTTCTCACTATACATGAAAGTCCTAGCGGTATTTTTGGTGCAGTTACGATAATAGCTGCATTGTGCTTGTAATAAATGAAGTGACGTTGCAATAATGTAATGGAAAAATGAATTCATAATGTTATTTTTTAATAATTGAATATATAACATATATTAAGTGAAGTTGCAATAATTTAAATCAAAAATGGTATTAAGTGGTTGTGAAAAGGAATGGAGATTTTACAGCTAGCAGTGGGCTCCTAAATATTTGTTCAGCTACAAATTCTATCATCTCAGCAGTTATTTTGTTAGCACAACTCACATTCCGTAAGTAAGAATAAAATTTCCATAATATTTATCATCTATGTATTACATTTTTATTAAGTGGGCTGTTTACATTTGCATAAAATTACTTTATAATAAGTTTTCCCTCAAATTAATGCATAAGTATTGTTATTTTTTATTTTTGTTGGATGAATTAGCAATATGTTTTTTAAATTGATTCCTTTTATTTTGCATACGCAAAAATGTTAATAAAAATATAGGAATGCTGGTAAATTATGCTAATAGGTAAAAAAGCGTATATCTTGATTTGAAAAATAGCATTTTATAAGGAAATAGGATGCGTAAATGCGTAAAAATATGAAATTGGGAAACTTATTCGCTTGAACAAAACTATTAAATTAGAGAAACTTGAGTAAATAGCGTAAATAGAAGAGTGGAGGCGGTTTCAATAGAAAAGCTTGCAAGCAATCTTAAGAAGAGACGTTAGTAGACGTTATATGTACGTTGATAAAAGGTAGAGGCTAGAGCACTAAAATTTTTTGTTTTATAAAAAGTTGATGAATATTTTAGTCTTTTAAAAATCACAGCAGAGCAGCAAATAGTGAAATGATTATAAAGAAACTTTGCACAGCGCAAAGAGAGAGCAGAGAGCAAAGAAAAGTTTTATTTTTTTCTAGATTTTGTTTTATCGCATTTTCATTTTATTATTTCTCATTTATAATTTATAAACATTTACATAAAATGTATATTTAATTATACTACGAAGTTTTTCATTATTTAATATATTTGTTTTTTGTTTTTTACTTCTTCTCTTGTATTAATAATACGCGAAAAGAATCTTAGGTAGAAAGCTAAATGTGTCTGTATGTGTATGTGAATTCATCATTTAATTTCATTTATAATTTATAAATTTTATACTACAATTTAAGTACAGTAATAGGGAAGTATACAATAAAAAAAAATATATTATAAATATGTGAAAAGGCGGATCGTGTGGAAGTACATACGTGCAAAAAGTACTAGTATTTAATGGGGGGCGTTAGATTTTATTTTACTACTAACCATACATTTACATACATAGATTATAATTTGAAGAAAATATTGAATTTTTAATTGAATTCACAGAAATTTTAGCGTTGCTATGCAGCAATGCAATTAAAACGTTTCTTGTAGCAAATTTTTGAAGAAATTTCTTTTTTTTTAACCACTTAACATACATACATATGCACAGCATTTGTTGTAATTGTTAAAATTTATTAATACATGAAATTTAAAAGGAAGAGTTACATATTTTTAACAGAAGAGTTGTAGAACACAACTACATACATACATATGTACATGTATACATACGGAACATAATACCAACTTGACGTAGCGAATTTGAAAATTTTGTGCTTCAGCAGAACACAATTATACAATTTTATTACACGTGCATACATTTTAATAAAAATAAATGTGTATATGTACTTTCTTATTTTAGCATACAGCAACAATGTTACAAAAATGACACGCGTTTCTGTTTTGTTTTCATTTAATATTGCATGAGTGTATTTTTTTACTTTGCTCTAGTGGAATTTCGCCATAATTTTTAAGCGAAGTGAGAGATTATTTCAAATAATATATTTAATAAAAATAAATAAAAAACACCTAAAAAATATAAAAAAAAAATTAAATAAAATTTTAAAATTAAAATAAATTTTTAAAATAAAAAAAATAATCAAAATAAAAATGTTAAAACAAAATGAAAACATATTTTGTAGAATTTTTAAAACAAGTTTAAAAATAAATAAAAACAAATTTAAACTAAATTGATTTTAGAAATAAACATTAAACATCATAAAAACATCGACTATGAAAAAATTACTGAATGAATTGATAAAAAATAATAAGAATTAACTGCTTTATTGTCGGAGAATCAAGTTAGTTTTTTTTAGTTTTTGGGGTCTGTTAAATAAGCAAAATTGTTTGGTACACTGATAATAAATTTGTATATCAGTAATTTGATTTTTTAAACCATATTATAAAATAATTGCAAAAATTCCAAATTTATTTTTCGCTTTTTAGTCACCATAATTAAGTGCTGTTATGAGTTGGTGCAAAAATCAGATAAGTGAAATTATATAAACACATGTGTACTTTATACCAGCCAGCTCATAAAAATATTATTTGACGAATTTTAATACATGTATGAATTTTTTAAATGAGAATTTTTTATGAATTTGAACTTTTTCTTTTCAAAAGTTAAAAGTTATAAAAATTAATTAATTGATGAAGTTAGGTAAATAATTTTAAAATTTGAAATTATTTGATTAATAATATGTCTTATACGAATTATTATTTTTTCAAAAGTTATGAATTATAAAAAAATAATTATTTCAAGTTATTAAAAATTATTTAATAAATGATAATAAAAAATTACAAAGAACAAATTTTAAAATTTTTTAATGACCAACAAAAATCTTAAAAAAAAAATGATTTAAATTTTTTAAATAAATAAATCAATAAACTTTCAATACAAACTTAATTTGCCAATAACTTCCCAAATTCAGCTACTTCATAAATAAATAAATGGAACACAAAGAAATTAATTTTTTTTAAATAAAATTTATATTTATTATTTGAACACATATCTTTCATCAATTTCCAATTTAGGAAAAATTTCAAAAAAATACCCTCACACATCCACTTGTTCAATAAATTGTAAAATGGCGTCTACTAAATTACTAATGTAATGTAGGAAGTGTGTTAAAATAGATAATTTTTTTTTTCTCTCTCTCTTATAAAACGATTTTTTGTTCATTTCATCAAAAAGAAAAGCATTTACAATTTATTTAACACAAAAGAAAATATAGAAGTTTCACAGAAGAAAATATCATTAATTCGAATATATTAGCCTAGTATGGTATATGCGCTGTTGTTGTTGCTGCTGCTACTGTTGTTGTTGCTGCATACATATATACCGCTCCTGGCTGCTGCCAACAGCGCAACACTACACTCCTTCTCATTTGCATTTGTTTGCATTCAACTTTTAGTTTTATATATTTGTTATTATTGCTATTATATGCGTTCACATAAAGGTGTTGCAAGTGTGTTTGCTTTTCGTTCGCTATTTGTGTGTTTTTTTTTACTGTTGTTTTACACACCGCTACAACAACTACTCCTTAAGCTGTCACTCCTCCTCCTTTTTGTTAAAGTTTCACTTCAATTTTCCCCATTGCTAATTGTGGATGGAAATATTCAGTTATGTCTTTTATAATTCGCTAACTTTGCTGGTCGCATACAATATTTCAATTTTCATTAAGATTTGCTCTAATTCGAATGTTTTGCATAGTTTTTAACATTTCTTTCGACTTCCACTCCCGTATATCAGCAGTTAAGTGTTTTGCTTTTGTGTGTGTATATGTATGCTTGTTGTTGTTGTGTACGCAATTTGAAATATTTATTTTTTTATTCATCGATTTTCATTTTTCTTGTTACTTAGACTAACAAATATATATGTATATATATATATATATAATTTGCTGTTGTTGCTTGCTGATATTACTAATACAAATACGCATAAAATGTTAAATTTTCCATGATTCCATTTGAGATTTGTTTTTATTTTTAGTTTCTTCAAGTTCTGCTATTTTCTACTATTTTCTGCATTTTACTGAATCTGCGAAGTTTTTCCCTTACCACAATTGTCTGTTCGGGTGTGGGTTGTGTTGTTGGTGTATTGTGCCCATAATAGTAGTAAAGTGAATTTGTTGTTGTTGTTGCTGTTGATGATGTTGCTGCTTTTGTCAAGTCCATGTAACGTTATATTTTTGCAGTGTAAAATTTTGTAGTAGACCGTCGCCGGCGGTGCATGCGGCAATGACAGGGGTGAGTGAGTGCATATATTGGCATTAGGGCAATTCAAAAATATTCTAAATGCGTTGATTAGCATAGAGTGGGTTACTTTAGGCGTTTATGGTGCGCGGCAATCGTAAATGTACGCAGTTCTGTGAGAAATCGGGCACTGAGCATACATTCCACTTAAGTTCCATAGCAATAATTTACAAATTTTTCGCAATCGAAATGTTTTGAATTAGTTTCCACATCTATGATTTGCATATTTTTTAAAAATTGCGCTATTATGAATTTAGTTCCACATTTATTACGCATTTTGCCAATTGAACTGATATGAATTAGGTTCCACATTACAAGAGTGTGCATTTTAAGTATCATACATGTAGCTTATTTTGGGTGCAGTCTAAAGCGTTTATACTGGCTAACTCTTTATGCACATCTGTCTGGTTATCAACCAAAAAATTTGGTTGCACATTTTATATTTGCCAGGCGTATAGTTTCTGCTACCCAAATTAAGAAATCACAGCTAATTACTACAGTTATGCACTGCAAAGCAATGTGGATCGTATCTTGACAGTATCATTTCGGCAGCACTGTGCTTGTCTTCAAATGCATTTCCGCCTGCCGAATTGCTCAATTGCCGATTCATCATACCATATTACGTTGAAATGTTGTGACTGCAAATTTTTCCAGTTGTTGTTATTGTTATTTACTTTACGCCTTTTTTTTCTTGAAATTTAGGATTTACACTACAAATTCTTTTGTTTTGTTGTTGCTTTTCCAAGTATGTGTATATGTGTGTTGTTGTGGTATTTTGTTGTTGCTGTTGCTGTGATTGGTTTTGTGGTTGTAGTTGTTGTTAATTTTTTTAACCGCTCTTAAATAATAAAATTGCCACCTGGCCTAAGTAAAAGTAGATAAAGTGACGTGTCTCATGTGTCACATACGATCCGAAATTTCGGCCCACAATACAATGCCATGTGGGATTGTATTTTTTGTCGAATTCTTTCTTGATGTAGGCGGCGATGTCCTGCAATGAGAGAAAACAATTTATTTGAACATTAGTTGGGTGCATACTTATGGAAAAAAAGTATGTATGTACATATGTATTTTAATAAATTTTTTAAACTTTAATATTAAAAAACATTTTTTTTTTTCATTAATTCTTATTGTTTTTATTGTTCTCTTTATTTCATTTTAATTCACATATTTTTAATGTCGACTTTTCATTTTTAATACTAAACCACAAGCAATACCGCTGTATGGCAGTTCATACACAACAAAGCCATGCCCTTCACGGCACTTAAATCACAGTTATAGCGTCATTTCTACGCCATTTAAGCAGAAAATTGCATTTTTCCCGCAATTTCAATGTGCATGCGGAAAAGTAAAATTGAAAAAAGTAAAAAAAAAAAAAAACGCAAGAAAAGCATGCACCGCGCGGCGGGCAACAACAAATAAAACAAAAGCACATCGAGGGGAGAAAATCGAGCCCACTGACCTAGCGGCGAACAAATGACCGATACCACAACAAGTCTATAAAAATAAGTGTCCATCGAAAAAAATGCAAAGTATAATATGGAAAGTACAAACATGTGCTCACAAGCTGGAAATTTTCTTAGAATACTAGCGTAAATAAAATAAAAAACCGGCACTGAATTTGCAATGCAAAAAGTTTACTCATGCACATATGTATGCACATACACAGAGGTCATTGTCAGTACGGTTTTGCGCTATCACGTAAACATATTATACATACACAAGTGTACGTACATGTGTATGATGCAACGGCCGGCTTGTATAGTACATAATTGCTAAGGCATGAGTGACGCGAGACACAAATAGCAATGGCTTGTAGTAGGTAGGCGCTTAAACTTATTATTTAATGCATTTAAAAATAGATTACGCTCACGTTACAAAGCCTACAAGCGGCGTTTAGCTTTATTTGCTACGCTACAAACATTATTTATAGACGGGTTTATAATTTAAAATGATGTAGGCAAATAGTGTAACTTAGCTTGGTTTATATTCGTTGGAAATTTTCGAAAAATTCCGAAATCGATAGTGGAATAAGCTAAAATTAGATTTATTGACTTGATTTGGAGGGTTGGTAGGTAATAGGTAATGGATAATAATATCGTGGATAATTAATCGTCGTTTCTTAATTTATGGTAGATCTATTAAAGTGGTGCATACCAATTATATGTAAATAACTTTGTGTACACATTCCAAACCTTCCAATACTTTGAGATACACAACTTCATAAAAATACTAATTCAAATGCAGTGTGTATGAACACCTTAAGTTTGCTTATGACGTTTGTAGACGTTTGCTTACATGTTTACAGTTAAAAACATTCTTGTTTGTTCTTGCATGAAAAATATTTGTTAAAATCAATCACGTTTGTGCAAATTGTAAATAAACTAAAAATAAGAAAATACAGGTGAAAATACGTTTCGTAAAAACCTTTCACATATAAATTTCTAATAATATGTATGTTTTATCGTGCAATAGTGATTTAATTTGCATATAAACGTGAGTGTTTACCCCATTTTTTACATGTAATCACAGCAATTAATCATGAAGTGAGAAAATTGCGTGCCAAATGTTCTAGAAACCATTCCAATAGTGAGTTAAAAGCGAAAATATTTACTTAAATGCATGTACATGTGTATGTAAGCATACAAAGTAAAACAATAGTCGGTAACTTCAGCCGCTGACCTAGATATCATTAAACAAATAGTAACTATGTGTGTATCCAAGCAGTTGGCAAAATAAATACAAAAAAAACATTAACTTCGACTGCACCGAAGCTATAATACCCTTCACGGGTGCATTTTCTACAGCAGAAATGAGTATAAAAATATTTTTATCTTGATTTTGAACGGTCAGTTGGTATGACAATTTCTTCGGAGATTGCATTATTGCTTTAGACAATAATGTACGACAAATTTCTGAAAATATCATGTAAAATCAAAAAAGCTTCCATACAAGCACTTGATTCCGATCGTCCAGTCTATATGGCAGCAATATGCCATAGTGAATCGATCTAAACCATTTCTCCGGGGATTTTATTATTACCTAAGACAATAAGGCATGCCAAATTTCTTGAAGATATCTTGCCAATTGAAAAAGATTCCCATACAAGCACTTGATTCTGCTCGTTCAGTTTTTGGGAGTTACATGTTATAGTGGTCCGATATCGGCGGTTTCGGCAAATGAGCAGCGTGTTGGTGAGAAAAGTATCTACATGTACTAAATTTCGATATCTCAAAAATTGAGGGACACATTTGCATATACTTGTATACGGGTGGGCATAACTAAATTGACTCAGCGCGGAAAATATAAAATAAGTAAACCGCTTGTTGAACCCCCAAAAAAAATGTACTGATTCATAAAAAAGCAAATACATAAAAAATTAAATACCGTATTGATATATAAAAAATAAATAATAACAAAGAATATATTTTTTCAAAATTAATATTTTTAAACAAAAAATTAAAACAAAAATGTAAATTATTAAAAACAATAAATAATAAAAAAAAATAAATAAATATAAAAAATAAAAATTATATATAAAACATAAAAATAATTAAATAATACATAAAAATTAAAAAAAAAAAAAAAATAACAATGGATATAAAAAATAATAAGCTAAAATAATAAAAAAAAATCGATGAAATACAAAAAATTAACATTTATGAAGGCAATGTCTGCATTTTTGTCGGAACTTTGTATAAGAATTCATATTCATGTCATGTTCTATTGTAGTGTAATACAACCTTTTTATGACGCACATAAATTCAGGCCAAGTTGGCAGGTTTGGCAATGCAGATAAATAAATAAAGTTATTAACTTAACAATTATCGATTAACAATGCATTGTAGCAGACAAGTCTAAGCCTTAAGGGGTGGCAAAAGCAAACTAAAACTACATAAACAAATATTAACTTTAACTAGTGCGAGCAAATAATAAGCGACATTGTAAGAAAGGGGGAGGTAAGAAAAAAAAATAGGTCGAATGACAACAATAACAAAGTGTATGATATCCGTAAGCGGGAATGTTAACAATAGCAAAACTGCCTACAGCTTAAAAGAAAAAAACTGTGTCAACTGAAATTTCCTTTTTTAATAAAAACTTGCTGCAGGAAAAATTTACAATGGTAGCAGATCAGTTATTCAAGAAATAAGTTTCGATACATTCGCTGTATAATGCAATAAAGCAGGAGGCTTGATTGCTTCAGCCATATAACTGTTATGTAGTTATGTAAAAATACCGTTGCAAACACCGTTTCTACGATTCAACTATATGCATCCCCCGTCGCTTTCTTCAATATTGATTAAACATTGTAGCGCTGTGCAAAAACAACGAAGTAAAAAAACAACAAATACCAGCAGCCTGACAACAGTAAGAAAACACGCATGGTTTTCGTAGGAAAATAACAACCGGCAACAGTGGCTTTGCAACTATCAACGAGTGTCACGCGTGTTTATGCATATAAGCCAAAAAAGCGAGTAAATTGTTTTGAAAAAAAGTTAGCAGATTTCACAGTGCGATTTTACCAACAACCATACATACACATGTATTCAATTCTGGGTGCATACACGTATCGAATAGATGAGCACCATGTTTACTGTGTTACTATGTAGGCTCACGTACCTACAGAGGCTCGACAAATAAAACCGGAAATGCGCGCGGGCAGGCCGTTGGCACGTACTCAGCGACCCGGCGGTAGTCTGCTAAGTTGGGTGGCGGCATGCGAGTTCGTTCGTGCATAAAAAGCAGGATCGCGTGCTACACAAACACTGTTATAGTATACATACATATGTATTTACCGGTCTTAGTCTTTCCTTTTGACTCAAATTACATGAGCTGTTAGCTTTTCTAGTTCGAATGGCAATGATATAAAAAAAACTGCAATGATTCAGCAAATGCGTGGAGGAAGGGTTGGCCTTGAAATACGTTGCAAAAAACTGTTGTCAATCATATGCTAGCTGTCACAAATCGGGTTACTAATGTATTTTAAAATTCCTAGGTGAATTTATTTTTTAATTTATTTCGAACAAAATTTTTTAATTTATTAACTTTAAATAAATTTATCAGGGAGAAAGTAAAAAAAAATATGTGTATATAAAAAATTCTAAACATGATGAGGCAAAACATATAATTCAATATATATAATAATATTAAAAAATAATAAATAAATATAAAATGATAATAAAAAATATAAAATAATAATATTAATAATCAAAATACACATGTATTTATGTATATTAATTCATAAATAAATAATTTAAACAAATAAATTAAAATATACTAAATCAAAAATAAGGACAAAAAATATAATAGAATATAAAAAAACAAATAAAAATTAAAAAAAAAAATAAAAAAAAAAATTAAATTAAAATTAAATAAAAATAAAAATATAAAAAAATAAAATAAAATTAAATAAAAAAAAATTAATAGAAAAAAATAAAAAAAAAACAAATAAAGGAAATAAAAAAAAAAGAAATAAAAAAAAAAAAAAGAAATAAAAAAATAAAACAAAAATTTCATGAACACTTATCTAAATTATGAAAAGCAGAATTTATAAAAAATAGTAAATAAATAATGCACATTATACATTAATATTGACAAAGTCAGGCAGACCCAAAAAAATTTACATTATCCACAAGTTTACGACAACTTCATAAAACATTTTGTACAATTAATGCATACAAATTGCTGTAAACATACGGTATGTAATACCGCCGTATTATATACTAAATACATAATACATATGCACATCGCATCTTCTCGAATGCGTGCAGCAAAATTAAACACTTTCCTCAACAATGCCACGTGTCATGCAATGCATAAAGCTTTTATATCCGTTAACGATGCAAATGTATGCAAAACAGTGCGCACACAGCGCTATTTACCAATGCAATTATATACATACCTACGCACATATATACATATTATAAACGCCGCGAAGTAGGCAAGAGCATTGCCGCGGCACTCAACTGAAACCACAGCTGACAGCCTAAAAATAGTGCAGTTCAACGCGGCGCTTGATGGTGTAACTTTACCAACATAACCTTATGTGTTAGACGCATGTATACATACATATGTAACGGTGCATTTTCGTGCTGAGAGACAGGAAGACGTAGCGCCATGGAGAAAATTGCATATATGCCAGCATAAAGACAGATTCTAAATTTATACATTGAGCCGCGTTGCATGCATTGCATGCAAAACAAAAACAAAACCAACAACTAACAATTGCGGTGTATAAACTTTGCGCGTGGCGTTGCATTCCCAGTGTCAAAAGCGCAAATTTAACGCCATAGAACCCCTTTTCTAGACCTTCTAAACATGCTTTTAACGCACACACATGCACACTACTATATTCCGCTTTAATAAAGG